>OV725078.1:107655202-108002188 GCA_928085145.1 Nezara viridula | reverse complement strand
TTTAGTTCTAAGTCATTATTCTAACAATTTCATTTTACTTTATTTTTTTTTTATATAATTTTTATTTATTATTATTTTATTTATTATTTTTTTTTTACCATCACTACTTATGTTTCTCATACCTAGTTATTGGTTATTTTCTTAGCCCTGATGAAGGCCTGAACTTCAGGTCGAAACGTCGGCATATGTAAAAATTAATATGATCATTTTTTTGCCTTCTTTTTTGACTGACCACCCCAACATTCTTCTCTTCAACAAATTTAATATTTTTAGGGGGAGAATGACGTCTGTCCGAGGGCGTCGAATGTCTAAGACCGGTGCAGTTTGGTGGGTACATTTTAAAGAATTTTGTCGCAGTTTCCTATTTTTTGGATCATACGGTTTTCAGACACTAGTGTACGCTCAAAAAACTTTTTGCTTTAAAAAAGTTATAGTGTTTTATTGGAAGCTGAAATTCCGTTAACGTGGTTAATATTTTAGTTAGAGTAAATAACTGTTCGCTATATTTCAATAGTACTTTAGTCATAAAGTTTCATCCGGCATGCGACTTTTGTTTTCCTTCAGTTGTTGAAAAATGTCACAGAAATCTAATGATCAATAGTGAATATGATAATGATAGCCCTTGATTGGAACAAGTGTTAACATATATTTTTATATATGTATTTCAATATCCCTGTTGAGCAAATCCGATACCTAGGACTCCACCTGGACAAACGACTAACTTGGAATATTCATACTAGACTGAAACGACAAGAAACCGCTCGACGTTTCCGATTACTTCAGCACTTACTAGAAAAACGCTCTAAGCTTTCCATTAATTAAAAAGACTCATATACTTGACTATAATAAGACCTATTTGGACTTACGGAGTTGAGCTATGGGGCTCCACTAAACCATCTAATTCCTCTCGCATCCAATCCTTACAATCCAAAATCCTTCGTAAAATCCTCAATGCTCCTTACTTTGTCACTAATAAAATCATCCATAAAGACCTTAATGTTCCTTATGTTTCAGATCTGGCCCAATCCAGATACCTATCCTTCCATAATAAACTTCAGAATCATCCCAACCCTCTCGTTTCTAACCTTGCTTCCTCCTCAATTCCTGATAACCCTCCGAGGCGTCTGAAAAGAAGATGGCCCCGTGATCTCCTAACGTAGTCATATCATTAGAGTGCTACCATTGGGTAGTTACTCAGCAAGTGTTTTCATGTCATTATATCCATTATGTCCAGATTTACTAGATGTATTTATTTAATACAGTTGTAAATGTCATTAAGAAATAAAAATAATATATGTATTTTCATATATATATATATATATATATATATATATATAATATATATATATATATATATATACTTATATATAACTTACGATTAGACTGAAAGACTGATCGAAAAAAAAGGGTTTTAGGGCATAGTAACAGTACACAGGTTCGTGAGCAACTACTTTATTATTTACTTCATCCATATATATAGTAACAGTTTGTTTTCACTTACAATGCTTTGTTAATCCTATCAGTAACATAGTTCTTATTATTTTATGGCTTATATACAGCTAACTCCCTCCCTCCAGTTCCTTCGTATGGAGGAACTTATAATAATAAAAATAAAAATAAAAAAAAAAAATAGAACATCAACACAATCAAACACTTCCAAAAGAAAAAAAAAAAAAAAAAGTAGCAGATTCACTTGCTTAACATACTTATACCTAAAAAAAAAATACAGATATCCTAAAATACAATACTTAACCTATACAATGATTTAACAAAAAAAAAAAAAATTTCCACTCTACTTCTATAATGCTATCTAACGAAGATTAATCAAGATTGCTAAAACATAAAAATGAAAAATAAGAAAAAAAACTTCCTAGCCGTGAGATGGTCCAGGCTGGGCGCCGCCGTCCGTCTCGTTTTCTGGCATGACTGGGTACCCGAAGTTCTTCAGGTGTACCGTACGTGACCGAAACGGGTAATTTACATCCCTGATAGTAAATAGGTTATTCTCCCGTATGGTGATGACTTTATAAGGTCCCTCATACCTCGCGGCTGTTTTAGTGCGAGCGGTCCGTAATCGTCTATACACTATGGTTCCCAGCGCTAACGGGCCCTTTCTATAAACTATGGGTCGGTTATTTGCCTTAGCCACCCGGGTTTGCTTCTCACGAATTAATTTTTCTCGTACCTTCGCCCACGTGTTTGCCGCCCTACTCTCGCCTGATACATGCTAGCTTTAAGGTCGTTATTGTTAACCGTGATGAGATCCCCTCTATCCCGTCGCCTCTGTCCGAACACATTTCGACTGGTGATAATCCCGTCGCGGCATGAATAGTATTATTGTAGGCTATGACAGCACGTGGCATAGCATCGAATGGATCGAGGTTACGACCTAACTTGAGCAACCGCAAGTGTTCGCCTAGTATTGTGGAGCCGTTCCACGGCGCCCCTTCCCTTAATGTGATGTGGGGTGTTCAAACGCCAATTAATGCCCAATATCTTGCTCTCATCTCGAATTAGAGTTATCGAACTCTCTACCGCAATCTGAGACGATTTCGTCTGGGACACCGTAAAATGCGCACCATTGCAAGATCCCTTCCCAAACTGCCCCAGGGTTTTCGACTCAATGGGATAGGCCATTGCAATTTTACTGAACGGGTCTATCGCCGTTACCCATGATTGCCCCTCGTTGGAATAAACGTCTACCTGTATGGATCGCAGGGGTTCTGTAGCGGTAGGGGTGATACTGTTCGGCTACCGGAGGTTGACGATCGTACTTCGCTCTTTGGCAGACCTCGCACTGTGCTACACAATCCCGTACGGTACGGCCCATACCTTTCCAATAATAGAGCAATTTCAATGCCGAACAGTCTCCTCTACTCGGTGATTTGTTTTCCCAGAATGGTGTTCCGTTACCAGGTTCTGTTGTGCCGCTGGTTCTGTAATCGTTTCTACCTGACGTAAACACCGCACTAGCGAGTACCCCATTCCTATCCTTTCCTGGCGCCATAACCGCTTCAATTTTCCGCAATCATCCGATTACCCACATAGACATAGCAATTCCGTCCTGGGTTACTGAATTCCACGAATATACGTTCTAACGCGTTTTCGTCTATAGATGCGGGGGTGCGAACTAATATAGTTGACAACCTTCATACGTGCTCGCCCTGGTTTCTATTCCGGAGTCCTGCTTTGATTTGATAATGATCTGCAGTCTTTTATCGTTAATGATTTCGTCTACTTCGGGCAGTTCCGCGGGTCTGTCCGTCGGTGTAGCAATTTCCTCGGCCTCACTCTGGACTAAAGGAATCTCTGGTCCGCCTTCCGCCCACTCGCGTAGATATCGTAGCGCGAATGGTTCTGTCGGGACCTCCTCGTCCTCGATCGCGTTTACTACTAGGTCTCGTGATAACCAATCGGCAACCGCGTTGTCGACGCCCTTTTTATGTATTACGTGGAAGTCGTAAACCGCTAGACGCTCCTTCCACCGTGATACCCGTGCAGAAGATTCTTTAAGAGTTCCGAGGTGCAATAAAGGCTTATGATCGGTCAGTAACTCAAACCGTCTCCCGTACACGTATGGTCGGAAGTATTCCACGCCCATACTACCGCCAAAAGCTCGCGCTCGATTGCACTATAACGTTGTTCTGCTTCGTTCAACTTCCGCCCCGTATGCTAGTGGTTTCTCGCCACCTTCGAAATTCTGAGAGAGCACGGCCCCGATAGCTACCTCGCTGGCGTCTGTGGTGATTTTGAACAATTTAGCAAATCGGGGAAAGCTAGTAGTGGCCGAGTGGTCAAAATCTCCCGACATTTCTTAATGCACGCTAGCTGGTCTGGACCTAATTGAAACCGTCTCCCTTTTTTCAATGTTTCGGTCAATGGATGCGTAAGTTCCGCTATCCGGGTATAAACTTCCGATAGTAATTTATCATACCCAAAAATCGCCTGACCCCTCGGGCATTCTTAGGTAATGGTGCTTCCAGGATGGCCTTTACCCGCTGCGGGTCCGGCTGTACCCCGTTCCGTGAGACTACGTGTCCTAGAAACTGATTTCTCGTAACCCAATTGAGACTTTTCCGAGATAACTTTAGGCCGAATTCGCGCACCCTGTCAAAAACGCGTTTGAGGTGTTGCACGTGGTCCTCCTCAGTTTCACTAAAAACGATGAGGTCGTCCATATAGACCTGTGAGTAGGATTCGCCCAGTCCTCGCTGTAGTCGTCCATAAGGCGTTGGAACGTCAGTGGGGCCCCTTTTAGCCCGAACGGCATTCGAACGAATTCGAAGTGTCCCCTTTCCCACGAAAAGCCGTCTTACCAATATCCTCCTCTGCCATCCGGACCTGGTGATACCCGCTCTTTAAGTCCAGCGTGCTAAAAATAGTCGCCCCTGACAGTCGATCAAGAATATCGTCGACCCGAGGAAGGGGATACCTCTCGTCCTTAGTCGCCTCGTTCAGTTTCCTGTAGTCAACTACGACTCGATACTGTTTCGCGTTGCCGCCCTGCTTCTTTTCTACCACCCACAGAGGGCTATTAAAGGGGGAATTACTCTGTCTAATAATGCCCTGCTTAAGTTCTGCCAATTGTTCCCGATAATCTCTCTCATGGCTTGCGGGTAACGCCGATTTTTAACGTAAACTGCGCTTCGACTTCAGATTTATTCTATGCACCGTTCGACCCGTGGTTGGTAGGTACTCGTTTTCGTGGTAGAATAAATCCTTGTTTTGCGCGACTAAGTTCGCTAGCGAGTCTTTGATGCAATCCACGGCCCCGACTTCCATGAGTCCCTACTTCCTATCATCTTTACCTCGTAGTATCGTTCCCCTATCTATACCGCCATGTCTCGTTCCTATTCTTAATTTAAACCCAACGTGGTTTAAAATGTCGCACCCGACTATTAGATCCTGACCCTGCATCAACTGCGAAATTGTGTATCGTGATCCGCGAGTCACGTCCCGTGAGTTCCTTGAGGTCAAAAAGTGTCTCCCCAGCGTTGACCCTGCCATGAATCGTTGACACCGCACAGTCGCATCGTTCCCGTTTTGCCCAGATTCCCAGTTTTTCCGCCGCCCCTATATTGATTAAGGAATTCGTACTCCCCGTGTCAATGAGAAATTTGATGCCGGATTCCTCAGTCTCGCCACGGGCAACCTTGTCCGCTGTCCTGTATTCGCGCTGTTGTTAAGAATTAAACCCCCCGGTCGGTTGCCCCTCCCGTTGCCGCGTCCTCAGTCCGAGCGCGCGCGTCCCACCGCTACCTCCGTTCCTGACGATCCCCCCCTCCAGGGATTCCCCCACTCACCTCTTGCCTTCGTAGTCGGACCACTGCGCCCAGACCGGATGCTTTCGTCCTCCGAGGATTCTCCGCTGGTGTAGCGTCCCCCGCCTCTCCTACCAGTCCGTCTTCCGCTCCAGTCCTGGTTGTTGATCTCCATGGGCTCATGCTGTGGTTCCCTTCTGTTCGGTCGGGGGTTGCGCCTTGGACATTCTCTCGCAACGTGCCCCTGCTGCCGCACTCGTAGCACCTCGTGAGCTTACATTGGGCCGCTACGTGCCCTGTACGATTGCATTCGTAGCAACGGCGCCCAGGCTTCCGTCTCCCGTCCTCAAAGCCTTGCTTGGTCGCTTTTCGAAGCCTCCGTTAGTGTTATTCCTCCTCGTAATACTGCGTTGTCGCCTTCTCGGTGATCTCACTTCCGTCCATTCCGCTTCCGGTTTTTCGAAGCGGTTTCGTTCCGCTCCCTCGCATCGACCAGGTCGTGGGCGCATTCGATAAAATCGCGGTCTCTGGGTAGTGATCCCGGACGGTCCACATAATGGTTTAGTTGCACCTTTAGCACACCCCTTAGAAACTCCATCTTCTGGGCTCCTTCCGCCTGGCCGCACGTTTCCACCATCTTCTCCGTCAGTCTATTGTATAATACCAATAACTTTTCGGCGAACTCGCCTCCGATTGGCCCTGGGTTCTACGCTCTTTAAACAAGTAGAAAACATCCTCTTCCGGGGTCCACCTGCCACCGCCGTATAACTTCTTGAGCCGTATCTTCAGCGTCTCCCAGGAGACCGTCAAATCGCCCTGTACGGCGTTTAAAACTCGCCGCGAGATACGACCAATCAAAGAGGCTTCCAATATTACGTCAGACTCAGCAACGTGCCTGCCCTGTCTGGCGGTAATCAAAGTTTTAATCTGGTCAGCACCTTTGATAAAGTTCGAGGTCACCTACTACACCTGTGAACGGTTCTAACTGGCTAATTACCTCGTGAATAAATGCCGAGTTCTGCGTCCTTATCTTAAGCAACTCGATCTGCGTGTTTTCGGTCGCTTTCGATAGCTGCGTTTCTAGTTTCTGACGCTCCGCTTCCAATTTCTGTCTCTCCACTGCAGCTGAGCAAGTTGGTACTCCAGCTTTTTCAATTCTTCTTCCATCGTAATTATTATCAATTGATTAGAAGCTTGTGTGAGTTCGCCAGTGATTTTTCCGAAATTCACGATACTATTAGCCGCGCGAAAAATTCGGAATTCCTCCCGGCTTTCGGCACCACTTACGATTAGACTGAAAGACTGATCGAAAAAAAAGGGTTTTAGGGCATAGTAACAGTACACAGGTTCGTGAGCAACTAACTTTATTATTACTTCATCCATATATATAGTAACAGTTTGTTTTCACTTACAATGCTTTGTTAATCCTATCAGTAACATAGTTCTTATTATTGTTTATGGCTTATATACAGCTAACTTATATATATATATATATATATATATATATATATATAAATATATATGTGTGTGTGTGTATTTCTATTTATAAATATTTTAGATGAACTAGATATTGAAATATCGTTTAATACAAGGAATTAGATTCTTTAAATATCCAAAGATGCCTAATTAAAATTAATATTAAGATCTCATTGAATGATGAGGGGAAGACACTGAAATCCTCAGCTCAGGTTCAAACCCGACTGTGACAAAAAAAAATTGTTTTATCAGCTGTGAGGCCTTCCAGGAGCACCCCCAGCATCTATAAAGTGGGTATCTGATCCTTCAATGGTTATGTAAAAAAAAACTGGCCAGATCCCCTCCTAATGAAAACGTTGGTCAAGAAAATGCACTTTTTAAACTTATCTTAATTAAACCAGGACCCTTCGCATTAGTAGATCCAGAATTTAATTTTGGGGGCTTCAGACCGAATGTTTTTTTAATATGTAAGGGTTATTTCTTTAGAAAAAGAAGAAAGAAACTACCTCAGGAATTGAGGAGGAAGCAAGGTTAGAAACGAGAGGGTTGGGATGATTCTGAAGTTTATTATGGAAGGATAGGTATCTGGATTGGGCCAGATCTGAAACATAAGGAAACCTATATGAAATGGTGTTTAAGTTATTCTTGAAGTCCTACTAAATGTAATGACATGAAAAATAATACTTTTAGAGATAATGTTTTAATATTTCTATCATAAGACATGGTTATACTTAACCATTTTTGAGAGGGAAGGCTTCAGCCCGAAAGTCTCTTCTCCCCGTATCCTGTGACCCTTCTTAAGGTTAAAGTAAAGATTTATGTTATTTTTTTTCATCCCGTTTTCTCATTGCAGAATTAATTGTTTAAATATTTGCCTATAGAAAAAAAAAATCCATCTAAACCTAAAAATATTATTTCATACCTGAAAATTTAAATATTTTTATTGTGTACTATATAAATGGATGGCTCTATAAAGTGGGTACCCTTAATTAAATAATTAGTTAAGGGGGAAATCCTGGCGGTTGAGCGTGATCTCGGTCAAATCACCTCCTTGCACAACCGTTGACCTAGAAACAGTGTTTTTCCTAAATAGTGCTGAACCAAAGACCAATCATGGGTTGTAGTGGTACAGGTTTTTTTTTTTTAATATAAATAGATGTTAAATTTTTTTTATTTACTTCATTGAATATTTTTTTTTTTTTAAGAAACCATCACATTTTACATTGAGAGAGAGAAGTTCAGTAAACTCTATATCCTATATGCTCTGTAAATAACGGTATATGGTAATTAAGGAGGGGGGGGGGGAAGGAGGCAGTAAACACACAAATAAAAAAAGAAAAACAAACAAATAAGTAAACCTACTTTAATGTGTTTCAAGTAGGCCCTTCATCAATATGATCAGTCTTGGTCTTGCACTTTGCAAGACCAAGACCAAGGCTGCCTAACTGTGCAAGACCAAGACCAGGACTGGTAAAAAAAATCTATTTTTTAAAATAAAAATTAAGGCAAAATAGTTAGTAATACTTGACAATCTTATTTACTATATGTTAATAATTGCTATAACCAATATACTTTTGCATTTAATTCCTCTAAATTTTCATTCGGGCTTAGTTAGGTTTAGTGTTGCCCAAATGCGAGACCGAGAGGAGTCTTGGTCTTGCAAATTCAGTCTTGGTCATGGTCTTGGTCTTGCGCAAGAGTCTCGCAACAGTCTTGCAGTTACTTATTAGCTTATTACTATAGACATATTACTGTAATTTTTTAAATAGGAGAAACTATGCCTGAATGTAAAATGAAAGGAGTTAAGTGTAAAATTATAATGGTTATACCAATTATTAACTTATATTAACTAAGATTTCGAGTATTAGTAACTATTTTGCATTAATTTTTATTTAAAAAATCGAATTTTTTTTACCAATCATGGTCTTGGTCTTGCAAAGTGGAACCCGATTTTGGGCAACACTAGTTAGGTTTCTCCTATCTAAAAAAATTACAGTAATAAACTAATAAGTAACTGCAAGACAGTTGCGAGACTCTTGCGCAAGACCAAGACCATGACCAAGACTGAGTTTGCAAGACCAAGACTTGTTTCGGTCTCGCATTTGGGCAACACTAAATATGATATGGACAGGGGGCTCAGTGATGGACAGGTTGGACTTTAAATGTAAATAATAATCTACCTTGTCGATTAAAGTTCCAGTTTTTTCTAGATTGGAGAACAATACCCTCTATTGACAACTGTATAAACAAAGTTTCCAAAAGAAGATTTTAAAATGCCTATCATTGATGTTTCTATAGTGCTCTTGAGATCAGTGTGTTTCATACCTTCCTACTAACAGTTCTGCCAAGAGTAAGTTGAACATTTATGTTATCTATATCGTTATCTTTATAGTTAAACAAATAATTTAGAATTTTTCTGAGGTATGTCCATGACTAGTGCAAAAAGGTGTTTGTTTTTTTTTACTGGAAATTATACTTGCATAACTGTAAATTAGTGAACTTTATTGTGATAGAATATAATATTATTATATGATTATATATTATAATATAATAATAGTATTCAATAGAATAGTTGCGTATTTCAATTCAAAAAGTTGAGTGAAAAATATTATGTAACAAGATGTTCGACATCCGTATTTTATATCGTGGTGGTAGTGATTATATAATTGCCCGACAACCTGTTTATATTTAAACAAAAGATATTGAGCTTTACTTCACTGTTCCAAGTCGGATGAAAGGTAGCTATGGATTCCGGCAAACGAAAGAGAAATTTAATAAAATATAATCAAAGCATATTGTGCGTACCTGAATTCACGACGAAATTGATGCCTTGATATTTTTATGCGTTTTAGTTCGTTATTTTCTTACTCGTTTTGTATCGGTAATTTCAACTATTTTTCAAAACATAACTTAAACTTACCTTCGAATTAAATACTTCTAGGAGCAGTGTATAATTTTAGAATAAGTCCTTGATAAACTCTCTTATAGGAAAGATGTCATTACGTACAATTTCACAGGTTACTGAGGTGAGTTCACCGATTTCAATGAAACTTTTTTTTGGTAATACTAGGTAGGAAATTATTAGAACTTTGCCTGAGGGGATTTGCCAATACGCCCTAGGAATACGAAAAATTGTATAGCATTTTATTATTTTTGTATATTACTGTTTTCTGACTTTGCTCAGCATGGATTTCTAAGTTATTATATATCAATCTATTTGTTTTTTGTGTACAATAAGAAAAACATATTCTAATTTTAATGTATCATTGTAGTAAATTAAATAGAAAGTGCTAAATAGAAAAAGGAGACCCCAGAGATTCTATATGACCAACAGAGAAGTTTATAACTATAATAATTACAGCGGCATAAGTCAAAAAAGACAACAAATTCCTTAGCAATGTCATCAATGGTTACTCTAGGTTATAATTGTTGCAACAATCCTCTCAAATAATTAAATAAATTACTTTTGTTACGCCGTTATTGAATGTTAGAATTTGTTCAATCACAGCCATTAGCGGATTGAAGAGAGAGGACGGCTTTCCGACTAAAAACCCCTTCAAAAATAGTCTGAGGTACATACGCGTTTTTATTAAATTATTAACATCCCTCTAAAATTTCGTCTTATCGTAACCTACAACATTTTTATTTACGAAAATTCTCGGAAATGGGGCGTTTTCCATCTTGATAAAGCTTTATATATCTATAAGCTCTCTCTGTATATACGCTTACAACTTATGTGTAGTCTGTATCTATATTCACATGGCCGTCATTTTGTATTCCTTCGGCTATATGCTGCCAGACGTGCATTTTTATTATCTGGCCTGCTGATATATAATCAATTTATAAGGAAAAAGCTTAGTATGAAATGTGACACCATTTTGCCACGGCCTGCAGGACTAAAAGGAAAAGAAAGAAAAAAAGAAAAGGAGGAAAGGAAAAGATAGAAGATAAAAATATTATATTTAAAAATTGTAAGGTCTAATTAATAATCCAAAGCTTGCATGAATTTCATGCTTGTCATTTTCTGAACAATGTGTAATATAATATATCTAAAAAGCTACGTAAACTTATTTTAGAATCTTTTGTGTTTATAAGTATTGTCTTTTTATGCTATAAATGATCAGAAAAGATGCTTATTATCAATAAAATCTTTATGATTGAAATATATAGAATTTAATAATTTCGGAAAACCCAGGATCTAATTTTTTTTAAATATGTAAACTACAATCTTTGCTGAAATTATAATTGAAGTGTACAGAGATTCCACGTAAATTATAACATTTTGAAATAATATATCCAAGTTATTCTTTCTCAGTTATAAATGGAAAATAACTTAATTTGTTCTCAGGTAAATAGCGAAACTTTCATTATGTTATGACCAAAAAAATGATAAATAAAAAGATAATAAAATAAGTTTTAGTAAATATAATTTTCTATCGGAATCTTTACTTGTTGGGCGCCTGGCTTAACCAGCATTTCATCTCTAAAGAGAAAATTATAGAGAATATAAGTTACTTAACCATTATTTGACCATCATTAAATATTTATTCTACCATGCTCAGGTGAGAAGGAGTTTGGATATTTTTATAAAGCAGCAAAACAGGTTACGAGATCTATTTAGAGTAGTGTGTTGCCCAAAATCGGTCTTGGTCTTGCGCTTTGCAAGACCAAGACCAAGGCCGCTTAACTGTTGCAGGACCAAGACCAGGACTGGTAAAAAAAAAATCAATTTTTTAATAAAAATTAGCGCAAAATAGTTACTAATACTCGACAATTTTAGTTACTATATGTTAATAATTAGTATAACCAATATACTTTTGCATTTAACTCCTCTAATTTTTCATTTAGACTTAGTTAGGTTTCTCATATCTAAAAAATTACAGCAATATTTCTATAGTAATAAGCATATAAGTAACTGCAAGACTCTTGCGCAAGACCAAGACCATGACCAAGACTGAGTTTGCAAGATCAAGAATCGTCTCTGTCTCGTATTTGGGCAACACTAACTTAGAGAAAGAAATATTTACAGAATTAATACTATGTACAAGAAAAAGAAATAAAATACAAGAAAAAAAGGAGAGAATTTAAACATAATTAACATATACAAATAAATATAAATAGGAAGAAATTTAAGATATAAAGGGGTTCCAATTACAAATCTTACGAAGCAATTCAACTTTTGGAATTCCCTCCCGATCAAAATACGACATGCCCTTCCCTGTATACATTCAAAAACCTCCTATTCCAATTCCTGTTCCAAAAACAGTCTGATACCAGCTAACTATTGATATTATATATGTATTGTGTAGCAATCATATAATCATAACACTTGGTAAGAGATAGTACATGCATTTCCTACTATCGACGTAGGAATTTCAATACATACATTTTTTTTTATTTTTTTTTTTATTCAATTATAAGTAACTGTTCATTTTTATATATATATTCAAGTAAAGTTTTTTTTTTGTTTTTTTTATGAAATGAACTCATTGTATCTCTTTTTCGTTCTTCATTTCTCAAAGTGTATGTTTATGTTGTTCAACCTTAAAAATAATTTTGTTCATAGTTCAAGTGATTCGTTCATAGTTTTAATTGTTTTGTTCATAATTTTAAATGCTCTGTACATAGTTTTATCTGTTTGTATATAGCTTGTGCACCTAAGGTTTTCTTTACTTTTTATTTTATTTTATCAATTTTATTTATTGTTTCAACATTCAGGCCAGTAATATTCTATTATTTTGTACATTATTGTTATTCTGAAGGGACTTAGTCCCAGAATAAAGTTTTTTTTTCTATCTATCTAATAAAACAAAAAAAGATATTTATTCTATATACAACAGTATGGCATGCCACATTTAAACATCAAGAAACGAAAATCAAGATAAAAATATCAGCACATACTAAATAGGCAATTAATTATCAGTCACAGGAAACAAAAGAGAGAAGAGTTCTATTTTTTTTTTTTTTTTTTTTCAATGCTTTCTTAACCTTGGTTACAATATTTATTTTAATATTTTAAAGAACTTGGCCGAAACGTTGTCAAGAATGATACTTGTTTTTATATATAAAATCGGTAGAATATAGCCTTAATTTACTTCTTTTGTTTCTAATTCTTATTAATTTCTTAACTACAGGAAATTTATAATTAAACCACTTTATGTACTTTTCCACTAATATATTCACAATTGATATTATGATTTTTGTCCCGCTAGATGACTTGAGGCAGCTGAAATTGCGCCGTCTTCTTGACTAAATAAAATTACTTCTGGTGACAAGGATGCCGATTGCCAGTTACCGGTGACCACTTCGTAACAGTGACGGTAACGGGTTACGGAGACGGAGAATGATTGGGCGACAGGGTGGCTGAGATCGATCGGGGGGGGTGGGGGGAGTGCGCAGTCACCCCCCGCTGCCGGCTAGTGTGCGCCAAGCCGTCGGTGAGTACGGGCTGTGTCAGTCCTCAGTCAACAGTTGTGTCCGTCAGTCCGTGAGTACATTCCGCAGTGTCTTCAGTGCGTCCGGTCTATGTATACCAAGCGACGGTCCTAGCCATCTCTCCGCCCGGTCTTAGCCGAAGTGACACCTGGTAAAGTTCAGAAACTTCGCTTCAAGGTATCTATTAATTAATTTTATTCTTATGCGTGTTATCATCATATTTTTTGTATATGAGATTGAGTATATATGTATGCATTTAGTTTGTATTTAAATTAAAGGGAGGAGATCGGACTGTTTCCTGTATACAGGCAGGTTATGTTACGGTTGCTACCATGTCCTCAAATGTCATGTTTTCTTCCATCGGCGAAGGGGGTATATCTAAGATTTCTCTAGGTGTTTATTAATATCTGTCACCTTGTCGACGGGTTGAGGAGTTGCGGTGACACCCTGAGGTGGCTGACCGTATAAGAAGCAGCTGGTGTGACAAGAGCGGATTGTAAAGGAGCAAGGGATGGACACGTTTCGTAGCTCCATTGAAGCAGCCAGCTGCTGAGGTTGTAGTATCGCCTAGCAGTTCTCATTCGTTACGCCCCATAACACAGCTTGTGTCCACTCTATCTACCGTCGGATGACACGAGAAAAAAAAAAACTGTACAATTTCTCAGTTAGGTCGTTTATTCAGTTGTAAGTCCTGTCGCCACTTGTCAAAATATAGTCTTAATTTATTATTTTATTTATTCTACATTTTATTATTATATATATATATATTTTTTTAAGATCAATATTTATTACAAACTAGCCTATGATGCACGTGTTTCTCTCAGCTTGATAATTTGCTTTGACTAGCTGGGATAAGCACAGATGTGATAAGAATACGTAACCTTTCCTCTGTTTATGTTGATATTTATCGAATTATCATATCACCTCTGTGCTGTCGATTACATGTAAATCAATGTTTATTTTTCATATTTATTTTAATATATATATCCAGCGATAGCGATGTAAGAAATATATATATAGCACGTCGTTGTCTTTTGGAATTTTGAAAAAAAAAATACTTCACTTGTTTTCAAAAATACTAAAACAATTTCTCTCACTGATATCTGACTATAACTGATCTTTATTTTTATTTATAGCCACATATAAATGTTTCTTCTTTACTGTTTTGTCAACTTCATAGAAGAGGATTGTACACCTACGGGATTAAGATTAAATCGATTTACAGCGGTCCTTTGGAATATTTCAAACATTTGTTTTTATGTTCAAAATTCAGTATAATATTTTTTTTCACAGTGTTTATTCAATGATTTATTGATTATTAAGACAGTCTATCACAATAACAGGCATTGCTGGTAGGGCTAGAGTATTCATTCACACAATATGTACATACGAAAGGAAAATAAATATAAATAACTAAGCAAACAAAAAAAAAAAAAAAAAATATATATAATATATATATATATATATATATAGAGAGAGAGAGAGAGAGAGAAATAAAAACATAAAGTAAATAACATAAACAGAATTAATATACAAGATAAATAAATTAATAAATTAAAACTGAATGACAATAAAATAAATAAAACAGGTTCACACCTATGTTCAATTCTGTATAATAAAACTGCTTCAAGTTATTTTATTATATGTAGTAATTTATATCTGTTTATATTCACTATGTAGAAAAAAAATAATAATTAAAAAATTTATAATCAATGTAAAGAGTAAAAATAATAATAACACTCTTTAATATTAAAAAAAATGGAATAGTGCAGGGGAGGATGAAATCAAACTAATGAGGATCTCTGACAATGAAGTATATAGTTGTCATGAAATTCATCTCTCGTAAACATTTCGTTTATAACTAAGAAAAAAACTGTAAAATATCAATTTATATATGAAGTAAAGAAAACTGCCACAAAATATATGTAACACGTAAATAAATACGAAAATGTTAGGATAAATTTTTGCATGGTACTCGATTAAACTAATTTAAAATAAAAAGATAATTATCTGTTATTTAAATGTTCAGATAATAAAGAGATATACCCAAAACGACAACGTTAAATAAATTAAAATCGATAAATAAGTAATATGTAATAAATTATATTTTTTCTATGACAATTTATATTGTAACAAGATAAATATTATTTATCTATTAATTAATTTATTGTAGTTTTATTTGTTAATGCGCGTATTATACGAGAAAATCAGATAGTGAACATTCAGAAGTGAACAGAATCAGATATTAAAAATAATAAATTTATTGAATATCATTAGTTAAATTTTAAATAATGTATTAAAGATTCGCTTCTTACTTACGGGCTAAGAACTTGATGGATAGTTTATTTAGTTATAATGCGGGTTTTGAATTTTCTTATTTTTGGTGTATTGTCGTGTAATTAGTGTAGACGAGTCTTGGTCTTGTGAACTCAGTCTTGTGCTTGGTCTTGGTCTTGAGCAACAGTCTCGCAACAGTCTTGCAGTTATTTGTTAGATTATTACTATAGATATATTAATGTAATTTTTTAGATAGAAGAAACCTAACTAAGCCCGAATGAAAAATTAGAAGGGTTAAAAGCAAAAGTATATTGGTTATACCAATTTTTTACATATATTGTCAAGTATTAGTAACTATTTTGCCTTAATGTTTATTTCAAAAAATTAATTTTTTTCACTAGTCTTGGTCTTGGTCTTGTAAAGTGCAAGATCAAGACCGATTTTGGGCAAAACTATTTGTTATCAGATACCTAACTCCTAATAAAAATATGTTTGCTATAATTTATTTATAAACCTGTATAAATTATGTAGATTTATTTAGTTCCTTATTTATTTATTTTCTGTTCTTGTGTAAAACCTATAGCATACTCAGAAATCATATGTGAAGACAGACATACTTCTTAGAGATAAGTATCGAAGCCTTCATTCACAGATTTATTTTAATATAAGCAAGAAATCTTCGTGTTGACAAGAGACTACGTAATGCAAGATATGAGCTATATAGAGCCACTTAAATTTTATTGTTTGTAATTGTAAAGCGTATTTCCTGCTCCCTACAACTGACCATAGCTGTTGACTATAGGTCCATAGTTAGTTACGTTTTCACTAGAGATAGGGTAAGAATATAAAAAGGATTATTAATTAGGTATGAAAAAAAAATTGTGTTTAAAATAAGCCAGAGAAGAAGCTTGAGTGAACAAAATGACGATAGGGATTCCTAAAGGAGGTAGCTCGAACAATGAAGGATTTGCAAAAGAAGCTTCTTCGTGAGAATGGGTGCCACAAGTCATTACATGGTACCTCTGCCACGTTTCATGGAGAGATCGAAGGAATTTAGGGCGAGGAGATGATGAATAAAGGGAGGATTTTTGGTTCGGGGGGGGGGGGGACATATAGACGTTATTAAGCCCCTTTGAAAATATTCCTTCCGCCGTGTAACATAAATCGTCTGAAAGGTTATGATTTTGTCGATTTTCCGATAAAATCATCGATCTCAGGTTGTTTTCGTTTTTTTTTTTTAATGGATATATTAACAAACTAAATACTAAAAATTATCGACATTATGTTATTTGAGAAAGAGTTGGTCGGGAGTGCTGTAAAATACAATATTATATATTAAAATAGTATTTTATTAGATGCGCCGACGTCTTCATCAGGGCTATAAAAGATACAAATCATGAATATAAATAGATACAAAACAATAAAATATCTACTGAAAATTCATTTATTTTATTTTTATTTTTTTTATCTGGTACCTATTTATATTTATAAGTTGTATCTCTGATGAAGACCCGCAACGTGGGTCGAAACGGCGAAGTATCTTATAAAATACTATTTTAATATGTAGTATTGTATTTGACCGCACCCCCCGAACAACATCTTTTCAAATTGATATCACGGTCAACCATCTTAGAATTACGTTATGTTTTATATATTATGTTATATATAATAAAGAATTGTTAAATTTAAAACTTAACGTTGTATTTAAATTTTATAGATATGGATATGGTACTAAAGACACCGAAATATGCTCAAATTTTAGAATGTAAATAAAATATATTAAAAAAGAGACTTGTCAAATGGCTTACAACTTAAGCAATTTTTTTGACTTAACTTTACTTCGTTACTGGTTATTAATACCAGCGATGATGCTGAGCATGAAGCATTGGGATGTCTTGGAGTCCTGTTTTTCCTTCCATTAGTGGAGGGAAAGACTACAAGTTTTGGCTCGGAGTCCTCCAGAGTAAATGAATTTTATAAATATTATATAAAAGTATGCCACCATTTAAGATGTTTTGATTAATTTAGTTTCTTTTTTCTTTCATATACATTTACTTTTCGTATTATCATTATGCTCTTAAATTTATTGTCCATAGATTACGAATGAGTCACTTTATAACTATTACTAATTTCCTTTTATTGTGACAAAATGTAATATTACTCAATAAAAGAAAAATGTTTGAAAAACTGATTTCAAGTTCCTTAGACATTTTACGGATAAAGATATCGATATTTTTCAAATATATTGAAATAGCAATGAAATATAGAATTGAAGTGTATATCAAACAATAATATCGTTTTATATTGCATCGATAGCTATAAAATATCAATAAAAACATCGATATTTCGAACTTATATGTTTTTAATATCTAAAAGTAGGGGAACGGGATTAATATTTATTCAAGTCTTACTAACACTAGATGGACGTCTTATTGAGTAGCAATAACATCAACGATTAAATAGTTATTTATATATAGCTATAAATAAATAAATATCTATTTATTAAAATTTGTCTATGATAAAAAAAAAAATTGTGTCCTTATTAATATGGATACGGACGGCTCCGAAACAAAATCAAAGGAAAAATCAAGTGTGAGAAAAAAGTTCGACTAAAAAAGTGGAACGGAAATATGGCAAAAAAGTTTAAAATTGTGACTAGTACAGTATCAAAAATATACATAAACCATGATGAGTTATTGGAAGCTGTAGGGGTGGGGGGGGTCGGAAACGATTTAATTAATATTTTAAAATATATTAAATAAATTGAAATAGGATACAGTTAATACATACTATATAATATAACATACATACCTTTTATATACATACATTTAAATGATTTCATAGTTTTTATTATAAGAAGGATAAAATATTTACATTTGACTGCGAGAAAAACGCTGGGAATCTCTTGAAACCCTGCTTTGCCTTCCACGTGAGGTCATCAAACCATGGTTTGGGTTTCCCTAGACTGATAATGAATGTGTGTTTGGACGGAATTATTTTATTTTTGTTTGTATTTATCTTGTGTATAGGATATTTTGGTATTATGAGAATTTATTATGATATTGTTTTGCTTACTTCTGTCTCTGTTAAATTTTTACTTTTTTTATTTATACATTTTTAAAATATATTTATTTTATTCAATTTTGCTTTGTATTTATTATTTTATATGGTATAAGAATAAATATTTAGAGCACTGACACCTACTGCCCCTGATTTTCGCAGATAGTATGATTATTATTATTATTACAAAAATAAAAATATATTTTTATATATACTTACTCGTGAAATTTACAACTGCATACAAATAAATATACATCCAGTAAATGTGATACCACTCTAATAAAGCATCTAAATTAGGAGATCACGAGACCATCTTCTTTTCAGACGCCTCGGGGATTATCAGGGATCGAAGAGGAAGCAAGGTTAGAAACGAGAGGGTTGGGATGGTTCCGAAATTTATTATGGAAGGATTGGTATTTGGATGGGGCCAATATGGAATATTAAGGTCGTTATGGATGATTTTATTTATGACAAAGCAAAGAGCATTGAGGGTTTTACTAAGGATTTTGGATTGTAAGGATTGAATACTAGAGGAATTCGATGGTTTAGTGGAGCTCCAAAGCTCAACTCTGTTTGTCCAAATAGGCCTTATTATGGTCATGTAGAATAGAATAGAATAGAATAGAAAAATAATTTTATTCTGGGACGAAGTCCCTTCAGAATAACAAAAAAGTACAGAAATTAAAATTTTACATCTGTAGTCTATGATTCTTTTGTAATTAATCGGAAGCTTTGAGCTTTTGACTAGTAAGTAGTAGTTGGAAACGTCGAGAGGTTTCTTGTAGTTTCAGTCTGGTATGTGTATTAAAAAAACACATTAAATAAATATAATAAAAAAAGTTTGTTTTCTTGTAAATAAACAGAGATATGGAAAAACGAATTTGGAGCGTTATTATAAAACAATGTTCATAACAAACCTGAAGAAACAGCTATTAATTGAAAGAAATAAAATAGGTAAATCTCATAAAAATATCTTTATTTTAAATCAAATTAGTTTTGGGCCCGATAGAAAAATAGTATTAGTAAGGTTATAGTATTTAAGTATATTTGAAAGGTTTACCTTGTGGTATTGAATCTATGAAGTGCCATGGTTTTTCAGTGAGGAGAGAAGGTTAAGGGACCTTTTTTTAAACCGCCCCCCTTTAACTCATAGTCCCTTTTCTTATCTCAGCTGCCTGTCATGCGTCATGAAGTAGTCATTAAAATAGACTCCAAAGTCGGAGTTGATGTTTTTTCAATCATTTGTACATTGAGCAGTCATTTTATACTATTTTAATTAGGTATTTATAGTAGAGCAATTATCAGTAATGTAAACATAAGGACTCTTTCATTCATTAACATTAATGTAATTAAAAATTTTATAAAAAAAGTTCGTTGTGAAAGGTAAACATCTGATAATAGCGAAAATTGAAAAACAAAAATAAATAAATAAAAAAGCTTTGAAAAATCTGTAATCTTAATAGATAATTAGTAACTTTTTTGTTTCTCTCTTTCAAATAGTTGCTCTTTTTCTAGGCTGAATGAACCCTGAGGCAATATTTATTATTTGTTCACCGAAATCGTTTTCACATCTTAGTATTGACGCTATTTACCATCACAGAGAATGTCAATTGTATAACATTTTTTTTTTATTTACCCATTCCAGAAATAGGTACACAAAAGAAAATAATACGGTTATGAATGTTTGAATTCGAATTATAAAAGTAGATGTAATTTTTAAGGACCCTGATATGTTGTATTTTAGCGTAGAAAATATTTAGTGCATATATTTATTCTATCATATGAAGGACGTCTCTAAAACATATTTCAAGAATATATGGTACCACTAAAATTTTAATCCTGAAATTGTTCTTTAAGAAATTGTCAATTATCATATTTTCATTCACCCTTCTTGTATTTCAGAAGTAAAATCATAGATCAAATAATTTCCGTTCAAATGGATCATAGAGCAGTCAGGTTTCGTACTTAAAAAAAAAATAAAATAAAAATATATGTATACATATTTATGAAAATTATAATGTATGAAACTATGTATGAAAATTATAGTTAATTTTAAAATTAAAGTTATATATGATATGGTGAAAAATTTTAAAAGTAAAGTAGTGAAAAAATTTAAGTTCGATTTTCAACGATCATCAGGTTCATATATATTATATCTAACACTATCCAGTAACGATAGTTAAAATTGTCGTGTTTAAATTAAAATTATAAAATACCGATAGTCGATAATATCAAAGTACATATTATCGATGGTAAAATATCGATTATTGAAAGGGAAATCGATATTTTAATAATAACGACCATCGACGGTGATCCTTACTGGAGAGTGACGAAAAAATAATGAACATTATTGTTCGTTCTAGTTAATAATTTCTGCTTTTATATTACTTATCAACTTTTATAATTTATTTTCAGTTAAAAAAATTATAAATATATAGCTCACACGATCGTAATATTTAATTTAGTTATCACTGTACGTTTATATTTATAGAGGTACTAATATATAGAGGCATTCTTAATATATATTTATTTAAAATTAACTCCTACTAAAATGATACAGAGTAGTTAGTAAAAGGTATGTGATATGCTCACCAATTCTTTAATTCGAAAAGAATTTTTCATAAAATTTTTAAAGATACATTAATAACAAAGAAATATGTAATGTTTACATTTAAAAATCTGTAGAAAAATATAGGAGCAATATTATTTCATATTATTATTTTAATTTATTGTGTTATCCTATAAATAATCTAAACATTTATTTTTATTATTAATTGGCTCTGGGGTTCATCATGTTAGTACGAAAGAAAGACTTTATGGGTTTGGAAAAAAAGAACCTTGCGGTTGGATTCAACGTCAATTCCTAGGATAGCTGCTTCGACGGTTAATTATTTATTCATCGCCTGATTCATTAATTTATAATGTACGTTAATTGTATGTATTTAATTATTACATACTTTTTTTTTTATTTATTTATACATGATATTTACAACTGTATTAAAAAATTAAATACATTAAGTAAATTTGATAACAGAAAATAAAAACATGAAATGACTTTGAGAAACTACCCACTGGTAGCACTCTAAAAAACAATGTATTTACAATAAGAGATCTCGAGGCCATCTTCTTTTCAGACGCCTCGGAGGGTTATCAGGAATAGAAGAGGAAGCAAGGTTAGAGACTAGAGGATTCGGATGGTTCTGAAGTTTATTATGGAAGGATTGGTATCTGGATTGGGCCAAATCGGAAACATAAGGAACATTAAGGTCATTATGGATTATTTTATTGGTGACAAAGTAAGGAGCATTGAGGATTTTCCGAAGGATTTTGGATTGTAAGGATTGGATACGAGAGGAATTCGATGGCTTTTTACATACTTAATTGTGTTTTTTTTGCAATTTTCATGGATCATTTTTAATTGAGTGATAGGCAGTGGTGTTGGAGAAATCTCAACACTTCTTTGTTTTCGACCAATAGTTTTTATATTAATATTGACTCTCGAAACATGTATTTCAAAAAAAAATATATCAAACAAAAATATTTTTTTTTTAGCTATTATGGAGAAGAAGAAGTGGAAGTGGAAATTATTTTCAAATATTCCGGTGTTTCAATTTGGATTTTTTTAAAAATTTTTTGTTATTTTTACAAATTTAATTCATTTGTCGGTAGGTCTTAGTTATACATTTTTAAAATAATTAATGTCAATATTTTTATAGATTTTTGGTTATTCATTTTATATTGATTTACTTCTATCAATTTAAGATATGTTTTCTTTATTTGTTGAGTAATAAAACATTCTGTCACTTGGATAGTGGTTATGGTGAGATAAGGCTATAAAAGAGAAAATATACAAAAGCAATATAACAACTAAATAATAATCAAAAAGTTAATACAATAAAAATAAAATAACTGAAACGTAAAAAATAATAATTTTTATTTTTTTTATTTATTTTTTTAGCAATATTAAAATATTATAATCAATGCCATTAAAATCTATGATTTAAATTTAATTTGAATCCTCTTTCTCTTCTTTTAAAGGGTATATATAGTTACATTTTTTCAGTAAAAACCGCTGAATAAATCGAATCAATAAGATGCTACAGAGATGCATGCAGATAACTGGAAAACATGAGCCCAATTGGCAGAGGTAGAGAAAGCTGGTTAAGGTGACAAAAGATCTATAAGGTCTCTAAAGTCAACATAAAATTAATAAGTAAAATATGCATAAATTGATGGGTTGTAGTGGTACAGGTAAAAAAAAAAAAATGCATGAATTATATTTAATGAATATTTTATCTAATAATGAGAATTTTTAAATACGAAGCCCATCCAGCGTTTACTTTAAATATCTTATTTAGATATTATTAATTATAATTAATTATAATCGCTTGGACAGTAAATTTTAATTCAAGTGAGGAGGACTTCGTGTGCGTGTCAGTTAAGCTGCGCCGTTAATAAGATTATGAATATTAGAACTGATTGATTGAGGTTTCTAGGGTGATAAGAGTGCGTGAGGCCGGTTGGTACATTATAAATGCTTTCACCGTTGCACCTATAAATATATTTTTTTATTTTATTTTATATCTTAATGATATTTAAAACTGTATTAAAGAAATACATTTAGTAAAATTGAACATATCGATGTAATGAAGTGAAAACACTTGTTGAGAAACTACCCAATGGTAGCACTCTAATAATATATCTACATTAGGAGATCACGGGGCCATCTTCTTTTCAGATGCCTCGGAGGATTATCAGGAATATAAGAAGAAGCAAGGTTATAAACGAGAGGGTTGGGATGATTCTGAAGTTTATTATGGAAGGATAGGTATCCGGATTGGGCCAGATCTGAAACATAAGAAACATTAAGGTCATTATGGATGGTTTTATTTGTAATAAAGTAGGGAGCCTTGAGGATTTTACGAAGGATTTTGGATTGTAAGGATTGGATACGCGAGGAATTCGATGGTTTAGTGGAGCCCCATAGCTCAACTCCCATAAGTCCAAAGAGGCCTTATTATAGTCAATATCTGTGAATCTTTTGTAATTAATTGGAAGTTCAGAGTATTTGTCTAGAAAGTGCTGAAGTGGTCGGAAAAGTCTAGCGGTTTCTGGTATGAGGACTTAATTTATAATCAGTTATCACAATTAATTATCCAAGTAGTTTTATAAACGGCGGAACTTGATGTTCAAGGGGTTACGGATTATCTAAGATTAATACAAGATATACATATTTCTAACAGCTAAAAGACCTATTTGATCTATAATCCTACTTTATTTTTCTTTCACTACCGTTTCTATAGTTATATAAAAATATTAGATGTATCATGGAAAAATTAGCCCAAATATTTTTAATTTTAAAATACTGTTTTTTTTTTCTCTTGAAACGACCCTTTGGTTGAACGTTTTGTGAAAGGAAAAATAAAATAGGTTCGTTGGTTGTTGTATGGTAAAGGCGTTACCAGTTGGCCATCAACGCCGTGAATTAAAATAATATATTATTATATCTTCTGGTTAAGAATATTAGGAATTATATAAAATTAAATTAAATTTAATATTAGGAATTAGATAAAATTAAAAAGTTAAAATGCACATTAAGGTTTAAAAAAAATAAAGTAGGAATTATGAATCAAATGTATTGTTTTATTATTAGAATCAGTATCGAGCCCTGAACAATAATATTAAAATATATATTGTAAAAAATATAAATTGTAAAAATATATTAAAAAAATAAATATATGTCAATAATAAAATAGGACAAGTGAATCAAATTTGTTTTATTATTAGAATTAGAATAATAACCATTTAAAATATGTTGTGTAAAAAATATATAGAAACATTATATATATATATATATATATATATATATATATATATATATATATATATATATATATATATATAAAGATTTTACTGAACCCAAGACCCTTCATGGGTTGTAAGTGGTGCAGTTTTTTTTTTTTTAGTTTTTTTTTATAAGTCCTATATATAAAGAATTGCCTATTTAGGACTTGTGACTGCACCACTCACAACACATGAAGGGTCTTGGGTTCAGTAAAATGTGAGGAAGTACTATTACAAGATCAACGGTTGTGCAGGGAGGTGATTAGGCCGATATCACGTTCTATCCTCACCTTTTCCCCCTTATTTAATTATTTAATTAAGAGTAGCCACTTTATAGAGGCTGGATTTGCCCATGGAGCAAAAGTGTTGTTTTATTATAAGAATTAGATTGATGTCCTAACCAAACTATATTAAGTTTTAATTTGATATCCTTATTTCTATATTATAGTACTTAGTGTTGCCCTAAATCGGTCTTGGTCTTGCACTTTGCAAGACCAAGAACAAGGCCGCCTAACTGCTGCAAGACCAAGACCTTGACTTGTAAAAAAGAAACCATTTTTCGAATACGAAATGCGGGCAAAATAGTTATTAATACTTCACAATCTTAGTTACTATATATAAATAACTGGTATAACCAATATAATTTTGCATTTAACTCCTCTAATTTTTCATTCGGGCTTAGTTAGGTTTCTCCTATCTAAAAAATTACAGTAATATCTCTATAGTAATAAGTTAATAAGTAAGTGCAAGACCTTTGAGAGAGTTTTGCGCAAGACCAAGACCATGACCAAGACTGAGTTTTCAAGACCAAGACTCGTCTCGGTCTCGCATTTGGGCAACACTGACAATATTCAACTCCATTTGAATGAGATCGTCCTAAAACAAATAAAATTGATTATTAAAATGGCCATTTTTCTTTCTTTCTTTTTTCATTCATTTTTATTAAGTGTTTTTTGATGTATACTTCCATACCTAACTAACGTATTCATTTGATGTATGATCAATAATATTTTTATACAGGTTATAAGTGTATAATACGAGTGTAATGAAATTTGTAAAAATTTAGAAGAATAAAAAATATGTGGTCATTTAATGTAATTTCTTAAAACACAATATCTTTAGAAGAAAAAAAACTATTTAGAAGTCAAGAATACGGTATCGAGTTTTAAAACTCTTTTATAAACTCTCCATTCGGATTGTTCCCCTGGATACCGATGAAAAGGGGGATAGAAATTTCTGGGGTCTTTGAAGCGTGGTACAATCATTATATAAGTGAGGTCGACGAACGGGATGGAAGTATTGGCCAAATCAGTGGGGCCACGGAGTTGTTTGGCTTCCCTCCCACCCTCTCCCAATGTTTATATTACTCAGTGGCGGAAATCCTCACTACACTTAAGTTCGGAAGCCTCGTCTCATGTTAGAAGAAGCACTTGTCGCCCAAGAACCCCACTCCATTCTCCGTGTGCCTCTTTAAACGAGATTCTTAAAATTAAACGAGTATGATTTACGACTCCTGTAAAACGGTGGGACTATACATCTAGGAGGAAACATGATCCCAAAATTTGAATTTATTTGATGACGTAAGCAAACACTAACAGAGTGACTTTAAGGTAATATTTCGCGACTGCCATCCGTTACTTCCAAACATTTCTGCTTGTTTATTTCGCTGAAACTGCTCACTGTAGTGGCCCAACTCCTCTCGCATTAAACATCCTAGTTTGAATTTTTGTTTTCCAATTTTCCTTTAATAAATTAATAATATTTTGGATTTATGAAGGTTTGTTTTAAATTATTACGTTGTAAATGAGTTGTTAATCTACAGGACGAATATTTTGATAAAATCGGGAGGAGGAAGGAATTGTTTGTGGATATTTGGGGGGAAACGAGGTAAAATAAAACAATTTATATTTAATGATGTTCTTCATACCAGGCTGAAACAACAAGAAACCGTTCGACGTTTCTGATTACCTCAGCACTTACTGGACAAACGATCTAAACTTCCAATTATTTTCAAAAGACATATACATGATTATAATAAGGCCTATTTGGACTTACGGAGTTGAGATATGGGACTACTCCACTATACCATCGGATTCCTCTCGTATCCAATTAGTGTTGCCCAAAATCGGTCTTAGTCTTGCACTTTGCAAGACCAAGACCAAGACCGTCTAACTGTTGCAAGACCAAGACCAGGACTGGTAAAAAAAAATAGATTTTTTTACTAAAAATTAAGGCAAAATAGTTACTAATACTTGGCAATCTTAGTTACTATATGCTAATAATTGGTATAACCAATATTCGTTTGCATTTAACTCCTCTAATTTTTCATTCGGGCTTAGTTAGGTTTCTCCTTTCTAAAAAATTACAGTGATATCTCTATGGTAATAACCTAATAAGTGACTGCAAGACTGTTGCGAGAGTCTTGCGCAAGACCAAGACCATGACCAAGACTGAGTTTGCAAGACCAAGACTCGTCTCGGTCTCGCATTTGGGTAACGCTATATCCAATCCTTACAATCCAAAATCCTTTGTAAAATTCTCAGTGCTCCCTACTTTGTTACAAATATAACCATCCATAATGACCTTGATGTTTCTTATGTTTCAGATCTGGCAAAATCCAGATACCTATCCTTCCCTAATAAACTTCAGAATCATCCCAATCCTCTCGTTTCTAACCTTGCTTCTTCTTCAATTCCTGATAACACTCCGGGGCGTATGAAAAGAAGATGGCCACGTGATCTCCTAATATAGACATATTATTAGAGTGCTACCATTGGGTAGTTTCACAACGAGTGTTTTCACGTTATTATATCCATATGTTGAAATTTACTAAATGAATTTCTTTAATACAGTTGTAAATATCATTAAGAAATAAAAATAAAAAAAATTGATGAAACAATTAATCACAGAGTATTATTCTATATATATTTAAGATTTTTTGGAGAAATTATGTTTTAAGTGTTTTTTCAATGTGTTTTTATTAATAAGAATTATTAATAAATAAAATAATTTTATTTTTTAAAGTCCTCGTAGAAATTGTTTAAGTAAGAATATAAAAATATATTTTCAAAAAACCGATACGATCGCTATATACTAGATACTATCATTTTTTTTAAATTTTTTTTTTTGTTTGTTTATTTAATGGAATTTACAACTGTATACAAATACAACAAGTAAATAAGCGCAAATATAAATAATGGCATGTACAGGCTTGAAGAGTTACTACCCAGTGGTAGCACTCGCTAAATAATTTTAAGTAAGAAGATCACGAGGCCATCTCCTTTTCAGACGCCTAGGAGGATTATCAGGAATCGAGAAAGAAGCAAGAGTGGAAACAAGCGGATTTGGATGGGACTAAAGTTTATCATGAAAGGATAGATATCTGGCTCGAGCTAAATCAGCGACATATGGTACATTAAGGTCTTTATGAATGGTTTTTTTGTGACAAAGTATGGAGCATTAAGGATTTTACGGAGGATTTTGGATTGTAAGGATTGGATACGATAGGAATTCGATGGTTTGGGGGAGCCCCAAAGCTCAATTTTTAATGTTAAAAATAAATTTTTAATGATCTATTGGAAATAACATTTGATATCCGCGGAACCAATTTAATTTCAGTAAACGAATATAAAATTAGAAATTATTTACTGGAACAATAGTTTTTTTTATCTTTCCCTCACTATAATATTCTAACGACTTAGGTTTCAATTTATCTAAAACCTTTAGCTTTATTATTATTTATTTATGCTATTAATCCTATTTCTTGGTTGTTTTTTTTTTCAACCTGAAGAGATATTTTGCCATATTTCTCCTTTAGGTAATTATCAAACTGTTTTATAGTTGAGTTTTATACAACGTTTATTTTATAGAAAAATAATGATATAAAGTGGCACATCTGGTAAGTCACTTTTGGTGAAAAAGTGGCTGAAAAAAAAACACAGAAAAAATAAATATGTCATAGTACTGTAGCAACGCCCTTTGAAAGTATTATTGTAAAATAAAATAAAAAAAATTAAAACTTTTTTGAATAACAGGCAGCCGTGTCGTGAAACGGTATTTTACCTCGTTAAATAGTTAGATAATAATTTCATGTGTTGATTACCTTTCTTAATTTAAAAAATGGGACGCGCCTATAGTGTGAATAATTGCTCTTCTACTTGAGCATATAATATATTCCGCTACTTCGTTAGCCTATGCAAATCATAAATAATGATTAATTTATTGTTTAAAAAATAGGGCGCAACGCAATTTTATTCCTTGTCGATGTTGATTAAATGAGACACTGTTTCGACGCAGCCTCAAAAGGAAGTTTTCTTTGCTCTTAAATGTATCCACATATTTTATCATCGGAATAGCCGAAGGAGGGTTTAGATGTGGAAGCTACCCCATTCCAACGTGGGAAAAAAATTATGAAAAATTGATAAACAGCCAAATGCATGTATATAGCGTTTCAATATTATGAAATAAACTAATTCCTTAAAATTAATTGTTCCCCTTTTCTACAATTTCTTCCATTTTACCAACCTACTCGGCGTCTATATTTCTATATCATTATTTAAATTTTAGTTCTAAAAATATCCTTAGCTTCTTATTTTTTTTTTAACTTGACTTGTTTTCTGAAAAGTATTACTATCTGTCTCAATTAAGGACATAAATAATAGAGTTCAGGCAGGGATCACATTCATACCATATTCACAGAAACGTAAATAAAGTAATAGCAATATAGTACATAGAAATAAGAACGTAATAAAATAGCATAAAGAGAAAGAAAAACATCAAATAAATATAAATTTAATATATATATATATATATATATATATATATATATATATAAATTGGAAGAAAGAAATTAAATAAAATGTACTTTAAAAGTAACTGTCATTAATTCAATAACTTTCTCGTAACTGTTCTTTTATTGTAACGTCATCTCAAAATAACTGACTCTTAGAAACCTACGTACATCTAATTTAAAAACTGTATCCACCTAAGTTAATTGATAGGAATTTTTAAGTAATTATAAGGGTGGGGAAAAAAATAAACAGCTTAAAGTCATAACTTCAGTGTTAAGTATGATCCTCATAGTCTTTGATATTCTTAGTTAAATTTTTTAAAAGTTAATTTTTATAATTATTCTATTACAATGCATTTCAGGTCACAGCAGAAAAGAAATTAAAATTTGTAATAATTTATAGGTTATTATTTTTACTGACAACGCAGATACTACGAGGTGACAGAATATCAAATCGTGTTTTTTTTTTTTTATACAACTAGATGTAATCTCAACTCATTTTTATATACAAACCTCAGTTCTTATGAACTTAATTCTTATTAAACAGAAAAGTCTAAAAGTCGGAAAATTAAAAAAAAAAAATATTGGGAATTATCCACGATTTTATGAAAAAACATAACTTCAACTGCTTAAAAGTTTCCTTTAAAGGTTTTTTTTTTTCAAAAACAAACTCTTCTTGTATTTGAGATAAATTTTATACATACCAAAATAAAATCATTTCGCAAAGTCTAAATTACCATAATGTTGTTCATCCTACACATGAGAATTATACACCCTTTTAAAAGCCCTAAAATATATAAACCAATCAAGAAAAAGTAAATTGTTAATATTAACGGACAGTTTAAGCTCCATACAAGCAATAAATAATCATAAAAACAAAAATAATAATATGAAAAGGAGTTTATCGGGGGGTGCGGTCAAATTAATACTAAATTAAATAAGTATAATTATTTAATTTTTGCCGACGTTTCGACCCACTTTGCAGGTCTTCATCAGGACGTTGGATGTAGCACTGCGGGAGGCCAGATGTAGAGATGGTTGACCGTTGATATAATATGAGAAGGAGTTGATCGGAGGTTGCGGTCAAATTAATACTAAATTAAGCAAGTATAATTATTTAATTTTTGCCGACGTTTCGACCAACTTTGCAGTTCTTCATCAGGGCGTAGGATGTAGCACTGCAGGAGGCCCTACATAAATAATGATAATTTACTATTGGACATAATTAAATAAAATAACATATCTAGAAGAAAAAGAAGAAAAACCTACGGGGGAAAGTACATATAGGGATCTCAGAAAATGAAAAAGTCGATTATTTGGCAAATGAGGCAACAGCCACAGGCGAGACATAGAAAATTTCGGTATCATATACTGATTAGCATTTAGCCATAAAAAAATATTGTTAACACTTGGCAAGAACAATACCAACGCTCTTTAACATGCCAGTATTACAAATCGATATTTACAAACATTTCTCACAGACTATTGTTTACAACTAAATTGTTTACAAGGAAATAGAAATATACTGTAAATTGATATCAAATCAGGGACCATGCAATAGCTATTTAGAAGTATCGATTGAGCCCACTGTGAAAACTGTATAAACCCTGAAACATTATACCATATTTTTTATTGCAATGCGAGGCTTACGAATCTCATAGAAAAAAACTTTTCCAATCCCTAAGCAATAGCAACATCACTTTTAAAGAAATATTGTCACTGAGCAGCGGTGAACAGATAAGTGTGGTAAAAATTTTTAAAGAAATTAGGAAATATATTTAGCTTATTCTGACATAAGAAATTTAACTTAATTTCTAGCTGGCTGAATGGATTTATTCAATGTCATAAAAAAAAAAATAATAAAAAGGAATTTTGTCTAGCTTAATATTAATAAATTTTTCATAACTTAAAAACATAGGCGGATCTACGGGGAGGGACTTTCGGGCTGACACCCCCAATGATTAAACGTAACCATGTTTTATGGTAAAAAATTATGTCTTAAAAAATTATTGCTCGTTCAGTTACATTTAATAGGACTTCAAGAATTACTTAAACACCATTTCATGTAGGTAGTTAGTATCTTTCTTTTTTTCAAAAGTAATTATCGTTTTCGTAAAACGATTTTTTTTTTTTGGGCTGAAGCCCCCCAATATTAAATCCTGAATATGCTAGTGCTTAGCAATAAAAAAATAAAATAAAAACATTCAATCTACTGCTTTTATGCCCAAAATCGGACCATTATATAGACTTTTTTGTAACTCTTGAAGTATACCATCACATCTTTAAGTATTTCCCTTTACTTACGGGACACACTGTAAATAATTTTCACGTTATTGAAGGATATAAAGAAAAGTGAAAAGGTTCCCATGGGAATTAATATTAAAATATGCGCTGATATAATTTACTTTTCCTCATAATTTTTTTTTCAAAGGTTAAGGCAATTATACTTCCATTTTTCTTTACTTTTTTTTATTATCTTCCTTGGTGATATATTATATATGAAAAGTTATACGATTTAAAAAAAAAAAAAAAAAAAAAAAATCAGGCGAGTTTAATAAAAATCATATTAGTCAATTTTTAGTTTTTAGACTCAGAAACGTGAAAATCTATACAGGGTTTCTCATTTCTTTATGGCCAAACTCTGAGAAATGGTTTTAGACAAAATAGTTCAATCAATGCATTGGACGATTCCAAATGAAAAGAAGTTTACGACCAATTTTGTGTTTTTTCTTATTCTGATTGTCATGATTTTTATTGAATAAGAAGCTCAAAAACTGTTCAAGACAATTAAATTCTAAGTACACCATCATAAAGTAGACAATATATTTTTTAAGAAAACTACTGATTAAATTTAGTATGGTCAATGATAAAAGGGATTTTCAAGAAGTATAATACGGCCGCTGTACAGAGATATGCTGCTCTTGTATGGGTATTGTAGATCTTGTATGGATACTCATAACTGTAGCAGTTCAGCGGCCATATTAGATCTCCTGCATGTCCCTTTTATTATTGGCTTTAATAAATTTAATAACTGTTTTCTCAAAAAAATCAGTCTACTTTACGATGATGTACTTAAAATTTAATTATCGATTTTTGAGCAATTTCTTCTTATTAAATGAAAAACGTGACCACTTTAAGAAAAACACAAAATTGGTCTTAACTCTTTTTCCGTTCCAAATCGGTTCATGCATCAAATGGACTTTTTTGTTGGCAACTTTGTCTAGAATCGCCCCCAGAGTTTGGATATTAAGAAATGAGACACCCTGTATGCAATACCTATCTTATCTTGGAGGTAAGGAAGGTAATAATAAAAGATGCTCATAACTGTTTGTCAATAAACCTACTAAAATAAACACAATTTCATATTTAAACTGGCTCAGACCCGGGACTGCTGTACAAACTCCGAAAATTCCTACTATCTACCTACTTCCTCATTATCCGTTCCTACCTTACTGATAGATACTTTAAAGTAAATCACAACAATGTCTATACATCCCGTTTTTCCCAGTCTGCAGGTGTTCCTCAAGGTAGTATTCTAGGTCCTATCCTTTACACAGTTTATACAGCTGACATCCCAACCCATCCCAACACTGTCATCACCACATATGCTGATGACACATGTATCCTATCAGTTAATAACGACCCATCTATTGCATCCCAAACCCTTTAATCCCACATTACAAACCTTGAAGAATGGTGTCAGAACTGGAGAATTAAAATAAATTCCAATAAATCCCATCAAATTACCTTCACCCTTCGTCGTAAACCAATGACTTCCTGTCCTTCAGTATCCTTTAACAACACCTCACTTATTCCTGTTGAACAAATCCGTTACCTAGGACTCCATCTGGACAAACGTCTAACTTGGAATCCTCATACCAGACTGAAACGACAAGAAACAGCTCGACGTTTCCGACTACTTCAACACTTACTAGACAAACGCTCTAACCTTCCAATCAATTATAAAAGACTGATTTACATGACTACAATAAGGCCTATTTGGACTTACGGGGTTGAGCTATGGGGCTCCACCAAACCTTCAAATTCCTCTCGCATACAATCCTTACAATCCAAAATCCTTCGTAAAATCCTCAATGCTCCTTACTTTGTTACAAATAAAATTATCCATAATGACCTTAATGTTCCTTATGTATCAGATTTGGCCCAATCCAGATATCTGTCCTTCCATAATAAATTTCATAACCATCCCAACCCTCTTGTCTCTAACCTTGCTTCCTATTCGATTCCTGATAACCCTCCGAGGCGTCTGAAAAGAAGATGGCCACGTGACCTTCTAATATAGACATATTATTAGAGTGCTACCAATGGGTAGTTTCTCAACATGTGTTCCATGTCTTTATACCAATGTGCGAATTTACCAGATGTATTTTTTGTATACAGTTGTAAATATCATATAAATAAATAATAAAAAAAAAACTGGCTCAGAAATGTATTTAAATACAATAATAAAAATGTATTTTATAATATAAATTTTCTTCCTGAGCCGACGAGATTCTATATCTAACAGTATCAATAACGTTCCACTTGTCGCTGTCGAAGACATCCGCTACCTTAGACTTCAACTTGACAAGCGACTAATATGGAGTCCTCTACAAGAGTGAAACGAGAAGGTACAGGTGATCCCGACAATAACAACAGGCACTAAACAAACGATCTAATTCCAATTTATGTTTAAAAAAAGTCAGATGTATCAGTTCTAATCTCCGATCATTTCGATATAATAAAATTTATAATCCTATACAACAAACGAAATTATTAATAGTAGTTTTTTTTTTATTATGCCTCTTTACTTTCGGCTTCCGCCATGAGTCTTATGGCAGCCCAGTAGCCATCGGATTTTGAACTCGTTTTTCTGATAAACCAGGACATGATTCAAGGTGTGTCGGGCATTCTGAATTATTATACAATAAAACTATTTTGATTAGACCAACAGTGAAAAATTATTGTCAATTTTTCTCGATCATAAATAAAATATATTTTGCATGTAATATGTTGTAAAAGTGAAAATTTATTGCCTAAGGTTATTGACCGAAACCATTATAAATATATATTACCTATATTACTATCAAGAGGACATAGCGGTGACAGAAGATGAGGAAGTCAACAAGGAGCAATTTTTAGCCACGAAATTGTTTGAATTTCTCTTCAATGTTTTTCTTCACATTTTCATTAAGTTTTTTTTTTCTATACTGTTCCGACAGTTTTTTTTTTATGACGGAAAGGAATCAATTATATTAGGTATACATTTATTAAGATACGGGTAGGAATTTTTTCTTGCTCGTTTTTGGTATAAGTTTCTTGACTGAATTTGCCAGATAATTACCAAGACCGTTCAAAGAATATTTGTATTGCAGTAAGATCTTAGCGGCCTACCTTAACTTCTATCTTTAATTTAAATTTAAATTATTTGTGAATTAACTTAATGACTCAACCCCATTAGGGTTATTACTTATTACAGGTTTTTAGGGGATGACTAACATCACTATCATATTATGTTATATGTGGTTTGTATGAAACTAATTGTGAATTGGGTCTTATAGATGGCTTGAAAATGGCGTCATAACCAAAACCATAGCCAACGTGGAAGGAAAATAAAAATAAATATGATGAAAAAAAAATACAGCCTTACTTTATATTGTTATATGTTTTATTAACCCGTATTAAAAATATAATAAAGATATAATAAAATAGTTTTTAAATAATTTCATATCGACAATTTATGGATATATATTTTTTTTTTGGTATAAGGAATAGGTTGCCGTATCTAGATTAGGTTGCGCAGATAACCATTATACAATTATACCGCAGGAAGAAATGAATCCTTATCGCTGGAACACTATGGTTCCTTTAAATAGTTTAAAATATATTACATTCGTGGAAAACGTATGAATACATCAGACTGAATACGCTTTATGTCATGTCAGTGTTTTAATGATTTGTCCTGAGGACTTGATAATGTACTTACTCATTATTAGTTTTGCCCAAACGCGAGACCGAGACGAGTCTTGGTCTTGCAAACTCACCTTGGTCATGGTCTTGGTCTTGCGCAAGAGTCTCGCTACAGTCTTGCAGTTACTTATTAACTTATTACTAGATATATTACTGTAGTTTTTTAGACCGGAGAAACCTAAGTAAGCCTGAATGAAAAATTAGACGAGTTAAATGCAAACGAATATTGGTTATACCAATTATTAACATATAATAACTAAGATTGCCAAGTATTAGTAACTATTTTGCCTTAATTTTTATTTAAGAAATCGTATTTTTTTTTCAGTCCTGGTCTTGCTCTTGCAACAGTTAGGCGGCCTTGGTCTTGGTCTTCCAAAGTGCAAGACCAAGACCGATTTTCGGCAACACTACTTATTATGTTTACGAATGCTATGAGAATCCGAATTGGAAGCGGATGAAATCGCGATGCACAGCTAGCATAGAAATATAAAATTAAATAAATAATTTAAGGAATAAATAAAGTGAAAAGAAAGATAATATCAAAGTTCGACTTTTTTTTTTTTCGATATCACGGCAATTCGTAGTCTAATCTTGGAGTATAACATGGATGCGTTATTGACATTGAGGTGTAGAAGTGATCACGCAGCAAGGCTTAGTGGTGCTTTTAGCCGTGTCGTGCCCAGGATACTCAATTAATCGACACACCCTTCCTGTCGGAGGGCCTAAAGCTCCGCCGGATCTGCCACCACTTTCACAAACTTTATTTAGTTACTTATTACACCCAAAAAATTGATTTACTATTATCACCTCCTCCCAGCCACCCAAATTATAACTAAACCAATAACAGAACAAAACTAGTTAGAGTATGGTGCGGAATACAAATCTATGAAACATTCTTTAGACAGTACATATATCCAAAAATATGTTTTAAAAAATATTTATTCCGACTACTCCAACACTTACTAGACAAACGCTCTAAACTTCCCCTTAATTACAAAAGACTCATATACTTGACTATAATAAGACCTATTTGGACTTACGGAGTTGAGCTATGGGGCTCCACTAAACCATCGAATTCCTCTCGCATCCAATCCTTACAATCCAAAATCCTTCGTAAAATCCTCAATGCTCCTTACTTTGTCACTAATAAAATAATCCATAAAGACCTCAATGTTCCATATGTTTCCGATTTGGCCAAATCCAGATACCTATCCTTCCATAATTAACTTCATAACCATCCGAATCCTATTGTTTCTAACCTTGCTTCCTCTTCGATTCCTGATAACCCTCCGAGGCGTATGAAAAGAAGATGGCCTCGTGATCTTCTCATGTAGACAAATTATTAGAGTGCTACCAGTGGGTAGTTTCTCAACAAGCGTGTTTCATGTAATAATATTTCACTGTACAAATTTACTTGATGTATTTATACTAATACAGTTGTAAATATCATAATAAAAGTTAAAAAAAAAATTATGGCTTATTATATGAGTATTTATAACCTTCTGTAGTTTTTTATAGAATTTCTATTTCCATTCCAAAATATATGATTAGCTGCAAAAATGGCGATACTACAGCTGATATCGATATAGATGGTAATATGTTTGAAGAGGTAGAAAAATTTAGGTACCTAGGTTCTACGATAACTAGAAAAAACGAAATTGAAGAAGAGATTAAGGTTAGACTGAAGGCGGGAAATGCTTGTTACTTTTTAACTACTTAGCTCGCGCGTCTTGTCCCGTAATTTAAAAATTAGAATCTAAAAAACTATTATCTTACCAACAGTTCTTTATGGATGCGAAACTTGGGCGCTTACATTAAGGGATGAGCAGCGTCTTAAGGTTTTTGAAAATAATGTATTGCGTAGAATATTCGGACCGAAGAAGGATGACAACGGGAGAGTTCAAACGGTTACACAACGCCGAATTGCGTGAACTGTATCCGGGTAATATAATTGAGGTAATTTCATCGCGGAGAATCAAATGGGTTTGTAAAGTTGTTGGGCTTAGTAACGAGAGAATTCCTGAAAGGTTAATATTTGCTGTACCGAATGGTAAACGTCCGAGGGGTAGACCGAAGCGAAGGTGGGAAGATTGCATTAAAGCCGATCTGAAGGGACTAGGTTTCGACGGCGAACGGTGGAGGGAGGTGTATAATAAGCGATTGGTGGTGTCGGCATCGAACCTTCGGGTTCGCTAAGCCTTTTATTATTATTATTTCCATTGGAAGAGGGAGGTAACGGATCAGAAAAAAAATAATGGGAAATAGAATATACCTAAAGATGGGCCAGAGCCCCAAAAAATTGGATATGTAACATGATTAATAATAATAGGGTGTATAAAAGAAAAATGACCGTTTTAGCAAGTTCAAGATTTCAAAGGACTGTAAATACTTCTATTTAATACTTACCGATACTTCATAATCCCTGTAGAGCATTCTCTAAATTTGTTTAATCCTATTCGACTTTTAATTTAGTTATTTGTTTCAAAGAAGAAACATGACAGTGTCTAGCGGAATTCTCGTAATTTTAAGGCATCACTAAAAAAACAAAAATAATCACAGTCGCTGAAGCAACTCGTGAAATTATTAAATATGAAGGGGAAGGTGTCCTTGACCAGCGCACTGCGCGGCGTGGGTTTGAAAAAATTAACAGTGGGGATACGACGCTGGAAAGTAAGAAGGGATTCAGGCTACCATTAATGGATATTGATGAGGTTCTGCAAGAAGCTGTTGAGTCTATTCCGTCTAGAAGTACTGGCGAACTTGCCAGGGTGTGTGTTGTGTCGAAATATACTGTTAGTCGCCATCTACTCTCTTAGAAAAAGACCAGTAGACTGGTCCCTCACGAACTTACTCCTCAGCAATCAGCTAAGAGGTTAGACATTTGTGAAAACCTCTTGCCTGAAAAATTACTGCCTCATCCACTATCCAGGACCTCGCTTAATCGGATTACTACTTATTTAGATCCATGGCCCATTTTCTTCAAGAGAAAAAAATTGATAATTTTGTAGAAGTTGAAATTGCTGTCCTAGAGTTCTCTGACAGTCATCCCAAAGAATGGTATCAGTGTGGGATCGAGCTATTGGCTGGCAAATTGCTAATGACGGTAGATAACAATGGACAATACTTTGAGTATTAATTGTATTTTATATCAAAGGAATAATAGTACAAATATTTGGATGGGAAACGGTCATTATTTTTTTATACACCCAATTAAAATTTATCCCAGGAGGAATATATAATTTGTATTCGCATACCTTCAAGGAAATGAACACATTTTTAGGAAATGTTCATAAACATTTTGGTTTATATACTTTTGATATTAGTTTTACTTTCAGAGATGTCATTTTTTTTTTTTTTACCTAATACATTAAATCAGTTTTTTAGATTTTAGTTTTTCTATAAAAAAAAATAAATTAAAGAGACCCGCAATTTCTTATACCTTAATAAATAAGCATTATTTTAATAACATGTTAACAATTGCTGATTGATACCGCAGTATACTTGCTATAGACTATTAATGATATTATTCTTTTCCCTAAAGCGTACTGCAAAAGAATAGCGTTTAAAGTTTGAAATCTACAAGATAATACAAACTGTATGTAATTTATTGAGAACGCTGGGAAAGAGGCTATGCAAACCTTTAGTGTCAACATTGACATTGTTAAATTTTGAACCTAAATGACTCGGAATACAGAACAAAAGAAGTTAATTGAAATGGTTAATTCAGTTTCTTTTCTCGGTTTTCTATCCCCTTCTATTCTATTTCATTTAAATTTTGAATGCGTTTGCATAATATTGTTTTAATAAGCTAAGTTATCGATATGAAAAAAAATATGTTGTATATTTTAAAAATTTTATAAAAATTATTAAATTTTGTTTTTAACGATATTTACGATTGGAAACGTCAAATAATAAAATTTCATAGTTTATCCTAAGTTATTTTATCTAACGATAAGATTGAATAGTTTTATTGTCTTTATAAAATAAAAAATTATCTGATTAATTTTGATGATGAAAATTTTTTTATTGATCAAGATGTCAGTTTTATAGATTTAGGATATTTTTGAAAATAAACTAATAAAATAAGTTCATAAAAAATTGAAAGTGTCAATTTTAATTTTTTAAATGTTTTTTTTATTTAAATTAAAAAAGACAATTCATATATCATCTTGACGCTAAACAATAATTTTCTCGATTAAACTAATATTAGTCAATTTTTAATTATTTATTTTCAAAATAATACTATTTTTTTTATTTAATCAATAATATATCAAGGTGTAAAAATACCACAATATTTAGCTACAAAAATATTTTTTAAGGAATCAAAATGTTTTTATTTAATATATTATATTGGAGTTGAGGTATTTTTATAACCTCATGTATTATTAATTAAATGCAATAATTTAATAAAGTACTAACTAGAAATGAATAACGAAAATAAGATTGTTTTATCATAAATTTATTCTTGAAATATAGAAATTTAACCTTCAAACAGTCTCATGTTTATTTCTTACACTTCTAAAAGCTTTCGGTGCTTTCTTTCATATTTATCAAAAGAAAACATTATATATATATATATATATATATATATATAATATATTATATATATATATATATATATATATATTTATATATATACATTTATAATTCATTGTAATAGTCACAAAGGAATCTATATAATCTAAATACTATTTTCCTGTTTTTGGTTTTACTCATTTTAATATTCAAATATAAATTCTTTATTGAGCTATATTACGATCTGTCAAATCTAAGGGCAATAGTAATAGTGATAAAGAGTAGCTCATATACACCATGTACTATAAATACAAATAAATAAACAACAAAGTAATAATTATCAAAGTAACTGTATATAAACTACATCAAACTAAACTAAAAAAAAATAAAATAAAATAAACTAATCAAAATAACTACTTAAAGACATACATGATTTTACATAATATTTACAAAATTCTTTCACTCAAGATCTCCGAGACAAGCCTTCCGAGACAAGGAAGGAAAAACAGGACTCTAAGAGATCCCAGCGCCTCTCACTCAGTCGCATTACTGGTATTAAGTACCTGCGATAGCTGAGCACAGGCGCTATGACAAGTCAGTTAAAAAAAATAAAAATAAAAAAAACATGAACTAGAATCAATGATTGGAAAAAAAGTTGATAGTGATCAAACAACATGCAAGCGAACAGATAGATAAACATAACTATGTAGCTTCTAGAAATGTAGTGTAAGAAATAAACATAAATGTATATATTTAATTTTATTTTATTACTACCAATAAATATAAGAAAAATCAATCTATATTGTATTGTATTTTATTGTTATTTCACAGTTATTATTAATATTTTCTTACTAGTAAAAATATGTAAACATGAATTTATAAAATTACTACATGAATTTATTTATCTATAGTTTCATTATTTCATTTGTCAGATCTGCTTGTCCTCTATTTTATTTTAACGTTATATTTCTGTGTAATTTAATTATTTCTTGACGGTGATGTGCCAGACAGATGTCAGTTCTATTGTTCATTTCCATTATTTTTAGGGGATGTCCTAGAATAAATTTTACTTTTCTCCTTTTTACTTCTTATTTTTCTACAATCGAGCATCTCTCTCCTCTTATTATTATTACTGTCCTTATCGCTGATACCCCCGTCATTCTCGATACCTTCCTGGCAAAATTTCCTGATGACACAGCCACCCTAACATCCAACTCAGATCTCGAAATAGCATCTTTAAATCTTCAAAGACATCTCTCACTGATTAAGCACTGGTGTAATATATGGCGTATTAAAGTAAACGAATCCAAATGCAAACTCATTACCTTCACACTCCGACGCAGATTCTGTCCACTAGTCCACTTTAATTCCACCAAGCTTCCTTTTTCATGCACAGTTTGGTATCTTGTCTTCCTTTTAGACAAAAGACTAACGTGGAACTACACATACTAGACTCAAAAGACAAGGATCTAACCGTTAATACGTCCAAATATAGAAACTAAATATCAGCTTTCAATCGACAACAAATTACAGATCTACAAGACAATCCTGAAACCTATTTGAACCTATGGATTAGAACTTTGGGGGACATGTATATACAGTCGTGGTCATAGAAATTGCATCACCTAGTTATCATTTCATTTAATTTACCACATCGCCGTTTGTTAGGTCTCACAGTTTTTACATCATGTATTATTTATTCGACGTTTCCGCACCAGGAGCCATTTTCAAGATCCTGCAAACTAATGTTAATTCAGTTGATATGCTTTAAACTACATCATTATAAAACATATATTAATTCAATAAAAAGTTATATAAATAGTCCAAATACTTATAAATTTTTTTTATAACATTGTTATTGAATTAATATATATTTTATAATGATGCAGATTGAAGTATAACAACTGAATTAAAATTATATTGAATATTTAATAGTTGACCGTTGTATTCTAAGGGAAGGAGATGGTCCGAGGTGGCGGTCATAAATAGGCTAAATAGTGGTAAAACTATTTTTATTATAAGCCGACGTTTCGACCCGACTTTGCAGGTCTTCTTCAGGGAGGTGTGTTCAGCTAGGAGTTTCACATAGAACTGAAGTTCTAACAACCTAACAAGTTCTAACACACCTCCCTGAAGAAGACCTGCAAAGTCGGGTCGAAACGTTGGCTTTTAATAAAAATAGTTTTACCACTATTTAGCATATTTATGACAGCCACCCCGGGCCATCTCCTTCCTTTTGAATTAAAATTAGTTTGCAGGATCTTGAAAATAGCTCCTGAAGCGGAAACGTGGAATAAATAATACATGATGTAAAAACTGTGTACATTTTGTGACCTTTAGCGTAATATTTTATAAAAAAAAAATTTTTAAAATGGCACCGAATCTAAAAGATATGTCTAGAAAATCTCAATTTAATATTTTCTGAAGAGTGCAGTTTTATCAAACTGATCATAGTTACAGCTTCGGTGCTAGCATTAGTTAAAAAAATGAAACTGAGAAACATTGTTTAAGTTTTCTTGTAACCTAAATAAGTAAACAAAAGCAAAAACATTCAACGTATTTTTTTTTTTTTTTTGTTTATTGAGAAATATTACATTCTGTCACAATCAAGGACATTTAGAAATATCGTTCAGAGAGCACACTCACACTCTATTTACAATAAATAATACAGAAACTAATAATAATAAAAATAAATGTATATAAACAAAAGAACTAAACTAATCAAAATAACAACTAAAACACATGCATACTATACAATATCAATGTAATTAACATTATCAATATAAGAATAAATATCTGATGCGTGCACCACACAACTTTCACTTATCGCTCTACTTTGAAAAGGATTTCTTTTCTGGCAAAATTGGGTTTGAAGCGCATTTTTTAATGCAAACTTCCGGTTAGCCGAATTTTCGTTTTTGAGCCTGGCTGATCACACAAGACAGATTAGAAAATTTTCACGATCGCAATACTTACCATTACTATATATTACATATATAGGTAAGTTACGGTAAATACAAATAGGTGATGCGATTTCTATGACCACGGCTGTACTTTTTGATTATTATTTGGTTGTTATTTTGATTCTCTATATTTTATCTTTTCTGTATATACAGTTTGAATGTAGTCTTACATCACTATAATTATTATCCGAGTGGAAGAGTACTATATTACTCAATACATAAATAAAAATAAAATATTAATATCAATAACTATTTGGTTTTCATTGTTGTAATAATAGTAATGTTTATATTGTTTATAATGAAATGTATCCGAACAGATTTGAAATAAAAAGTTTCATACACCAGGTGAAAATTATTTCCAAAAGCATTTATTTATTTTAAAATTGTCTTTAATTCTGATTGCAAATAATAGCGGATTGAGATTAAATTATTTGTTAATAAGGGGCGATTCATTAAACAATCAAACGCCAACACTGAGCCCGCAATGCGGCTATCGCCTCATCAGTTCGAATTTGGTCAGCTCATTACCGGCCCACGTTCGTCCAGGCCTACACTTAGCTCATCTTCATGAAACATCCTTCCTTTTTTTTTTTTTTTTCTTTTCTTTAAGTGCTAGATAGTCAGGATGTAAATAGAAAGAGTTTGAAACCTCAGCTTGGAATCTCAGAATTACAAAACAATATATCAGTATGTCAACAAAATCTGTATATTTTCTATTTTTGTCCATAAAATTAATTAATGAACCAAAACGAATCCCTCGTACCTTAGGGACTGAATAAATACTTAAGAAATATAGGCCCAATATTTATCACAATTACCAGTAAACATTCTTTTTTTTAAATTTTTATAAAACTTTTATTGAATAATATTACGTGCTGTGTCATTCAAGGAAATACTGAAGATCGAGTTCATTCACGCCATCTTTACTGAAACTATAAATAAAGTAAGAAAATAAAGATTTAAAATTAAACTAAAACAATTTTATATATATTTTTTAATTGTATTATTAATTACATTTAAAACTGTATTAGAAATAAAATTACATTCAGTACATGTGAACACAAGAATATAATCACTTGAAAACGCTTGTTGAGAAACAGTTAGCACTCTAATAATATGTCTTTATAAGGAGATCATGAGGCCATCTTATTTTCAGACGCCTCGGAGGGTGATTAGTGATCAAGGAGGAAGCAAGATTAGAGACGAGAGGGTTTGGATGGTTCTGAACTTTATTATGGAAGGATAGGTATATGGATTGGACCAAGAAACATAAGGAACATTAAGGTCGTTGCAGCATTGAGGATTTTGGTTTCTAAGGAATGGATACGAGAATAATTCGATGGCTTAGTGGAGCCCCAAAACTCAACTCTTTAAGTCCGAATAGGTCTTATTGCGTGGGAGCTTAGAGCGTTTGTCTAGTAAGTGCAAGAGTAGTCGAAAACGTCGAGCGGTTTCTCATCATTCGAATTTCTTCTACAGGGATAAGTAGAGTATTATTAATGGATACCGTAGGACAGGAAGTCATGGGTTTACGACGAAGGGTAAAGGTAATTTGGTGGGATGTATGGGAATTAATTTTAATCCTCCAGTTTTTACACCATTCTTCAAGGATTGTGATGTGTAATTGAAGAGTTTGGGATGCAATGGTTGGTTCATTATTAACGGATAGGGCATATGTATCATCGGCATACGTGGTAATGACTCTGTTAGGATGGATTGGGATTTCAGCTGTATAAACTTTGTAAAGGATAGGACCTAGGATACTACCTTGAGAAACTCCAGCGGACTGGGAAAAGAGGGAAGAATTAAGCATTATTGTAATTTATTTTGAAGTATCCATCAGTTAGGTAGGAATGGATAATGAGAAAGTATGTAGGATGTAGAAATTTTAAGGAGTTTGTCAAGCAGTCCCGGGTGCCAGACTCCATCACAAGCCTGTTCTACGTCGAGAAGGAATCCCGTGCAATATATTCCGCGCCCAAATGCAGAGGAGACGACATTCACCGCACGATGGCATTTCTGAAAAGTGGAATAGAATTTTCGAAATCCAAATTGGTGATCAGGGATTATATAATCCCATCTAGGATGGGGTCCAGACTTTTTAAAATGAGGTTTTTTAGGATTTTGCCCAGGGTGGGTAAAAGGGAGATAGGAAGATAAGATGATGTGTATTCTGATGGCTTTTTGGGTTTATGTACCATTTTGATAATAGATAATTTCTAAGGGTCAGGGAAAATATGTGGATCACAGTATAGCATTATATAAAGCAAAATAATAAACTTAAACACATACAATACTGTTGCCCTTCACCGGTTAGCTTCACTCGCTAAAATTTCTTTTCCATAGTTACAATTAAACTCCAGCAAGTGCCTTATATATATGATAAGAATACTATATATATGATACCATGTCAATTAAACACAAGATCTGAATCTCACCAACTCAAATTTTCTTGAAATTCGGCGCAGTTGTACTATTTGTAGAGATTTGGAAAAATATGAAATTTTACTGAGGTATATCAATACATTTTTGCATTAGACATTTGTAAAAAAAACTCATCAGTTGACTCAAAAACATGATTAAAAATTGACATAGAACCTTTCATAATTTAGCTAGAGGTATAAAATTAATGGAATTTAATGTAAACAGCGTTAAATTCATTCTCCTGTGATGTACAACATTGAATGGGTCATATAGTTATATGATAAAAAATTTTTTTCGTTGCCTGTTTATATTTGCACTATTCTTGGGATATTTTTTTAAAAACATTATTTATTGAAATTGACAACTATATTCAAACAATAACAATATGTAAATGTGAGAAAAGTATTCCATTACCACAAGATATAACTTGTGAAGGAACTCCCCATTGGTATTACTTCAATAACTAGTCTAAGTTAAGAGGTCTCGTGACCATTTTCTGTTCAGACGCTTCGGAGGGTCACCGGAAATGGATCAGGCTGACAGATTACGAACTGGGGGTTTTGTGTGGGTAAAACGCATCTGATTAAAGAAGGCATATGTGTTTCGGGCCGAATCTGCGACAAAAGTAATATTGTGTGAATATAAAAGAAAGCAAGGAATATTGTGGTCTTTATTTATAATTTTGTTCGCTACGTAATTAAGAGCTTAAATTTTTCCCATTTTTTTTATTGAATAATTAATGGAAGAAAAAGTTTTAAAAAAAACCTGTTGAAGCATCCTAGAAAGGAGGTGAAGCAATCGGAACCATATGCAATTATTTGACCTCCTTTAGTTCTAAAAATTCTCGTTGCCAGTTCCACTTTTTACAGTTAATTAGGGGAACTATTTGCATTTCCATAGGAAGGCTAATTTCTACGAAACGACACCTTAACAGAATAACAAACTTACTGATTTACATTCCGGCGTATACTCTATATTTTGTTTTAAATTACGCAGTTTCCTTATAGTTCAATACAGATGTGCATATTGTTGTTTCCGTGCGTATTATAGTGTGAGTGCGGTGATAGATATAGTATGGACAAGTTCCTAAACGTAGCGCTGAGCTCATTTTGGCATTGGATTCGTCTCTAAACTGAGCTAACTGATGCCATCGATGAGCTCAGAGCTGAGTTTGGGAACTTGCCGTATCTATCCCGAAAGAGTTTAAATCTATAATATTTGTTACATATATATTTTTTATAGATGATAAGTTTATTTTAAAACCAAAATTATGTGATATATTTATTTATTGTACAATAATACTAACAAAAAAAAAAAGTAAAATAATATATCGACTTCAAAAATAAAAATATATATACTGAGGAATTATAATAAAAAAAAAAATAGTAAGCTATAGACAAATTAAATTAAAATTGAACCAAATTAAAATAAGTCATTTAAACACATTTATTTCTATGAACAATATTTACATTTGCCCAAGAGTCTCCCAACTGAGCTTTGTCCTCCACATGTGGAAGAATTTTGCCCAAATGCGAGACCGAGAGGAGTCTTGGTCTTGCAAAGCCAGTCTTAGTCATGGTCTTGGTCTTGCGCAAGAGTCTCGCAGTTGCTTATTAGCTTATTACTATACAGGTATTACTGTAATTTTTTAGATAGGAGAAACCTAACTAAGCCCGAATGAAAAATTAGAGGAGTTAAATGCAAAAGTAAATTGGTTATACCGATTCTATACATGTAATAACTAAAATTGTCAAACATTAGTAACTATTTTGTCTTAATTTTTATTCAAAAAATCGATTTTTTTTTTTACCAATCCTGGTCTTGGTCTTGCAAGATCGATTTTGGACAACACAATGTGGGAGGCGAAGCTGACTCCAGGAGATCTCTCTCAGTCTTGTCATTGGTAGGTATTGGAAAATATTTTTCTTTATCTTATATCACACCTGGCAGATATTCCAGTATCATGAACATCCTTACTAGATTTAATTTTGTTTTTGTAATCTACTGCTCAATTAGAATATTATACAGTTCCTGAGAGATGATATAGTTGTCCTTGGAAGTAATCAAGAAGACGCCGAAAAAATCGCTAAGACCCTGACAAGACAAGCCTGACAGAGCAAAACGGCCTGCAAGTAAATGAAGAAAAAACAAAATATATGATAATAATCCGAAAATTCCATCCCAAGAACAGGATTTGCGTAGAAGGGAAATCATTCTTGAGAGTAGACAAGTTCAAATACCTCGGCTCTACAATAACCTTAATAGATGACCAAAGGTCGGAAATAGACCAGCGTATAGCAAGCAGAGCTTTCTTCTCTCTTTCAAAAAGATTTAAATCCTGAAAAATTTCAAGAAATATCAAACTAAGGGCGTACAATACTATGATAAAGTTAGTTCTAATATATAGCTGTGAGACCTGGACACTAAATAGCACCCTGGAAAAAAGTGTGGGATCAGAGTACTTACGCATGGAAAAGAAAGACCAATAAAGAACTGCTTAGAGAAACTGTGCAATCAATATATCATATTGTTAAGGCACGGAGTTAAGGTTGGCGGGACATGTAGATCGGAGCAATTTGTCTCGAAGCCAGTACACGAAAATGAATTCCTCGATAGTAGGCAAAATACCACGTGAAAGGCTAAAAAGGAGACTCACAGATCGAATCAACAAAGATGCAGTAGATCTACATACAGATAACTAGGAAGAAATAGCTTAAGATAGGCCTAATGTAGTAGGCTTTTTAAGGCGGAAATCGTTTCGTTTTCGTTTGTTTCGATGTCTAGGCGCAAAACATCCAGGTCATCAGCGTCCGATCAACTAAATAACACTAGTTTTTTGCTGTGTGGATGGTTGGCACAAAAAGTAAGAATAAAAAAAATGAATAAAAGGATTGATAGAATAAAATAAATAAATAAAAATAACAATAGACACTTGTAGATAATAACATAGAATAGATAAATAAACAAACTTTAAAAAAAAAATAGCAATAAAATCAATAAGTGAATTGAAATTAAAAACAAATGAACTTTTAAAATAAAAAATAATAATAAATCTGCAAAGGATCATTAGTTATAAACTTGTCATATATGTTGTTTAAGTCTTTCATTATCTAGGAACTTGATAACTTTGGTAACGATTTCTTCTTGATTTTAGGTTATTACTAAATTAGGTTATTACTAAATTATTACTAAAATAATTATTGCGTAATTATTACTAAATTACGCCTATTATTAGGTATTAGGCGGAAATCGTATGTAATGGCAACAGAAAAAAAAAAAAGCTCTTGTCGGTCAGTGGAATCATAAGCGTTATAGAAATCGATATAGTGCTTGTAGTAGATGACACCGTTGTTCTCTAATGTTTTCTGTAATATTAATCATAAAGTAGATATTTGAACAGTTCCGTCTAAATCAATATTGAACACCGACTATGGCTGCAATAATGTTAGTTGATTTAAGTATACGTAAGAACAAATCATCTAGCCTTGAAATAAATAAATAACGGAAATTATCCAGTTCCGTAAGAGAGAGAAGCTATTCATAATCATTGACGGGATTGCGTGCGTAATAAAGCGGCATCACGACAAGACATGAAAGCGAGGGGTAAGGCAAGCAACTATAATAGATTACTCTCGGTAGAAAATACACTCCTGGGAAAAATGCCCCGAAGAAATTTCCCTCATCTCTCTGCTATGGGAAATTGAAAAGTCTCTCAATCAATACGAGGCAATAGGAATAGACCGGAAGGGACTGAGCTGTATAGATGATGGGCTATCTCACCTTTAACTTCCTATTCTTCCGGAAAACAGCTATTTTTTTCCATCGACTGCCGATGATTATCGGAGTACCACGATCTAAGAATTTTTAAAATCTGTATATATTTCTCACACTGTATGAATTTTTCCCTTAAAAAATAGTGAACTAAAAAATAAACTAAAATATATTTCTCTATCAAATTATAATTAGTTCACTAGCGGATGCGGGAGAGGGAGCTCCACCTGGACCAGGGGTGCCCAGAAGGAAGTTTCATGGCGCAAGTTGTGAGATTAAAATTTGGTGGAAGAGGAGGGGGAGCAATTTTGACGGGATTTTGAATTTTTTATTGAGGCACATTTGGATAGGGTTGAATTATCGAAGTTTTAGCCAGGAGATAAGGGTATAAATGTGGTTGTGGGCGTGGTGGCCGAACGGGCTAACTTGTGTGCACAGCACCGCCGTTGCCCGGCGACCTGATTAATGATACAATGATAAAATATAGCCACCAGTTCTCTTGCCGGGGGCGTTTTTTGAATCCCCGCCTACACTCCCTGGCCCGGGAAAACTATACGTCTGAAAGGCGAGGAAGGGGAAGACAAAAAAAAAAAAAGGTATAAATATGGACAAGACAACTGGAAGTGTAATTGTATATGATCTACATTTTTTCTAATTCTTCTCTCGCCTGCATCATTTTTAAGAACAGGATAGCAATAAAATTTCGTGGAAAGGGGAAGGGAAGGGGGGAGATTTATGCGCCACCTTGAGGGGATGGGTACCCCTGCCGTAGAAGTAGTGTTGCCCAAATGCGTGACCGGGACGAGTCTTGGTCTTGCAAACTCAGTCTTGGTCTTGCGCAAGAGTCTAGCAACAGTCTTGCAGTTACCTATTAGCTTATTACTAGAGAGATATTACTGTTATTTTTTAGATAGGAGAAACCTAACTAAGTCTAAATGAAAAATTAGAACAGTATTAGTAACTATTTTGCCTTAATTTCTATTCCAAAAATCGATTTTTTTCACCAGTCTTGGTCTTGATCTTGCCACAGATCACTAGCGGATTCAGGATTTACTTTTGGGGGAGGACTTCAGCCCGAAAGATTTTTTTCATATACATATAACGATAATTAATTAGAAAAAAGAAAGAAAGAAATTAACTACCTATATGTAATGGTGTTTAACTGTTTCTTGAAGTCCTATTAAATGTAATTACACGAAGAAGAATACTTAAAGAGATGGTTTTTAATATTTTTCCTATAAAACATGGTTATATTTAACCATTTTGGGGATGGCTTCAGCCCCAAAGCCCCCTCCCCCCGCCCCGTAGAGCCGCCTGTGCAATAGACAGGCGGTGTTGGTCTTGGTCTTGCAAAGTGCAAGACCATCACAGATTTTGGGCAACACTCCCTAGAAGGTGAGAAAAAAATAGTTTGAAAAAAGTAACTACACATCCTACGCTTTTATGATTATTAAAAACACATGATACTAAACAATTAATTTTGACTTATACTTTTTTCCCGCTCCTATCACAAAACGATATATCAGCTTTTCCGCGAAAACTTTTATTGGAAAATTCGGCATGCATTTTGAAAATTGTACTTTAATGGTTGATTTGATTTTCAGGATTTCAATAGGTTAAACGAAATATGTTTAAAAGGATACATTTCGACTTAGAATCTTATAAAATTCTGGGTTGTAGAGAGAATATTGGTTATCCCAAAATTTTTTATTAAAATTCTTAAAATACACTCGGTTTAAAAAAAAATAAAATAAAATAGTCCTTCTATTACTCCGCAATATTGTTTGTCGAAGAAGTAAAGAAATTATTATCTCCACCAAATGTGTAAAATAAAAAGAGTTTATCAGCTTTCTGAGATTGATAGATAGATTAAATAAAATAAACTTTTCTTGGGCATGGTCCTCTAAGAATAACAATAATGTAAAAATAAAAAAAACAATATATATATCTGGCCAAAACTACATTAACAAACATTCTTACAATACATATATTGTAACTTTAATAATAATATGTAAACGACTAAAAATTAAATCTCAAGAATAAATATATGTGTAATGAAAAAGTAAAACCTGTAGATAAAAATAATAATGGAAGTAAGCGAAGAAAACGCATTGTATGAAACGTATAATAAAATGGCGAAGATGATTGTACAAGTCTTGTAAAAATAAATAAATATTTATAGATCCAAACTCTAATAATTAACAATAATATCAAATCTGATGTGCTTTAAATGTTTTACTGTTGCTCTTGTATATGTTACACAAGAGCAAGTAAACATAGTAAAGCAAGTTAGCGAATCATATTTAATTTAATTTAAATATTTAAAAAATATCTGAATCTCTCACGCAGCAGTCCCCACCTCTTTTTTTCCTGTTGCCATTTTTTTTTCTCACCACTTTTTTTTTCCTTTTTCTTTTTTTTACCTAACGTGTGAATTTTAAATAACTAAACTTTAATAACAATAAATAATTTTTAACCTTAACGTGTATTTTATTTTTTTTTTTTTATTTTATCCAATTCTTAATATTCATAACAAAAAGATATAATAATATATAATTTTAATTAACGGCGTTGATGACCAACAGGTTTTACGCCTTTACTATACAGCCAACCAACCAATTATATTTAATTTGAGATTTGTGGGTTGGCAGTATTTTTTATTCTGCAAGATGCACTATGAGACTGCACAAGTCGTCGTAAGCAGATGGGATGAGAATGCACCATGACTCCTTATTTATTTTGACTTGACTTTAAAGTTTCAAACACATAAAAGAGATCTTATAAATAGTAATTATTTTGGATAAACTATACTTAAAAGTCTTTTCGCTGTAATAAAAACTGTTATAAACTGTATATCTAGTATCATCACTATTTTATGAGCGAACTTGGAATGGTCTTGTAATTTAAAAAAAACATTATCTGAATGGATCTAAACCAAAACATCTGTAAATTACCCATTAACTTTCCAGGCTTTAATTAATATTTTAACTTGTATTTATATTTATAAAGTTTTATTTAACCTTATTTAATAAACTTTTCGATTTTGTGTCCACAAAAAAAAAAAAAAAAACATCATTGGGAGATTAGCTGATGAATAGGCTTAGACATTCCATTTTAATTGGAGGGGGGAAGGATCATAAAAGTAATGTCGGTCATCTATATAATGTATAAAAACTATTCGTAAAGAAAATTTCTTTTAAGCATAATTATTGCAAAATGAGTAGTAAATATAACACCGTTTATTTAAATGCAAATTAATGTATATATATATATATATATATATATATATATATATATATATATATATATATATATATATATATATATATATATAAAGCATTACAATTAGAACTTGTGTGGATGGACTGTTGGTGAAACTAAATATTGTAAAACAAGAGATCGTTTTTATCGCTTTATTTGGCATAAAAAAAAACATGCTAGTTTCACACGGTCCCTCGGCGCGAGCTTACGTCACAGGATTTTTTAAATATTATTTTAGTTAATATTATAACTCCTAAATGGTGATTCCTAGCGAAACTTTTTTCTATTCTTAAAATTAAATAAAAATAATTAACTCTGCGTCTAATGCGTGCCTACATAATATCGGTCAAGTAATATGTTTGAGATGGATGAGAAAAATATTTGTAGAAAATTTCTCAAGATATTCATCATAGTGAATTACAAACGCATGGTTGAAAGAAATAGTTTTTATAAATAAAAAAACTTCGAATATATATTTTAGTGCATACAATTTTGTATTTAAATAGGCCCTTATATCCCAAATCTAAGTACTGTGTACAACTCCTTGTGGTACTCATTCGCTCATTCGTATCAAATTATTTACATAAATCTCGCTCACAGTCCTCTTAAAAAAAAATTAACATAATTATTAGCTGAGCTATAAATTTGGAAAATGGTAAACCGATGAATTTAGTCAGTTACCGACGAAAAATCATTAAATTACTTATAGAAAGAAATTAATTACCATTAGAAAGGGTGGTTTTTCACTTTTTTTTTTTCTTTTTTTTAATGATAACTATAAAAATAAAAATCTCTATTCACTTCAAGAAACAATTTATTCTTGAAGCACTACTAACAAAAAAAAAAATTATATTTGGAAATAGTAACCATTTGGCTGTAGTGAGACAAGGAATTTCGAACGGCTTGAGCCCAAAAATTTTATTTTGTTTTTTATATAAATCACGATAATTACATGGAAAGAAAAAGAAAGAAACTATATGAAATGGTTTTTGATGTCCTATTGAAAATCTAATTACACGAACAATATTACTTTTTGAGATTATTTTTAATTACAAAAGGTTGTATTTTGTAGTTTTTTATGCATTATAATTTAAAAAATAGATCTTTATTTAAGTATTTATTTTGGGTCACCCACAATAACAATATGGATCAATGAGAAAACATAATTTTTATTAAATTTTTATTTTAATTTGTTTTTTTGGGGGGTGAGGGGAATGCTAGAGTCCGAAAGCCCTCCTCCCCCCCCCAGTGAGTGAGACCTATATTTGAAGATTTATTAAAACTAAATGGACATACCTACCACCAAATAGATTGCACCGGCAGTGTTTTGCAAGACTTATTGTTTCGATCCTATCAATTTTCTCTGTGACTCTACTGAATCTAGCTAAGAATGAATTTTTGTTTAATTTAGCTTCTATGCCTTATTCTAGCTTGTCGGATTTTTCCATTTACTTCATTAGTTTTAGTTAACATATTTTATTCGTTTATAATGATTATTTGTTATTTATTTTCATTTTACTTTTTTTTTTTTGTTTTTTTACGTGAAATTATTGAGGAGGGTTTCTTCCCTACGTCTGCGCTTATGGATCCATTAACCAAATCCTCGCTGCAATTATAACTATGATTATATTGATGAAATAGCGCCGCTATATATTATCACCTCAACATATTCCTATATCAGCCGAGAAGAGAAATCATATTGGTTATTTCTGAAAGTGAGTTTCTAAACTGACATAAAAGATAAGAAAAGCAAACGGTTTCATTGTAAAAACCTTTACGTCATACACAGAAAGTGGCAAACAGAAGATATCATTCTAAAAAATTTTCTTAATTTTTGGTTTATGTGATGGATCACATAATTTTCATCCTACGTTCAGTATAAATTCATTTTTAAAAAAACTTATGAACGTTACATTAATTTCACATACAAATTTAAGTCAATTAATATGAATTTTGGCAATTCTGTTTACGATACATTTTTTGTTTATCATCGTGTTAGGAATATAGATAAATCTATTTATTCTTCAGGATTAGACCAAAAAATAACTTAATAAAAATTCTAACAATGTATGCAGTAATTTAAATAATAATGTGCAAACAACTAAAAAAAAAAAAAAAATCCTTTCAAGAATAGTTATAGTTGTAATATGAGAAACAAAACACACAAAAAATATATATATAAAACAAAAATCAAAACCTGCAGAAAAGAAAAAATATTTTTGGTCTTTATAAAAAACTAACATAATAAAAATTCTAAAATATACAGTAATTTAAAAAATAATCTGTAAACACCAACAAATAAAAATAAATAGTAATAATGTGAGTAAAGAGAACAAAAAAATATATATCATATATATACAGTTAGCAAAAACAGAACCTGGAGAAACAAATAAATAACAAAAGTCAGTAAAGATGAAGCATTGATCTTTTATGTTACCACTCAAATAGTACTACTTCTATAAAAATCAATTCATGAATAGAAATTTTACGTTTGCATATTGTCTGTTTGGGATTTAAATATATATTACATATATGAAAAGAAATGTGTATTTTGTTTCGTATAGTATTTTCATACATAATGGCAGTCAAAATTGACATCAATGAACTTAAAAGAAGACATTTTTGCATAATATTTTTTCACAAATTGAATTAAAAATAGTTTCCAAAGTATCAGAGCAATCTAGCAATTACTTTCAGCAACAATATTCAGATATTTGGCCAATAAATAAAGAATTTGTGCTGTAAATATTCGTTTAGACTTGTTAAATTATTCGTTGGTTTTAGGTAAAAAGTATAAATAAAAGTTTTACCATTTAAAAAATTGCAAAAATAACATTTAAAAGATATCATTTTTTCTCACCGTCCAGGGAAGGGGGGAAGAGAGTCCTGCCCCATTTTCTTGGAAATCCACCTTGATTCGAAGGATAATAGCAAGAGATGAAAATGCTCATTAATTATTATTTGCTATGGGGCGGGGTGGCCGAATGGGATAAAGCGTGTGCACAGCACTGCGAGTTGCCTGACAACCGGATTACAGATTTGAGAAGATTTAAAAAAGTACAAGTTCGCGTCCCGGTGCCGGAGGGGATTTTAAATTTCCCGCCCTCACCCCCCAGCCCGGGAAAATCCCTTATAGCCTAAAAGGCGAGGTAGGGAAGAACAAAAAAAAAAAATAAATAATTATTATTTGCTACTGCTTTATATTCAAAATAAACAATAGTCAGATATTTAGTGAAAAGGGTTCAAAGATTTTTGTTAATACTTTCAGAATCATCTAATATTATAGCAGTTCTTCATAACGAAGGATATTTTAAAGCTACCTTAAATAACCTTAATCGGAAACCATTAAAAACATGAATGATTTATGTTTTAAATAAATACCAGCACATACAAAAATATTTATTAACAAGGCACATAACTCATCTAACGAGTTCCCCATTATTCATTCGTTGATTTGTTATTCTTCTTTTTTCTGTTTACATTCGAAGTAAACAACTTTAAACACTTTTATTAATTATGTCGTATACAGGATGATTCATTTTAACAAGAACTAGTAGCTGTGGGATGGTTAGGAAGGTTTCTAAAGTAATGTTTAGAATATATTTTAAATATATGTAGAATGGTCATTGTACTCGAACCGTGAAGATTGTATTTGTGAAAATAATTACCTTCTATTTCATGATGATAAATTAGAGTAGTTACATATATATATATATATATATATATATATATATGTATGTGTGTGTGTGTGTGTGTGTGTGGTATCCACATACTTTCCTATCTATTTCAGAAAAGTTTTTATATCTTTAAATATTTCCATGAAGAAAAAAAAAAAAGAACAAATTTAATTCGATTTATTTTAGTAAACATTGATAAAAGAAAAGATTTGAGTATGATTTATTTGATAAACTAAAGCAATGTAAACCGGCTTGTGGTAGATCAGTATAAAAATTTCAATACCCTCTAATATTGCTGATCAAAAACTTTTTACCATAGCCTAATTTTGTCAAACAATAATTTCTGTTAAAAGTAGAGGAAATAGTGAAGCTTTTGTGATGCGGGCAACAGATTTTGTTACTTTCACTTAATTTTCTTCTTTTCTCTCTCATTTACCCCTCTCTGACACCAGTATATGAACCCGTAATCTCACAAACGAAATTGAATAGCTGTAACTTCGTTCACAGTTTTCTCAAATGAACGATTTTATATAGTTCTGTTGGAAATTTCATTACTTTCCAAAAATTTAACCATTGAATAGGTATATACTTAACGAGTTAGGCCCCAAAACATTTTTCTTTTCTTTATAACTTTTGTTCCTGAATGTTCTCATGAATTTAGTACATGTGCGAAAATTGATAGGAAAATTATTAAAAATTATAGGAAATTTCATCAAAATGGTTAGGACCGTTTTTGCGCTACAGTCTATAGAAAAATATGTTTTTCACTCATTGCGCAGACGCTATTGCGCAGAGAGCACCCATATAGTATAATATATATTCATAGTTTCACAAAATATTTATAGTATAAATCCTACAAAATAAAACAAAAATCAACAAAATCGGTTCGCTAGTTCTCGAGAAAATTTGGCACAGACAGACCAATGGCTAAAAATCTGTTTTTCGGATTCAGGGGGCTCTGAAACATATAGTATAGGTTGGAAAGTTAAAAATCGTATTGATTTAAAGTGAATTTGGTTCTCAGCTGTGTCACATTTTTTTTCTTTGCCCATTCCATCATTCCTAACATTAAGAAGGATTGAAAGGCACCTCATTCTCTGCTTTATCTTTGTCTGTCCTATAAGTTTTCGTTTTGTTACGTTGAGGATAGTACCGTGGTTTATTCTGTTTATCCATCGTGCTTTTTGTCCCCCCTCTGGCCTCTTGCCAACTCCTGAAGGATCCATAGTTGAACAAAGATTCTCGGGCAGGCTGCTTCGAGCTATATGTCCCACCCCATCTTTACTTGTTTACTTCTTCCCATCTCGAATTCATTAATTTTCCTTACTTCTCTATCTTATCGCTAGATTATGGAGTTTTCTTTCCAATTTCTTTATTATCCTTTCTTGTACGTCATTCATAAACCTCAGGTATACACAGACTTGTAAATTACTAAAAAAAGTGGTATTAGACAAGAAAAAAACAGTTGATATGCTTCAATGACTTGTTTCGATTCTACATATAAAATCTGGTGCCCACAACACACAACTTTCACATACCGCTCTACTTTGAATAGAAATTTTTTTTGACAATTTTGGGCTATTAAACAATTTTTGAAGTTCATTTTAAACGGAGCTAAAGCTTAAAGCTTACAGATAAATCATTATGACCATTAAAATAACAAAAACTCCATTTATTATACCGACGGTAGGTAATAAAAATCTAGCTACTCCATGTGCTTTTATAAATCATATCTTCAGTCTCTGAGCTATGTGTGCCTTTCAGTTGACATAATGCCTAACTCTAATTTCAACATTTTTGAGTAATATCATTTTATTGATATTTCTTGTTGGAAAATTTATAATATCTGTACAGACAGTAAGTTGATTTCAGAATAGGTGATTGTAGTGTTGAAATATAGAACTGTGAATAAAGGTATACATTTTCCCACTAGAAACATCACCAAAATTCATTCCGTCAACTAAAAGGCTCATATATGCCGAGAGAGATCTGAAAGTACATCTGAATATTTAACCTATATAGATCATAGGACTATTAGTTATTAAACTTTTTTTTCCATTGTCAAGTGTACTTAAATGAAATTAAGAGATTTTCATTGCCTGCTATGGGACAGGTCAAAAGTTGTCACACTAATTATATGTGGATAATGTTGGGATTTCACAGTGGGAAAATTCATCAAATTATTCATTAATTTTCTAAAAATTTACTTGGTGATTTTTCGGAATAAACGGCCGATAGATATTAGGTATCTATCGGCCGTTTATTCCGAAAAATTTAGACATAATTTAGACACATTGACAGATTCGACGAGAAAAACGATACAAACAAGTCATGTGAAGTTATATTAGATGTTGTCAAATAACAAATTAATAGCTAAAATGGCTGGTTCTCATCCAAGTATATTTGCTTTCGGTAAGTTCAAGTTGGCGTGACTTTGACATGCCCATAATTAACTTTAACTGCTGAGACTTTCAATTCTGAATCTTCTAAAAATAACACGGTTATTACATAACATTTCTAAATCATCATTATAACTTTGTTCACTTGTTTATATAACGTGAAAGATGGATTTTTTTAAATATCGACATTTTTAAAATTATCAACGTTTTATATAGCTTAAAACTAGAAGGTATACGCGCCCTATATTTTTTATGTTAGATTTTATATTGTTATTATTTTTTTATGTGAAAGTTTTATAGCTTTTACCTTATTCGTTTGTAAATACGAATTAAATTTCTACAGTAGCTGAGGAATTTATTTTCTCAATGGTAAATTAACTGAAGCGTCGCAATAATTCCTGTATATCGCTCATTAAAATTATATAATGCTTTTTAATGATCGTCATTGAAATATTTGTATTTGAATAATAAAATTCGTAGTGCACTCATTAATATTTAACTTTTCATCATTAGATATCTTTTCATTTTGATAAATCTATTTTTTTATATGATATGTAATTTTTTTTCATGGTATGGATATAATAACATCGTTTTGCATAATAAGAAGTAAGGCTGTGTTTTTACTTCACCTCATCTATTTCTGCTTTGCATTGGCCACGTTTCGGCTAGCATGCCATTTTCAAGCCACCTGTAAGACAAACAAAATTAATTTCATACACTATTAAATTTATCACGCTATGATGGTGATATTAGTCATCTTTAAATCAACATTTTATGAATTATAACCCTGTTAATTTATAAATCAATTTAAGTGAATCAAAATATTTAATGAGGTTACTTTATAATTAAAATTGGATATATTAAGGTAAGATCATTACACATCAGTTTGTGAATATTGTTAATAGGAATGAATGTGTGACAAGTGATTTTTCTCTCATTTATTTTTTTAATTTTTACAGTTTATTTTTTTTTTCTTTTACAAGTATTTTTATATTTATTTTAATGTATATATTTTTACTTGTGTATAAAGTAAGGCTTTTTTTTATTCCACCACATTTATTTCCATTTTACATTGGCTACGTTTCGGCTAGCGTGCCATTTTCAAGTCATCTGTAAGACAAACTCACAATTTATTTCATACAGTATTACAATTTAACATGTTTGATGGTGACATTAGTCATCTTTAAATCAACATTTTATGCATTATAACCCTAACTGGGTTGAGTCAATTTCTTAATTTATAAATAAATTTGAGTGAACCGAAAGATATTAGGTTATTTTATAATTAAAATTGGCTATATTGAGGTAAGATCATCAGGCACCAGTCCTATTGATAACGATGTTAAAATTCATTAGGAATGGTGTCTTTTTTTTTTTTTAGCTCTGATAGATTTATTTGAATAGTAACAATACAACCTGCCACAATCAAGGGCATTTGGTATTATGGCTCTATGCTTATATTCATTCTTATATACAAACTACCTTTACACGACCACGCGCTGCTGTGGATTAGCCTGGCAAAATGAAAAAGAAAGAAAATAGAAAGCACATATGAGTAGACTAGTAGCAAAGGACATCTGTCATTTTTAAAAAGTTGGGAAACAAATTTGTCTGTAAAATGGCTTCAATTTAAACTAATTCTAATGATTTTTTTTCTCATGATTCAATTGAACATCCATAATCATGAGTGAATACGCCATCATTCATAATCATCAGAAACAGTCTGAGTTGGACTTATAAAACTAAATTAAAAATAAATAAAAAAACGTATAATAGTATTGACCTACATAAGGAGAATCATATAACTTCTTCAAATGATGATTTAAATTACTGTTATAAAATTTTCGATTAATCAATAAAAAGAAATAAATAAAAAAAATGCTTGCCGGCCTTCGGTAGTGAGGAAGCAAAAGGAAACTGCCTTTTCTGAAGAGAAAGCAGTAAATGTTTAAAACTCAATAACTCTGCAACGAACCGTCCGATTTTGATGATTTTTTTTTTATTTTGTCAGCGATTCAGAAATCTTTCAATGGGTATCTTAAATGTGGGTATTATCTGTCAAAAATTGTGTACTTTTTTAGTTATCGTCAAATAAAATATTGAATTCATCGTAACATTTTTCAACTTGTTTTCGGGAAAGTATTATACACATAAATTAAAAGGGTTTCAAGGGGAAGACTTTAGTCAAGTTTCGTTAAAATCGGTGAAGCCGTTTTGGTGCTACAGTTTATAGCGACACATTTTTTGCGGCTTTGAACAGAAAACATTTACATTTTTATTTTTTTTACATATATAAAATTATCATAAGACAGAAGTACTATGCCAGAAACCTTCCAGGAGTGTACGGAACAACTTCCCAAAGTTTCATGGCGATCGGTTAAATGGTTTAGTAATGCACTAAGGACAAACAGACGGCAGACAGACATACATTCATTTTTTATATATATAATATATATAGATTAAAATACAAGCTAAGAAGAAAATAAAATAAGAGTAAAACATAAGTAAAATATGTACATTAAAATAAATAGATAATACTTGTAAAAATAAAATAAAAATACACTTAAAAATTAAAAAAAGAAAATAAAGAGAAAAATACTTTTCACACATTCATTCATGTTTACAATATTTACAAACTGACGTGTAATGATCTTACCTTAATATATCCAATTTTAATTTTAAAATAACCTTTTGGTTCACTCAAATTGATTTATAAATTAACAAATTGACTCGTCCCAATCAGGTTTATAATTCATAAAATGTTGATTTAAAGATGACTATCACCATCATAGCATGTTAAATTGTAATAGTGTATGAAGTCAATTCTGAGTTAGTCTTACAGATCGCTTGATAATGGTATCCAAGCCGAAACTAAGCCGATGTAAAATGGAAATAAATGTGGGGAAATAAAAACAAAGCCTTACTTCATATTATGATATTTTGGGTATTTATTTTTCTCAGTAATTTTCCTTGGTATTTATCGTACCCCCATACCAGACTGAAACGACTAGAAACCGCCCGACGTTTTCGACTACTGCAGCACTTACTAGACAAACGCTCTAAACTTCCAACTATTTACAAAAGACTCATATATATTACTATTAAAAGGCCTATTTGGACTTACGGGATTGAGCTTTGGGGCTCTACTATACCATCAAATTCCTCTACGATCCAAAATCCTTCGTAAAATCCTCCATTCTCCCTACTATGTCACAAATAAAATCATCCATAAAGACCTTAATGTACCATATGTTTCCGATTTAGCTCAATCCAGATACCTATCCTTCCATAATAAACTTCTGAACCCTCTTGTTTCTAACCTTGCTTCCTCTTCGATACCTGATAACCCTCCGAGGAGTATGAAAAGAAGATGGCCTCGGGACCTTCTAATATAGTAATATAATTGGAGTGCTACCAATGGGTAATTTCCCTTATGTTGTACATTCATGTTACTTGTTTTTTTTATTTATTTAATACAGTTGTAAATTTCAATAATTAAAAAAAGTATTTATTGTTATTTATCATTATATCTTATTAGTGCTACCAGTGTAAGTGATAAAAAATCTACCACGCTGAATGCTAAGCAAGGTTCAGACCTCACATGGCAATTCCCTGAAGTAATAACACCTCCTTCTTTTGCAAATCATAAATATATATCGTCCTTATATTCATATCTTCTTTGAGGAAAACTATTTTTATTCAAGCAGTTGCGCAAGAATACGGTTATATAAGAAAGTCAGTTTATACCAGGGGCTAATTATTTGTATATTGAGATACGTTTTATTTTAGAATTCTGGCTAAGTCATATGGCTTCTAGTCAGTGATTTAAAACTCCTTTCTTCGTTCAGGTTCGTTATTTCATTTTTCACTGGATCTATTTGACTCCATGGCCATAGGCAATTGTTTCATTAAAACTTTATTTTTCACCACTGGCGGATCTACAGAGGGAGCTTTCGAGATGAAGCCCCCTCTCCAAAATGGAAATTTTGTTTTCATTGGCACATATTTGTGTATATACTGTGAGTGACCTAAGCTAAATATTTAAACAATAAAAAAATGTTCATTTTTAAAAATTATAATACATATCTAGCTACTAAAAATAACCATGTCTTATTAAAAAAAATGTTTAAAAATTATCTCTAATAGTGTTATTGTTCATGTAATTGAAGAAATAAGAAAAGAACACATTTACGCCATATATACAGAAAATAAAAAATAAGCAGAAGCTAAATAATAACTGAATATTAATCAAAAAGTATATACAATAAATAAAATAAGTTAAAGATAAGTAAATTAAAAAAACATAGACATACCTATATACATGATTTACAATATGGCGAGGGAACTCCAAACTAGGCTTGTCCCTCCAACTATAGAGGAATAAGCAGGACTCCAAGAGATCCCTGCGCTACTCTCTCAACCGCGTCACTGGTGCTAAAGCCTGTGGAGATTGAGAGAGAGTGCTTTAACATACACTCGTCTTGAGTGGAGAATCTGGCCATTGCCAGAATTTCAAATATACATACTGCAAACGGTCGTGGGACCACTTCCGTTTTAATTAATTAAGAGTCAATACAGTATATATTAAATTACGTTGATTAAAAAAAAAATTTAGTCTCACTAAATTTAATCCTGAACCCGCTACCGCTGTAAATTAGTAACTGAAATATATATTTCTTATAAATTCAAATCCTTTAATCTTTATATATTATTTCTAAAAAGTTTTTTTTATTAGTAACGCGATATCATACTTGATACTTCATAGAATATTTGAGACATCATTTTAAAAATTACATTCTCAACCAGTGCCGAAAAATGAACACTTCTCCCTAAAAAAACAAATATGAAGAAAAGAAAAATTTATTTGCGTATAAGTAAAAAAACATACAATTTATGGCGGATAATACCTATAATAATTTGAATGGTTTCCAAATATCTTTTAAATTAAAAAAAAAAATGTAATTTTTTATTGTGGTCTCTGCAAGCAGTTATTTTTTTAGTGAATACTCCAGGAACTTTGTAGTTTTCTAATTATTTGAAAAATTAATAAAAATTGAACAGTTTTCTATAGAAGCGGGTCAGTATGTTAATATCTAGAGACATTATTTTCAATGTTTTTTTTTTTTCGGTGAACTATATTTTTCCTAATACTTCATCAAATCCAATGTTTGAGCCATCATTTTGAAGAAAAAATTCTATACCATTGCCGAAAAATAAACATATCCCTCATAAAAATCTACAAAAGAAAACTTTATTTGCGCATTACTCGAAAAATATTTATGAGTAATTTATATGTGATAATTTAAAAATTTCCTAAACTTCCTACCTAACGAAAAAATCAATTATATTTATCGGTCCAATTGTAGCAAACATACAGCCTTTATTATTTTCATTAAAGAACCATTATAATCTACCGAAAAAAATATTAATTCACTATCCTATACATTTACTGCATCAATTTATCCCCCTTATTTATTATCATATCACCATTTGGTCATTGTGCAGCATACCATATGAATTATTCTCATACGCCAACTAGTTAATATTATTATTGATAAAAAATAATATAACAGTATATTTTATATATGTGTGTGTGTGTGTGTGTGTGTGTGTGTGTGTGTGTGTGTGTGTGTGTGTGTGTGTGTGTATTTTATGTATAAGTATATACTTCTGACCAGCATAATATGAAAATTTAGCAATTATCTTTGTTTCGAAATATCTCGTCAATATTTCACAACCTTGGGCTTGCCCGCTACACCTCTATTTATCTTTGCCTATTCTTTTGTATCTGTCTTTTATTCTCTCCTGTTAGTTTTGATCTTCCACGCTATTCCTAAAATGTGGCTTTTTTGGTTGTGCAGAGCCGTTATATGTCCTAAAACAAAAAGGTTTCCATACTGTGGTACGCTTGTATATATAAAAAATAATTATTGATACATATCATATCGATAGTTTTCAAAAAATGTCGAAATAGCTATTCAATATATCGATGAAATATCGATATTTCGATAAATCGGCCATTTTATTCATTGCAAATACTTGGAATGTAAATATCGAAATATCAATATTTCAGGCCACGATTTTTTAAATATTTGAAAGGTTAAAAACAATAATCCTAATAATATATAAATAATACATTCTGCTATACCCAAGGGCAACAAGTATTACTTTTAAAGTATTCATTCATACAATATATACTTTCAAGAAAAAATATATAAAATTAATTAATTAAAAATAAATAAATATTGAAATAAATGATAATAAAATAAGCAAGAGCGAAAAAACAAAGATATAAGATAATAATTATAAGCCGGTGGACTTTTTTTAAGAAGTCCTTTTTACATTTTAACAGTTTCTGTGAAACGTTTTGGAAAAAAAAAATAATGTTAATATAAGCGTTCTAAGGAACTTTTTTGTAATAGAGTGCCAGATATATTTGTAATATATCCCTTTTGGTTATATTACAATATCTGGCCTTTCCTTATACTCGTATTCCAGTCAATGGATGCTCGAAAAAGGGGAATAGAAGAAAATGGCGGGGACACAATTTTTTTGACTTTGGGAAACTGTTTGGACTAGTAAGGAGGTAAGCATACTAAAAGTCCCCACTCCTAGATGGTGAGCCAGATGTGTGGGGAAGGGGGTGCCTAGAAAGTCAATTTTGCCGGATTTTTGCTTAAACCAAGAAAGAAAAATACTAAAAAAAATTTTACTTCATGTTTTTATCTGTATTTTACTAGATAAATCTTGATTGCTTCGTTCTACGATTAAGTTATGGGGAAGAAGGTTTTTAATAGTTAAATTTTATATTATTTTACTATTTTATCTTCAACGGTTCAAAACAAGAGGAAAATTAAAGTCATTATGGATGATAATATTTAAAACTAAAATCCATTTTTTATAAAATTAATTGAGATGGATGTGGTTTTCACTATCACATTACCATTGGGTACCTGAGTTTAACTTTGTACTCGGACTGGTAATGCCGGCGACGCGGCTGAGAGAGAAGCGCTGGGATCTCTTAGAGTCTCGCTTTGTCCTTCACACGTGGGGAAAAGTGCTGGACTCGGAGATCTCTTACCTAATTGTAAATATTGTATTTAAGTATGCATGTTTTTCTATTTATTTCTATTACTTATAATTTATTTAATTTCTTTACGAATTTCTGTATTTCATTTAATTTTAATTCTAAGTTACATTTCCTTGGTTTATTGTAGTTTTTGCCTTTGTTTATATAGATTATTTATATTTTTTTATTATTTATTTTATTTTTTTTTTTTTTTTATGTATTGTATATATGGTATGAATGTGCCTGTCTCAGCCTTAATACTCAGTGCCCTTAAGTGGGGCAAAATGTATTATTACTCAATAAACAGATAGATAACAAAAAAAAAAAAAACTTTGTACTAATTCCTATTTTAGCTGTATCAATTATTAAATATATTATTATTGAAAACTATATAAAAAATAATTAAATTACTTTGGGAGAGAACGGGGATAAAAGTTACCGGGGTAGGTTTTTATGAGTGAGATGGCTCCAAGATAAAATATAACTTCATTCATGTATCCTACGATTTTTATAAAACTAATTATAATCTAAGGTATGTTCCTCATTATAAAAACTGAGTAGCTACATCTGCGGTTAATCTCAAAGTAAGCTAATGTATAATCTCTAAGCACAACTTAGAAATGTGAAGTAGTTATAAGCGATTACTTTAGGAAAATTAATTATCTTTTGTTTCATGATTTTGTTGAAGTTATCAAACTTATTTGACTGAATACTCTTAAAATATTGTTGATTATTCTTTGAATAAATGAGTATATTTTCAATTTTTTTTTTCATCATTTATGTTTCCGATAGAGCTTGTAAACAATTTACACCAGTTGAGGTAAGTTGTCACCTTTTCGTTTTCCTGTATGTTAAATTTTATATAAAAACATTCGTTAAAAGGTACATCCAAAAGTATTTCAGAATTATAATGAAGAATATGCGAACAAATTATAAGCTAGCATAAATTTTGTTAATAGGTCATGTTTTAAGTAATATTTGAGATTGTTTAAAAATCGCAACTTTTACCACCTCTCCCCCCTCTACATAAAAAAATAACTTATCATCAAGATATAAAAAAATAATGTATCAATATATCTAAGGTATTGTGTTTCATTGCTTTCTTGCTTTCATTTTCAGGTGTTTCTGAGTGAAGCAGCCCACTTTATAGACGTTTTAGTGATTTTTATTTATTTTAAAAATTGGTTTTCCATAGTCAAAGTTAAATATCGACATATGAGCTATCAAATTAAAATATTGGACAAAAGCGTCGATATTTCGATTACATTTATTGCCGTTAAGGCTCCCATAGTAAGCAGTCTTTCTCAAATATCTTAATAAAGACCATCCTCCTTACACGACTGTGAAATATCTCTATCTAAATCACAAATTATTACGCTTGAGATTTTATTTTAACTCTAGCAGGAGTTTAAATTAACTTCAGGCTCACAGAAAACCCCCCAGCATCCTTCAAAAAGTCATAAAACTCCCACATGCTTTTGTATACGTCTTCTGGCCCATCGGTACTTTAGTCAAAGTTAAAATTATATTTGAGAAGTAGTTTTAGGTCAAATGAAATGTAAATTAAAAAAAAAATAATAAATATGAATACAGTTTTGTTATTCAACTTAAATAACTTTATCATCTATTGTTATATTGTAAAAATAAAAATCTTAATATTTATGCTATGTCACTTCTTACGTTTCGTTTCTACGTTTTATTTTATTACAATCCGTTCGTAATAATCCATTATTTTATACAAGTCTCTTACAATTATTTAGTTTTTCACTTATAAAATTGTAATTCGAAAATATATATTTATTCATCATTCGTTGCTTGGCTCTACAGTACTTATAATATACATTTATAAGACGATAAAATATATCTTATTATATATATCTATTGTTTTCTATTAAAATACGCATGTAAGAAAACAGAATAAATAAAATGTTTTAAGGATATTATTTTTTTTTTTTTTTTTTTTTTTTGTATTCGCCTCTACCCTAGAGGTTATTATTTATTTGACTTCAGTTATAAACTTACTGTCTCGTCTATTATTTTTGTATCTTATTAAGTATTCGTGGATGGTATTTTTTGATAAGAATGTTATTCAGAATAATATCACTGTACAATTATAGCTTTCAGCGTATAATATATATGTACCACTCTGTCAAGCTTTACATACATTCGGTACATTCGTTTAGGCGCTTTACTCTATAGCAACGCAGGTTTTTCGGTCGCCATCTTGAAAGGAAAAGGCGGATAGAAATATCGATGAAAGAGGATCATCCTCGAGTGACCTCTAATTTTTAATCCAAATTTGAAAAAAATCTGTCCAGTAGTTTCGGGGAAAATGCCCGGACGGCGTACGGCGGACGGACAAAAACATTTTATTCGTTTTCGGATTCTACGTACCCTGAAACATAAAACCTGAAATTTTGTGAGGTTGCTAAGTTTTTGAATTTTTTGTTCGACCACAATGGTTCATTATTAAAAACAACTAACCAAAAAAACAGATAACAATGGATATGAGAAACTATTAACATTTTTTTTTTTTTTTGAATTATTACAATCTGTCATATTCAAGGACAATAGTAATAGTGATATAGAGTAGCTCATCCATACCATACAATAAATAAAAATAATAAACGGCAATATAATAATACCAAAGTAAAGTGTGGAAAGTGTGTGTCAGGTGATGGCTCAACTGAACATTGATCGTACATTAACATTAAAATGAAAGTAATAATATATAGGTGAAAGTTATAGTATAAAAACTTATAGGTAGAATAAACTTAAAGTAAAATAAAGTTGGTAAATAAAGAAATATAAAATTACGATAACAAAGTTAGGAATAGAAAATAGAGGAAGCGAATTTAGGATACAGAACATAACGATAACAATATTTGGAACTTATGAATAAAATAATAACAGTAACAGAAAACTATGAAATAAATAATAACGGCAACAAAGTTAGCAACTAATGAAATAAGGTAACATAAGAAATGAAAAATGAATTAATAACGACATTTTCATCTCATATTCCATTACCTGTCGTTTATTCCAACTACTTTATTTTTACTATACTTTTCACCTATTATTATTATTTTTTTAATAGTTTCTCATACCCATTGTTATATGTTTTTTTTTTCTTAGCCCTGATGAAGGCCTGAACTTTGGGCAGGAACGTCAGCAAAAATAAAAATAAATATAATTTATTTATTTTTAAATTTTTTTTTATACTGAACACTCGAACATATCTTTTCTTCTAATGTATTACGTATTTGTATACATAATTAAACACGCGGGGAGGGAGAATGAAACCGAAATCTTCTCTTAGTTAATAAAATGGAGAAGAACAAGAAGAGACTTGTTTTAAATTGTTTCAGTCTCATGCTTTCTTGGTAATGCGAAGAAAAGAAACCTTACACTGTCCTTCATCGGAAGATCTTAAATATTATTTTCAGGCAATTTTCCTTGTCCGCGTCGCCTATTTAGAACGTCCGTTAAAAAGAGGTTTCAAGAGTGTTATGTTTGTATACTCCCTATAAAATTGTCATCAATAGAGGCGCCCTTTCACTGCGATATTATTGTAAATATAGTATTAGATTTATTTTGAGTAATATTTCTGCTCAGTTTCATTTACATCGGACCTTGAATTCGGGCTATATCTGGAATTAAAGAGTGTTTGCTTAGGTAGAGGGGGAGGTTATAGCCATCGATCTACCTAGGTTCCTTCACCCTCTTCGACCCAAGAGGCACAAGGCTTTTCACCCAATAAGATATTACCTAGAATCAACATTGGCCTTTATATCGCATCAGAACGTAATACACCATTATTGAGAAAAAATATAGGAAAAAATAATAAAAATTAAAAAAATAAAATAAAGCAAAAAATATATAAATAAGTATTGTAATTTTGAAAAAAATTCGAATCCGACTTTTACAAGTTTGTTTGTTTGTTTAGATGTCTAGGCGCAAAACATATAGGTCATCAGCGCCCGATCAAATAAATAACACTACTTTTATTGTTCACAGATATTTTTTTATTTATTTATTTATTTATATGATATGATACCGTATACAAAAAATACATCTAGTGAATTCGCACATGGATATAATGACATGGAACACATGTTGAGAACTACCCATTGGTAGCACTCTAATAATATGTCTATATTAGAAGATCACGTGGCCATCTTCTTTTCAGACGCCTCGGAGGGTTATCAGGAATTGAATAGGAAGCAAGGTTAGAAACAAGAGGGTTGGGATGGTTATGAAGTTTATTATGGAAGGACAGATATCTGGATTAGGCCAAATCTGATACATAAGAAACATTAAGGTCATTATGAATAATTTTATTTGTAACAAAGTAAGGAGCATTGAGGATTTTACGAAGGATTTTGGATTGTAAGGATTGGATGCGAGAGGAATTTGAAGGTTTGGTGGAGCCCCATAGCTCAACTCCGTAAGTCCAAATAGGCCTTATTATAGTCATGTAAATGAGTCTTTTATAATTGATTGGAAGGTTAGAGCGTTTGTCTATTAAGTGTTGAAGCAGTCGGAAACGTCGAGCTGTTCCTTGTCGTTTCAGTCTGGTGTGAGGATTCCAAGTTAGACGTTTGTCCAGATGGAGTCCTAGGTGGTACACAAAATAAAAAATTAAAAAAAGGATAAAAAAATAAAATAATTAATAGAATAAAATAAATAAATAATGATAATAATAGGCAGCTATATAATAAATAAATAAACTAAAAATAAAGGATAGCAATAAAATGAATAAATGAATTGAAATTAATAAATCATTAAACTTTTAAAATTAAAAAAAAAATAAACAAATGTACAAAGTATCATTAGTTATAAACTTGTCATATATGTTTTATAATTTTTTCATTGTCTAGGAACTTCATTTTTTTTTTTTATTTATTCAGAAATATTACAATCTGTCACAATTAAGAACATTTATAATAGCGTTCAGAGAGCACATTTACACTCTATTTACAATAAATGATACAGAAACTAATAATAATAAAAGAAAATGTATATAAACAAAATAACTAAACTAATCAAAATAACAACTAAAACAGATGCATACTATACAATATTTACAGAATCCATTCACTCAGAAGAACTCCGAGCCAAGCCTTTCTCTCCACTCGTGGAAGGAAAGAAAGGACTCTAAGAGATCCCAGCGCCTCGCACTGAGCCACATAACTAGTATTAAGAACTTTTCTCAACTCAGTAGAGGGCTGAGAGGCGCTATAATCACTTCATAACTTTGTTAAGGATTTCTTCTTGATTTCCCAGGGATGCTGATATAATCTGGGGTATTCCGAGTTATTTATAGCAGAACTGAATCAACGGGAGGGAAAAAAAGGAAATTTCCCCTCTCAATGTAGCCATTGAGAAAAAATATACAGGGTGGTCAGTTCTTAATCGCCGCACACTGGGTATGATTCTAGAATTTGCAAGGTTCCTAATCCAAGGAGGTGATTTGGGCTGGATCACCTTCAACCATCTGGTATTTCCCCTAAACCATCCGATAATCTGACACCAGTAACAGAGGTTCTGGGTGTGCCACGAAGTCGATTAACGGCTGATTGAACTAAAAATAATTTTTTACTTTAGGTGAGCTACCCATACACATACGAATTCGCACACATTAGAAGAAATGCATTAATCCAAACGCATGCAAATCATCGGATTATTCATGAATCATAATAGTGGACAACTGATTTACATTTCCTTTGTATACTGTCAAATATGTAAAAATTATATATTAATAAATTTATACGAAGTTCACGTTTTACTCTAGCATGATTCAAAGTAAGGTTTTTGTATTGCATCTAAATCACGTAATTTTCTTTAGTTTTACGCCTTATTTTTTTTATATACAAGTTTGCATAGTTTTTATGCAGAAGAAATACTTTAATAATGCTCTTGCATATGATAAAGCCAGAAATGTTTCTCTTCCGTAAAGTAATATTATTAATGTAGAGGGAAGATTCATCAAAGTACATATTAGTTTTTTTTTTTTTAGTCATGATATTTACAATTGTATTACAATAAGAATATATCTAGAATATATGTAGCGATGATCGAAATTGTTAGAGCGTTGTCCGTTTTAGCATCCTCGTGCCTAGCGACGCCGGTTCGAATCCGGCCTTTCCGGATACGTTTCTTGGCGGACCCACTTAATGAAACTCGACCCTACCACTCTGGTTAGAATAGGTTTGATTGTACCTCCAGAACAACCCCCTCCCCCCACCCGTATGCCAGAAATGGTGGGTATGGGTTATCTATTAAAAAAAAAGTTAATAACATGTACATAGGAATATTATCACATGAAAACGATTGTTGAGAAACTACCCACTGGTAGCACTCTACTAATATGTCTGCATAGGAGATTATGAGAACATCATCTTTTCCGACGCCTCGGAGAGTTATCAGGGATCGAAGATCAAGCAAGGTTAGAAACGAGAGGGTTCGGATTGTTCTGAATATTATTATGGATCGAAAACATATGGTACATTAAGATCGTTATGGATGATTTGCTTAAGTCCAAATAGGCTATATAGTCATACATATGAGTCTTTTGTAATTAGGTGAAAGCTTAGAGCGTTTGTCTAGTAAGTGCTGGAGTAGTTGGAAACGTCGAGCGATTTCTTGTCATTTTAGTCTTGTGTGAGGATTTCAAGTGAGACGCTTGTCCAGGTGGAGTCCTGGGTATAGGATTTGTTCAACAGGGGTAAGTAGAGTATTATTAAATGATATTGTAAGACAGGAAGTTATGGGCTTACGACGTAGGTTAAAGGTAATTTGATGGGATTTATTGGAATTAATTTTAATCCTCCAGTTTTGACACCATTCTTCAAGATTTTTGATGTGTTTGAAGAGCTTGGGATGCAATAGAAGGATCATTATTAACTGATAGGACACGTGCGTCATCGGCATACGTGCTGATGACAGTAATTTAATTTTATAAAATGTCACAATGACTTTTTGCAATAAAGCGATGATATCGCTTATTCTAGTAGTAGTTCTTAATTATGTGTCTTTCTTTATAATTTTATAGTTTTATTCGATAAAATCATTATTAGGTACAATAACACGTATTGTACAAACAACACCAAAACACTGAAGTGTATCAATTTGTCCAACCTAACAAAATTGTTATCCATATTTTTTTATTAACTTTATACAACTATTATATTACTAAGTGAAATAGTATCGAGTTTTTTATTTTTTTTATTTATTTTTTTTTCGGTAACAAATATTTTTTTTTTTATGTACAATATTGGTATTCTCAAGGGACGTAGTCCCAGAATAATGTTGATTCTTCTATTCTATTATATTATATTCTAACAAATATTATTTAATTTTAATTTTTTTTTGTTTGATTCCTGACGTCATTTACGCCCACGATCCTTGAAAAATACCCATTTATTAGGAAGTTTACTAATTATCTCAATCGAACTTCAACAAGATTTCCTGTGAATGAAGATGGGTAAATTTGAGAAAATATAGATTTTTTTGTTCAATTTTTAAAAATTTATTTTTTAATTTATTTAGCTGTTTCTTTTTTACCATCTATTTAATTTGTTTTTATATTTTCTTGTTCGTCCTCCTTTTTTATGTTTTCATAAAAAAATACGCTTATCAAGCGACGCCATCATTATAATAAATATAATTTGCTAATTTGTATATAATTAATAATATTTATTAAATACACAATCCTCTCATAAATTTACTATATATACATATAAATGCCATTATTCTTATTGCTGCCTGGACGCGTTCCAAATGGAATTTAAAAAATAAATGATTTATTTTCGATATAAATTTACAATATTCCAAATAATTCAATAATTATTTTAATAATTGCTTTATGGTCTTCCATAAATTTAAAATTAATTCAAATGTCATATATCTTCATTTTTTTTATTTTTGTTTAATTGTTTCTGTTTCTATAATGTTTAACGAAATATAATATTGGGAATTTTATGAGCAAGTAGTTTATAATTTATAGCACATTTATTAGTGTTTTTTTTTTTTGTTTTTTTATGTTTTATGAGTCAGACTTCAATATGACTTCAATGAAAGTATTGGGCCAACGTAGGGAAAAAAAAAACGTTCTATGAAGCTAATAGATACTATTTTAGAAATATAAACCTGAATCCTTATTCTCATTATTTAAAATAACAATAAAAATAATTATGGTATTCCCACCTTGTTGAAAAATATTCTCACTGTCAACATTGTTTATCATGGCTGAAATACTGGCATTAAAGGATAATATTTTTTTGAGTGTCACAACGTGCGGGCAATGGACTCTACTTGTTTACAACCCCATTGTTCTCTATAATCCTCTAATTGTCTCGGCCCAAGTTGGTGAGTCCATTTGGCACGACGCTGCATCTCCATCGAATACCGGACGTGGATTGTTCTATCAACATAGTTTTCAAAATACGTTTCCTTGTTTCTCCTCGGTATGTCTGTCTCACACTGTTCATTAAACCAAAAACAAAAAAAAATCTGGTGTGTCCACTGACACGACTTTCCTATCTATTTCAGAAAAGTTTTTATATCTATACATATGACCATCAATAACCAAAAAAAATTGAATTAGATTTATTTTCCAGAAAATTGATCAAACAAAAGATATGAGTACGATTTATTTGATAAACCAAAGCAATGTAAACCGGCTTAAGGTAGATTAGTGTGAACATTTCAATACCCTCTAATATTGCTGATCAAAATCTTTTTGCCATAGCCTAATTCCGTCAAACAATAATTTCTGTTAAAATTAGAAGAAATAGTGAAGCTTCAGCTTCTGTGATGCGGGCAACAGATTTTCATGCTTTCACTTAGTTATCTTTTTCTCTCATTCACCCCTTTCTGACACCAGGATATGAACCCAAAATCTTACATTGGAAATTGAGTGATTTATAAATAGTTTTAACCCTCCGAGGCGTCTGAAAAGAAGATGGCCTCGGGACCTTCTAATATAAAACTTTAATTTGAATTCTACCAATGGGTAGTTTCTCTTCATGTTGTACATGTCATGTTACCAATGTCACATTTTCTTGTTGTATTTTTAATGTAATACAGTTGTAAATTTCATTAAAATAAAAATAAATAATAAAAAAGCTTTGTAGGGAATTTTATGACCTTTAAAAAAAAACAGGCTAATACTGGTTCGGTGCGGATGATTTTTTTTTTATTTTGTCGGTAATTTAATTACCTTTCAAAAGTTTTATTATAAATTTTACCATACAATATATACTTAGCGAGTTAGGCCCCATGACATTTTTCTTTTCTTTATAACTTTTTTTCCTGAATTTTCTCGGGAATTTAATCCATGTACGAAAATTGAAAGGACAATAATTAGAACATTATAGGACAGATTCATCAAAATCGTTAGAGCCGTTTTTGTGCTACATTCTATAGAAAAACGTGTTTTTTATTTATTGTGCTGCAGCTATTGCGCATGGAGTACCCAATTTCTGTCACATGCATCAGTAGTCAAAGCGCTACAAAATAAAAAAAGAAGCAACAAAATCGGTTCTCTAGTTTCCGAGAAAATCTTGGCATAGACTGCAGACAGACCAATGGCTAAAAATATGTTTTTCGGACTCAAGAGGCCCTGTCCGTCAAAAACTGCATAGCGGAAATTTGATCCGATTGCAATACTTTCCTTACCTAGTATAGGTAGGAAAGTAATATGTAGATATAAACTATGAAAGAATCCGTTAAGAAACTAAAGGATAATTATTGTCTCAGGTTAAATAGTAACATTCTGAAATAGGAATAGTGTTATGGATATTTCATTTGATTCATAAAATCGCATGTAGGTTTTTAATTGAAAACTAATTTAAAATTGCTATGGTCCTATTTTAACCGATATAGGGGAGCAATAAACTGTACTCACGAGAAGACCAGATCACCATAATAAAGATAAGATATCTATTTAAATATTTTGTGTATATTTACTTCCGCCATTTTTACGAGGTCAAATGTTCTATAAGCGGCAACCACTGCAAAATATATAATTCTTCTTCTTCTTCGTTGTTCCCTCTAGATATCTATGTCAGGAAGTAAAAGAACATAATTAGTAGCCCTCCTTAGGTTCTCCAGACTTCCGAACAGCTTGGTCCCTAGGTCTGTAGGTAGGGGCCATATCTGCATCCGTATACCCTCCAGTTCTGAAGAACATGTTCTTTTTGGCCACATTCACATAGGGAACTGGGTCCTTCTTGGATTTTCTTAGTGTTGCCCTAAAACGGTCTTGCTCTTGCACTTTGCAAGACCAAGATCAAGGTCGCCTAACAGTTGCAAGACCAAGACCAAGGTCGCCTAACTTTTGCAAGACCAAGACTAAGGTCGGCGAACTGTTGCAAAACCAAGACCAGGACTGGTAAAAAAAAAATCGATTTTTAAATAAAAATTAAGGCTAAATAGTTACTAATACTTGACAATCTTAGTTATTATATGTTAATAATTGGTATAACCAACATACTTTTGCATTTAACTCCTCTAATTTTTCATTCGGGCTTAGTTAAGTTTCTCTTATCTAAAAATTACTGTAATAGCTCTACAGTAATAATATAATAAGTAACTGCAAGACGGTTGCGAGACTATTGCGCAAGACCAAGACTGAGTTTGCAAGACCAAGACTCGTCTAAGTCTCGCATTTGGGCAGTAGTAAATTTTCTGAAGAGTTGTGATTTTAGTCGGTTATGTACAGTTCTGTGACAAAAAATGGCAACTATACAATTTATGACTTTAACATGGAGATTACTTTGGGTTTATTTTTTAGTAGAACAGCCAAACATAATTTTGCTCATGTAGAATGTTCCTATATCATACAGCGGTAGTTTGATTAAATCCGGATTCGGGATTTAATTTTGTTTTTAAGGAAGGGGAGGTTTTTTAAAATGTTTTTTTAAAAATATGTTGATAAAAAAACTTTTCTTTCTTTTCTCTTGTTTTTGTACATTAATTACTTTGGAAGATGAAAAACAGATACGATATAAAAAAATATTTAAGAAGGCCTTGAATACCTGTTAAAAAAGTTAGTAATAACAGAAATGATGCTTTTAGGATTTTTTTTCTTTACTTTTGGTTACATTTAGTAAGTATATGTGGTGTATAATTTAAAAATAAAACATGTGAGTATCAAATTATTTTTCTCCAATCATTCATAGGAATAGTTATGGAACAATGATAATACAATTATTTTTCCATTGAGGGGGAGGGAGGGGTTCCAGTGCAAAAGCTAGATCCGCCAGTGCAATACAGTTATGCGCAGTAGCTTGCACAAAATAATTTTCAAGCAATGCTTTATTGACAGATTACGCTCGAAGGAATAGATAAATAGATATATTGTTTGTTCAGTCCTCTCATATTTCACATTCATATTCATATTGCACTTGATTCATATAGAAACCATTTGTTATTTTGTCCTAAATATATTCCACCTTTTCCGATATGGATAAAAATGTTACCTTTATTCTGGTTTTAAGCCACTATATCATAATTAAGCGGAATGTTAAATGATAGTTAGGATAGACCTGCTTAGTTTGGATTTAAGCTTAGTAGTTCAACGAAATAGCAATTGAGAAATAACAATGCTAATTAGCATCCCCATTCTGTTCTACTTCGTTAGTAGCAGTTAAATAAACTATTAAGTACTTTTTCCACTCTGGAGAGTGCCTTTTTGGGATCAGGTAAGGCAATGGAAAAGGGGGTTTGGTTAAAGAAAGGGAAGGAGAATGGCGGATATTAGATGGTAGGATATTCCAGAAAGGAGTGGAGGGCCCAGAAAGGAACTATAGAAAGTTTTAGTTCTGTGAGGAGTATAGAAGTCTGAAATACGAGATCTTGTTTTCTGAGAGTTGATCAAGGGTTAGAATTGTAGAAGACTGTAAATGTAGAAAAGGTGCCGTGAGTTGATAGTTTGGTATAAAAAGGTTTCGACCTTAATTCAATTAATGGCACAAGTTAATTTCAACTGAAAATGATATTTATTTTGAAATACCTTACTTAAAATACTGATATTTTTTATTTTAAACTATCTATTACCATTTTTTTTTTAATTACCTCTCAGGGATGAAACACGAGTATTCCCAAAAATTATCATTTTTGTCATTTTACCCTCCCGTAGCTAAGGTAAAAAGAGACCTAAAATCCCTGAGCATCATAACAAATTACTTAAACAAAAACTTTTATTAAACTTCATTAACATATAAGTATAACAAGAAATATAAAACTTTGAACGGAACCGCAAACTTACTAAGTTTTAGGGTGATTTTAATAAGGTCATATATAAGAGTTCTATACTGCGGACTTGAACTCAGGGTAAATGTATACTAAAAAAAAAATGCATATAGATTAGATTGTGAATGAGCTACTTTATCGCTGTTACTATCTTCCTTGATTGTGACAGAATACAATATTTCTCATTAAAGAAATTTGAAAAAAAAAAATCGATTTTCGTAACAAAAAACATAAAACAACCAGTAAACCAACAAACGGATTCAGACAACCTTAACACATTTCATGCTAGCGCAATCGATAAAATTAAAATATAAAATACCGAAATATATGTATGACTCCAATAAAATAGATAAAACAATTGAATTCTAACCCCTCCATCCCCACTCCTAAATAAAAATAAATCCAGTCTAGAGTGAACATATAGTTATGAACCGTTAGACTTAATATCTGCTACAAACTGGGTACATATTTCAAGATCAAATTACTATATTCCTTCCCAATTTCTTAGAAATAAATTTAACATTATATTAATTATTTATATATTTTTTTAGAAATTACAACGAAATTCCCCGAATTAAAGAAGTGATAACCAGACAAAATAAATAACAATGATTTTTTAAAAAAAATTATAAATGGTGCATAAGTAGGTAATATACATTAATTTTAAATCAAAATAATAAACAATTATTATGCCATATACTAATATAATATAATATAATTATTAACGAAAATTCTCGGAATTGGAGTATTTTCAATCTGGAAGTCGGCAAACTTTGTCTATTTAATTACATACATAAAACTCAAAATTATCCATTTGCTTTCCACTTTAATCGTAAGATCACTTGAGCACAAAGTCAAAGGAAAAGGTGGCCTTCAAAAATATTGAGCAGTTTGTCAAGACTATAGCTCCAATAACGAGGTTATATAGGCAAACCAGCTCAATATTTTTTAAGGTCACCTTTTTTTCTCGACATTGTTCTCAAGTGATCCTACGATTGAAGTAGGAAGCAAATGGGTATTTACGATTTTTTAGTACCTAATTAAATGAAACAAGTTTGCCGACCTCCACATTAAAAACGCCATAATTCCGAGAATTTTCATAAATAAAATATTTTTAGGTTACGATGAGATGAAGCTATTTACGAAGTTTCAGGCGGATCTTAATAATTTGATAAAAATTGGTCATTACCACTATTAGTATATGGCATAATAATTGTTTATTATTTTGATTTAAAATTAATGTATATTACCTACTTATCATGCGCCATTTATAATTTTTTTTAAAATATCATTGTTATTTATTTTGTCTGGTTATCACTTCTTTAATTCGGGGAATTTCGTTGTAATTTCTAAAAAAAATATATAAATAAATAAATATAATGTTAAATTTATTTCTATGAAAAGGGAGAAGGAATATAGTAATTTGCTCTTGAAATATGTACCCAGTTTGTAGCAGATATTAAGTCTAACGTTTCATAACTATATGTTCACTCAAGACTGGATTTATTTTTATTTAGCAGTGGGGATGGAGGGGTTAGAATTCAATTGTTTTATCTATTTTATTGAAGTCATACATATATTTTGATGAAAATTGGTCATTACCACGGACTATAAGTTTTAAATAGAATAATAATGTGATGGAATATTTTACATAAAACTGACTGAATTAAACAATAAATATTTTTTTTCAGATTCTTGAAAATGGGTCAAGAATCCGAAACGTTGAAAAATAAATTATGTTATTGCTGACCTGTAGCCTAAAACCTATAAAATAACAACTTAATAAAGTGGCACCAAACCTAAAACATAAGAAACAAAATGTAATTTATTCTGCATGTGTCCCTGAAAGCAATTCTATCATATATCAGATTCTAATTCAATTATGCTTTAAAGTTGCCCGTTGTTTCATAATCACCTTTTAACAATAAAAAAATATTGTCTATATATTTCTCGAAGTAAAGTGCTATTTAAAAAATAATAAATAGTTAAAAGAAGAAGGAGTTGCTAAGTTGACGAAGTTGGGGCTTAAGTGGTCGGGATCGACCTCCCCCCTGGGAAGCCCGCTGAATCAACAGAGAGGGTGGGTCCTCTCATCTCTGTCATCCCTTCCGCCCTGTACTCAGCCCTTCGATTGCCCTTCAAAGCCAATATCTCATCAAAGTCATCTAATGATGTCAATCAATATGGTTGACTTTCAACTTATAAACGATTTTATTCTAAGAAAGTTCTTCGATCAAACTTTAATCAGCCCATGACAAAAATGATATTATGATTCCTCGAGCCATGTACTAAAGTTAAAAAAATCAAGCAATGGTGTAAGTCCTGATTTAATAATAAGCCCTATAAATACGCCATAAGTAAATGAATATACGTGTACAGTACGGTCTCTATGATCCCCTAGTAATAGTTCGGGAGCGCGTGGCAAAAAAGGTGTCTTTATTTTGTAGTAAGATTCGTTGTTATAAATTGATCATTTTCACAGGCCTGATGTGAAAAATGCACGTCTGCCAAAATGGCGGCCAGTTAAAGATTGATAGAGATCATATATAGGTAGAAAACATACATACATATACATAGAGAGAGGACTTATAGATATAGAAAGCTACCAATAATTTTATAGTATTTTTAGTTTTAAGACATGAAATAATATTCAGTTGCTCCATATCCGTGGATTTCAAGTCGAACATTTGAATTTATGATTTATTTCACTTTTTTTTTTGTTTTTTTCGCGTATAGCAGTAAAACTATGCGTTCTAGCCGTAATAATGTGCTATGTAAAATTAAAGCTGGCAAAATTTTCAACAGAAATGGTTATGTTATTTTTTTGCTATCTTCTATTATTTTCAGGATATCCGTCCTCGAAATTCTCTAACTTCGAAAAAATATCAATTTTGCCTCGCATTTTTATTCCATTCGCTAATTCTTTTTTTTTTCATTTTACAAAAAAGTCATAAGAAAAAAAGTTGTTAAGCATTAAATTATCTTTTTTTTTTTTTTTTATAAGGCTTCAACCACTTGGGTCATTATCGCCTTATTCTCATCCAAAACTAAATTTTATTCTCAAGTCCAGAACATTTAAAAAAGAAAACAGTTTATCAACCTCATTCGTATTGTCCTGTAAAATGGAGTGTAGATAGTTTGTCAAGTCCTAAGAGTCTAAATGTTTCGTAAGCTCTGTTAAGATGTGTTTCACTGTCCGAGGAGTCCCACAAGTTTGGCATGTTGGCGAAGAATCACGGGCCATCATGGGTAAGGCGTGTATGACCTATACGCAGGCGCGTAAGAATTACTTCCTCTCTGCGGCTATTCCTATTTGACGATGCCCAAGAGGATAAATTATCTTTAAGAATATATATTATTTTTCTGTCTATCTTCAACTATTCAAAAACTAAAGCAATTATAAATTTATATTTAAATTCCGATATTATGGAGAAAAAAATAAATTTCGTAACTTTCGTTATCAAACAGCTCTTAATCTTTATTTAATTCAAATATGTAGGTAAATTACATAAGGCCATGTAAACTTATATATGTTGCCTTATATAATGATTAAGAGCTGTTCAATAACGAAAATTACGAAATTAACCTTTTTTTTTTGCTTAATTTCGGAATTTAAACATAAATTTATAATTACTCTAACTTTTGGATGGTTGAAGATAGATAGTAAAGTAATATAGTTTATATCATCAACTGTCTGCCATTTTGTATTAAAGCGGCTACATACTGGCAGGCGTGCATTTTTCTCATCAGGCTTGTGAACATGATAAATTTATAAGGACAAACCTTAGTATGAAATAAGGCACATTTTTTGCCACGGGCTCCCGGACTATAATCCGGAAATCATTATAATCCGAACAAGAAAGACAAAAAGTAGGCTGACGATGGACAAAAGGAAATGGCCTTGTTTCTTAATACATATTAGTGGAATCGCTTAGTTTGGTAGCGTCAAAATCGTATTTTGGTGTCTCTGAACAGAAAACATTAAAACTAGACGGTCATTCAGAAGTTGAAGAATGTCTTCCTATGTGTTTCTTGTAGCCAAGATCATCAGAGTGTCTAATTTCCTGTGATATATATATATATATATATAATATATATAAATATATATATTATAAGTCAAAGTTTTTCTTGAATATTTTTTTTAGGACAGATGACAAAGTTGATTTTAATGTCACTAAACGTTGGCTTGATAATTTCAAAAGCAAGTATGGCATACTTTTTATATTAATTTTTTAACTCACTGGAAAATTTCTTTACACCTGTTTTATTTGCCATTATAGATAAGTCATAGAAAAGCAATGAAGGTATTTAATACTTGCTTGGAGTGGGGCGAATGTATGCAATGTCGTCTACCTCTTTTAAGGCACCTGATACTTTTAAGGCATTTGCGAGATCAGGCGTTTTCTTTAGCAACTAAGTCAGATGCTCAACTTACATCATATGATAATTTTCAGAAATCGTTGTTAGTTTGCAAATGTGTTTATATTTAAATGATAATACACATATTTTCGTTATCTTGTACAAATTTTCCATCATTTTAAGTTTAACCTTTAATGATACGAATAATACATGTAAACTACATATTCGTATTACTAAGTCGTGTTTTTGATGTTTCTTTATATTAAGTTATCAAATATTTATTTGGGATATTAAAATTTCACATTGACATTTATTAAAATATATTATATTGCACGTATTTTATCAATTTAGTAAATCATGTTGTATACTGTTGATTTTTTTATTTAACAAACTTTTCTTACTAAAATTATTATTTTGTTTTCTATGATCACTGTCGGTGGCATTTTATTCTAAGAAGAAAACTGTTTTTTATTAAAGAATAAATTTTAATAATTAAATATAGTATATATATATATATATATTATATATATATATATATATATATATATATATATATATATATATGTGTATATGTATTATTTGTTATATTTATTTTATTTTTTTGTACATATAGTGTGAATGTCATCCTACCTCACTATAACCAATGTCCAAAAGACAGATTGTTATAATATTCAATAAAGAAATAAAAAATAAAAAATTAAATATAAATATTTTAACAAATCAAAAATATATGTTTTTTGAAAAATTTATTTATTTTTATGTATGCTCTTCTGAAAATCTTAATTTAATAAAAAACAAAATACGTTATTTGAATAATACCCAAAGAATAATACTTATTATTTCCAGAAAACAAAATTCACAATCATCCCTCCCCCTCCGTAGGTCGAGGGTGACTATTTTATACTTCTTAAAAATGGTGCAAGTGAAACTATAAGTAGGAAAATTGTAGTTTATACACAATTACACTTACTGAATAATGAAACATATAAAAAATAAAACACCGTCAATAGGTGATGTCAAAGCGTGATTTTCGCTTAATTTCGTTTTTCGCGCTTACACTCGGTTGGACGAGGGCCAAAAGGGTCATAGAACAAAGAGGTCGAATAACCAAGTCTGTGATGAGTGAGTGCGCCATTCAACGATGGTTTAAAAGACTTCGGAAGGGAGACTTGACGTTGAAGACAACGATGGTCGTGGAAGGACTTCTTTCCTTGATGCTCTGCGTCCTTTGGTCGAAGAAAATCCCAAAAAAACTGCTCCAAAACTTGAAGAGAAACTGTCTGTTAGCAAATCGACCATCGTTGACCACCTCAACGCAAATGGTGAGATAATAAAGCCCGAAACTTGGGTTCCTTATCCATCGATTGAACGTCAAAAGTTTGCTCTGCACTTTTTTACCGAAACCGAAACAAATCTCACTCGTCCTACCTCTCCTACCAGTTGACATTTTTTAGATGTTCGAGTCACATTATTAAAGATAAAAATTTTATTGATCAAAATTCATTTTTATAATTCGTTAATAATAACGGCTAAACATTCAGAATTGATTGAACAGTTACCAACACGTTGGCCGAAATGTATTGAGACCAGTGGAGTGTGTTTCGATGAATAAAATATTTTCGTATGATTTATTTTATTTATTTCATTGTAAAATCATGAACCTCTATTAATTTTGGGAAAACCCATTATAAATTTTTTAATTAATTGTAGGTCAAAATTCAGGTAATCACATACCAAAATAGCTGAGAGACAATTCAATACTCACATTCATGGGCTTTCCCTCCCCCTCCACTCCTATCCACCCCCCACCCCCTCCCTAGCACCCTTCTCCACCCCTCCCCACCCCCAGCACCAGTCGCTTCTCTTCTCCTGCCTTCGTTAGTTCGAGATCGTCCCCTCCTCCTCACTTCCGCTTATCAGTGAGTCTATTTACGTAAATTTTACATATGTCTAATTAAATGGAATACAGTTGCATTCTGTAATAATTATCATTGTTGTTTCTAAGTTTATATGGATAATATGACTCAGTCCATATCCTTGGATACATATTTTTTTTATATATTTCCGGTAGATATAATCTTTTTTTTTTATTCCCCTCCACGAAAAAATGCCGGAATGTTTAATGATTTTTTTTTAAAAAGCTTTTCCTCCATTCCTTCAAGACATAGAAGAAAAAATAAAATAACTATGATGTCAGTAATTTTCCGGCTTATGAACTATTGGAAATAAACTATATTTAAAAAACCGCATCATTGAACCAATAGAGAGAATCCAGGAAATAATCATAATTAAAGTTACTGAATTCTCTACACTGGAAACCTAACAAAAATAAATAATTCATTGCATTTTTAGTAAGATTTAATTACTAAGATTAAAATAAATGTAGTATATTATGCTTTATATTATTATAATTTGTATCAGAAATTTAATAGGTCATATATTTTTATTAATTATTGTCATTAATAATTCAATTTATTACTTATTTATTTTAGATTTTTTTAAATGTGACCGTTCAAGTTGAATCCGTGCCTTAAATTTGATAATGTGTTGAAATATCAATTCAGTGCTCAAATTTTTTATATACTTAATTATATATTGTATACAGTATTAATTACACTATTTAATATATAATTTATAACTTAATTATAATATTATACATACTCAGCTATATACAATTGTATATACTCTTTTTTAATTAGTTTATACTATGATTTAAAACAGATAGAACATTTTTGATCGAAAGAAGAATTTTCGTAAAAATCTGTTTTTTATATATTTATAAAAATTGACTTAATTTATTCACCTCTAAATATAATTATGCGTTTGTTACAATTTCCAATTATATGAAGCTTCATTTCATAATTTGACCAAGTTAATTTTGGTTGACACCCCTTCTAATCTAAGAACTTGCATATTAGTATATAAATTTAGACCCTATATTTAACAACCTTAAAGGAATTTATAACCTTTAAAACAGCTATTTTTTATGGATTTAAAGAAATATACTTAATTTAACCATCTCTAAATATAATTAGGCGTTTGTTAAAATTTCCAATTATATGAAGCTTCATTTTGTGATTAGAGCAAGTTAATTTTGGTTGACACCCCTTTTAATCTAAGAACTTGCTATTTAGACCGTAAATTTAACAACCTTAAAGGAATTTCATAACCTTTAAAAAAAAGCTATTTTTTTGGAAAAATAAAAATCAATTAAGAATGACGATATTCATCCAGAAAAACTTTACAGAATAGCTAATAAGGAATAGTTCTATTATTTGGATTTTTTTCAGGTAATAATTTAAAATATTTTAAATAAAAATGACCAAAAGGTTTTGATTTTTTTTTTTTTATAATTGTATTTACATATTTATTTTTACGTATATTGTGTCTGCTTATCATTATTTTATATTATCACGAAATGTTGTAAATAAAATTTAAAAAATTTTTTTTTCGTTTTCTTTACGGATCAAGTTTCCATAACAGTGACGTAGCTAAGGATAACAGCGTCCCAATGCAAGCGATTTTCCTGTACCTCCTTCCCCCTTTCAGAAAAATAACTGGGTTTTTTTTGTATTATATAGTTACAAATTAACCTTGCAACTTTTTTCAAAACTCACTCTTAATTATACTAATCAGAGAAAAACAATAATTTAATATTAAATAGAATTAAATAGAATACGAAAAAGAAATTTTTTTTGTTTTCATTTTTTTTAAATGTCTATGATCTGAACCATGACAGCATCAGCCACCCACCAATGAATCTCATCGGTTATATTAGAGTTATCGATGCTCTGAAGTATACCTAAAGAACTAATGCTCTATTTTTTTTGTATTCGTAAAATTGTGGCGCACATCTCAATTAAGATATATTTGATACATGTTCGATTACTGGCTATTCCATTGATATGATGTTTTCACGAAGAAAAATATTAAATGCATTAAAATTTAGCTGAATTTATTTAAATTGCCTGATAATTAGTAAAAGTTGAATATATAATATCATTTAATGCAAATTTAAAAATAAACGTAGGATTTATTTTCCTTTCCCAGCGTCTTTCTTCCCAAGAAGCCACCAACATCGCACGAGAGGCACCGATTCAAAAAATATTGTATCATTGTTTAAAAAAAAAAAATACAAATGCCTCATTAATAATTGTTTAAATTTATATTGTAAATGTTTTATTATTAAAAAAGTCTGCCAATTATTGCCTGTATTGCTTCCTCGCTATTTCTATTGATTACAAGTAATTTAACTTTTGATGATGATTTAATGAAAAAGTACTTTACCACTGAATTCGTATTAAATATTTTCAAATGCAGTTAAAACATTATCAGAAACAAAATGAATAAAATTAAAGTGACAAATATATATATATAAGTTTATTAAAAATAAAAAATAGAGCAGTCTGATTCATGGGCATATGCAGGGGAGGGGCATTGCTCCTCCCTAAATAATTTAAAATAAAATAAAACATAATATAATACATAAGGTTTGCCGAATATTCCAGAAATTTTTTTTTTAATTGTTGTTTTATGTATAAATTGTATTTCATATAAAATTATTTATAAATTGTAATAATAATATAGTTTTCCGAAAAAAAAAAAAAATGCTTCTTGCCCCTCCCCCTGATATAAACATCCTTGGAGCATCAATAATTTTATTTTAGCCAAATGCGTTTGTCAAACTCTTATCAAACGAAAGCAGCAAACGTATAATCTGATAAAATTATAGATACAGTTAAACTATTTTTCTATATGTTAACTCTATATCATATTTCACAACCATAACATTCTTAAAAAATATTATTTACAATATTTTTATAGATTTTAGACCATTAGAACACTATTATCCAAATTTCCTCCAACTTAGCATCAAATCTAACTAGCAGTTTTCGAAATGTAAGTTTATCGAGAGCAATACGTTACAACTTCCGAAATCGGATGTATTTTTTGAAGTAGTGAATAGAATAAAATGAAATAGTAGATACCTACACGAATTTTTTTTTTACGAATCACTAACTTCCCTATAAATTTGGGCCAAATCCAACGTGCGGTTTTTGAGATATAGGCGTATCAAGAAAAATACGTTTGCCCATAGGTGAGATGAGCTTACAAATGGAATTTGGTAACATTCATACAGTATCATTTTTACACTAATCCATTTCGTTCTTCCAACTTTCAGCCTATTAAATGAGCCGTCTCTGAAATATACTAATACTAATACTCTAAATATAATATACTTTATTTGTTTTGAGAGAAGAACCCCATACTAGTAGAGTCTATCTTTGTATTATAAACATTACTATCCTTATTGCAATACAATATTTTTTCTTTCTTATGCTACATTACAAATATTATAAAAGAGTTAAGTCTAACTTACAAATCATAATTCGTTAAAAAATGAAGCAGTTAAAATAATGCATAATAATTATCAGCATATATATAAAATGCAGATCAGATCATTATCAACATCAATATAAAATCTTAAATTGTCAATAGAGCACAAAAACAACAACAACAAAACGAAAAATATTTATTTATCTTTTAAATCATATTTTAAAATCAAATTAAATTAAATTAACAGTTTATTTACACATACAAAGCAAACAAGGGCGCAGCAGATTACATGCCGAAATCCAATCTACATTTTCGCTAAAATATTCAATGGACAATATTTGAGATTACTCCACAAAATCTCTGTAATTAGATATATTAGAGGTAAAGAAATATAATTTTCTCATATCATCTATAGTGGTTGACTTGAATATTTCCATCCTATTAAAATTTCCCATTCTCTGGTAAATTCTTACTCTCAAGCACTTGTTAAATAAAACACGATGAAGTGCCTCTTTTTTTTTTAGTGTTGCACATTTTACACTCAAGTTGTGGAGTTATTTTTATAATTATAACGTCAAAGATAGACTGTACTAGTATGGGGTTCCTCTCAAAACAAATAAAGATTAAATAAATAAAAAATAAAAATAAATAAATAAATATTTAAGAATAGAGTATATTTCAGAGACGGCTCATTTAATAGGCTGAAAGTTAGAAGAACGAAATGGATTAGTGTAAAAATGATAATGTATGAATGTTACCAAATTCCATTTGTTAGTTCCTCTTACCTATGGTCGGACGTATTTTATTTGATACGCCTTTATCTCAAAAACCGCACGTTCGATTTGGCCCAAATTTAGAGGGAAGTTAGTGATTAGTAAAAAAAAAAAAAGGTCATGTAGGTATCTAATTTATTTTATTATATCCACTACTTCGAAAAATACATCTGATTTCGGAAGTTGTAACGTATTGCTCCCGATAAACTTATATTTCGAAAACTGCTACTTAGAGTTGATGCGAAGTTGGTGGAAATTTGGATAATAGTGTTCTAATAGTCTAAAAATCAAAATTTTACAAAAACAATTTAAATTGTTGTAAGAATACATATTAAAATATATTGTAAATAATAATTTTTAAGAATATGATGGTTGTGAAATATGGTATAGAGTTAACATATAGAAAAATAGTTTAACTTTATCTATAATTTTATCAGGTTATATGTTTGCTACATTCGTTTGATAAGAGTTTGACAAACGTATTTGGCTTAAATGAAATTATTTTATGCTCCAAAGATGTTCATATTAGGAGGGGAGAGGGCAAGACGCAATTTTTTTTTCGGAAAACTATATTATTATTACAATTTATAAATAATTGTATATGAAATACAATTTATACATAAAACAAAAATTTTGAAAAATAAAAATTTTCTGGAATATTCGGCAAACCTTTTGGATTATATTATGTTTTATTTTATTGCAAATCATTTAGGGAGGAGCAATGCCCCTCCCCTGCATATGCTCATGAATCAGACTGCTCTATTTTTAATTTTTAATAAACTGATATATCTTTGTCACTTCTAATTTTATTCATTTTGTTTGTGATAATGTTTTAACTGCATTTGAAAATATTTTATACGAATTCGGTGGTAATGTACTTTTTCATTAAATCATCATCAAAAGTTAAATTATTTGTAATCAATAGAAATAGTGAGGAAGCTGAGCACACCTTTGAGATGAGCACACCAATTTTATTTCGATAAAGCTATATTATATTCGTAGCATTTCCCGCTTAGTTTTTCAAAGCATATTTTCTCTGAAATATATGCTATTCTTAAATATATGTTCTTATACATAAATATAGATTTGTGCGTGTTTAAGCATCGAATGGAATATGATTAAATTAATATGGGACCATCTAGGCACCATCTTGCAAAATCCTCAAAAATTTCATAAAAATCCGATAAACGCTAAAAGGTAACCCGTCAGGGGTGGGGACAAGGTGACGAGCGTGTTAACGCATGGTCTAAACATGCGTTGTCCAGTAACCAGCAACAACCATAAACTGAATAAAACTTGATAAAATAATTATGAGTTCGCGTCCTCGTGACTGGGGGCTTTTAACTCTGGCCCGGAAAAAAAAAAGTATAGTCTGAAAGATGACGAAGGGGAGGACAAAAAGTAAAAATATCTGGTGTGTCCACTCACACGACTTTCCTACCTATTTCAGAAAGGTTTTTATATATTGACATATGTTCATGAAGAAACAAAATAAAAAAATAATAATTAGATTTATTTTCCTGAAAATTGTTCAAAGAAAATATTTGATTACGATTTATTTGATAAACTAAAGCAATGTGAACCGGCTTAAGGGAGATCAGTGTAAATATTTCAATACTTACTAATATTGCTAATATCAAAACCTTTATGCCATAGCTTAGTATTGTCATACAATAATTTCTATTAAAAGTAGAGGAAATAGTGAAGCTTGTGTGATGTATCAGTAGGCAAAATCATACAAATGTAAAAAGAAGCAACAAAATCGGTTCAGTAGTTCCCGAGAAAATCTGGGCACAGACATACATACATACAGACCGACCAATGGCTAAAAATGTGTTTTTCGGACTAAGTGGGCTCTGAAACGTATAGATCCGTCGAAAGCTGCATATCGGAAATTTGACCGGATTGCAATACTTTTCTTACCTCGTATAGGTAGGGAAGTAATACGTTAAAAAATGTGTAAAAAATAGAACAAGCTATATCATCGCTAATACTGGTTCGATTCCGATGATTTTTTTTTAGTTTTGTTGGTAATTTAATTACCTTTCAAAAGTTTTATTATGAATTTTACCGTATAATGTATACTAAGGGAGTTAGGCCCCACAACATTTTTCTTTTCTTTATAACTTTTTTTCCTGTATTTTCTCGGATATTTAGTCCATATACGAAAATTGGAAGGACAATTATTAGAACATTATAGGAAAGTTTCATCAAAATCGTTAGAGCCGTTTTCACGCTACAGTCTATAGAAAAACATGTTTTTCATTTATTGCGCGCAAGCTATTGCGCATGGAGCACCAAATTTCCGTCACAGGCATCAGTAGTCAAAACCCTACAAAATAAAAAAATAAGCAACAAATTCGGTTCAGTCGTTCCCGAGAAAATTTTGGCACAGACAGACCAATTGCCAAAAAATTTGTTTTTCGGACTCAGGGAGCTCTGAAACGTATAGATCCGGAAATTTGGCCCGATTGCAATACTTTCCTTACCTAGTATAAGTAGGAAAGTAAAACGATTTGACCACAGACACGGAACCAAATTTGTTCCTTGATCTATTATACGTGGAACACGAGTGAGAATTTTTTAATCTGAGCATAACAATATTTATAATTTCGAATAAATACAGAGCTTGCCTACCTTCGGTAATGGGGAAGAAGTAAAAAAAGTTTTCAAGGTAAACAAATTTCTATATTTTAGAATCACTTTAATTCGTTGAAGTTGGTTCCTTAATTTTTGTTGGTTTTGAAGTTAAGATCTGCCGACGCCATGGTGCCTATGATAGACCAATCTCTCTCCTCCCTCCCGCCCCCCCCCCTTCAAAGCGGTTAATTTTGTTACTGTTAGCACTCTGAATAATCTGAAGTTTTCTTATCAAACAGCCCTGTGCGGTCTTGAGTCTTATCATCTTCTACGCTATCGAGCTGATGTTTTTAAATGTTATCGTTGAGCTGTCTTCCCCAGGGGTTCATTCTGAAATCACTCTCAAACTCTTGAATGATTAACTCTTCTGATACGATTATTTAATGCTTTCTTCATAAAAGTTACCTATTTTCAACAGTAATAATACTTTCGTCACATCGTCGCATATATTTCGATAGAAGTATGCATCGAACTATGGATGTCATGGCGGCGAACGCATTCAATCTATAATTAATTGTTTATTATTAATGCTTCTTATTTTATTCATGAAAAATTCGCCTCGGTTGATGAATTGAATTTTTGTTTTTATAGCAGTCCCGTTTCCTATCATAGCATAAAGCCAATAGAACCTTTTAACCAAGTTATTATTTACAGAGTATACCAAATATATTGTTCCTTTTATAGAAAAAATAATAAATATAAGAGGGACTATATCTTCCGCCCTACGATATTGGTTGGGTTGTGGACTCAAGGGCACAAGCGTTGACCTAGTTTTTGGATCATTAAGAGGGAAAGAGGCGCTTCATAATATTTTTTTCTCCCTACATATTAAGGGCGAGAGAAAATTAGGACGGCTTGAATGTGGTACAGTTCTAGAAATAATTGTTGAAGAAGTATATACAATTCGTATTCATAAACACATTTAATGTATACTTTGCCACACATTAAATTTTAAAAAGATGCTTAAGAATAAATGAAATCCTTTTAATATTTACCTAAATATATTTCCTTTTTTCAAATGCTCCTTTGAAACCGCTGATGTTAGCATCGTTTTAATATCTGTGGTATCATTTGGCATGATACAAGACACTCCAAGGCATTTTAAATGAAAGAAAATATTTTGGAAAAAAAAGTTTATTCAATATTCAGTGTATACATATATTTACAAAATTTCATCAATCGACCTTTGAGTATTTTTTTTTTTTTTTTCCTTTCGTCGTCCGAAGACTCTTACTGAAGTCCTATACTGCCGCTATTGTTGAATTATAACAGAATGGAGATATGGATGTACATTATTATTATTTATTTATTTATTTTTAAAAATCTATTTTGGATTCTTCCATAAATTTGCACAATAACTTAATGGTATCCTTATCTAGGTTGGCTAGCCCTTGGAGGAAAGCGCTATTGTTTTAGATGGGGGAGGGGAGGGCATTTCTTCCGGTATTTATCATATCTGCTGCATTATAGAATAATGAGCAATGGGTCCTCGATGGAGTTGAATGTCGAACATTTATCATTTTTTTCAACTTTAATTAATATCAAGCCGCGATTTGTACGACCATGGTTAATCCTTAATCTTGTAAGTAGTGTTGCCCAAAATCGGTCTTGGTCTTGCATTTTGCAATACCAAGACCAAGGCCGCCTAACTGTTACAAGACCAAGACCAGGAATAAAAATTTTAAATTTTAAATTTAACATTTAACATTTTAAATAAAAATTAGGGCAAAATAGTTACTAATACTTGACAATTTTAGTTACTATATGTTAATGATTAGTATAACAAATATACTTTTGTATTTAACTGCTCTAATTTTTCATTCGGGCATAGTTATGTTTCTCCTACCTAAAAAATTACAGTAATATCTCTATAGTAATAAGCTAACAAGTAACTGCGAGACTCTTGCGCAAGACTAAGACCATGACCAAGACTGAGTTTGCAAGATCAAGACTCGTCACGGTCTCGCATTTGGGCAACACTACTTGTAAGTAAGAATATTTCTTTTAATAGCTTTGAGTATTATATTTTACCATAATTATTTAAATAATATTAAAATATATACATAACGCACTTCACTTCACTAAGATTGTAATTTTTTTTAATCCATAGCAGGATTAATAATAATAATCATCCACACACGGATCTACAGGTGGGAGGGGGTGAGCTTTCGGGCTGAAATCCCCCCAAAATGGTAAAATGTAACCATGTTTATGGTAAAAAATATTTTTAAAATATCTCTATTATTGTATTATTGTTCGTGTAGTTACTTTTAATAGGACTTCAAGAATCACTTAAACACCATTTCATATAGGTAGTTAGTATCTTTCCTTCCTTTTCCAAAGTAATTATCGTTTTATATGTATGAAAAAAAAAAGCTTTCGGGCTGAAGCCCCCCCCTAAAATTAATTGCTGGATCCGCTAGTGTAATCATCCATAATAATATTAATAAAAACACGTCTAATAATTCCCATTAAGTTTAAAACTAATATAACTTTTCATTGCCATATATTTACAGTCTACCTCATTTCACAGACATAATATTTGTAAGTATTACATTAATTTTAATTGTTCGACTTAGGCGCTGATTTCCCATTCTCGTTGAAAATGCAATGGACATTCTCAAAAAAAGACTCGGTAGTTTATATTATGCATACAAATTATGAGTTGTAATTAATATAATCAAAATAATTATTGTAAAACGAAAAATATAATATAATACTATATATAAAAATAAACTTATATATATGTTAATATATTTTTTTCCCTATGGGTATATTTAAAAACATGTTAACAAAGACATTGAATATATTACATATATTTAGATTTGAGGCTGTGACACTCAATTCACCGATGCTTCAAATTTGCCGCGGGAAATCTGATAAAATCTTCATGTAAAAATGTAAAGTTCCACATGAAAGAGTCATAAAATCCTAGGATATGTTGCTACATATGATTATCATTGAATATATACTAAAATTTTGATAATAGGAACATCGGACTTGGTTAAATACTTGCGTATTTACTTCTGCTCCCGGACTTACCATATAATAGATTTTTCTTATTCTCTTAATTGATTTTAGTTTACATATTTCATTCATTCATATATATTAATTGTTATTTTTTTTTGTGTTTCGAAAGATTTGGGGGTGGGGAGGAAGGCGAAACGATATTTTCGCCCCTCCTTTTATTATTGGTGAGGGGGAATTGGCGACCGTCCCTCAGTTATTAGCAATTATTTAACTTAAAAAAAATACGAAAAACGCTCATCCCCTTGTTGCCACTACACTGCAGTTCCGTCTTGCTATTCGCAGGTAAATACTACGATTCCCATTACAACTAGTTTCATTCCTCACTACTTCGTTATTTGTTGGAAGTGGGAGTGAATTAAGGCTATGGTAATAATCTATTTCTGAACCACCTCCAATCATCATTAGAGTTTTCAATGCCTTTTGACCAGTCATCATATGTTGCATCATCATCAGCATAATGAATATTGGTTACCTTCTTAATGAATGAATATATTACTTGCTAATGCTTAGTATATGTCAGTACACCTTTTCCTTACTATGTCTTACTCATCATTGGAGCTAATATTAAAATTATATATATTTGTTATTATTTCAATAGATAAAAGTAGTGTGTCGAAGGAAATCATTTTTAAGGAAAATCGGAATGAAATATATAAAAACAAAATTTAAAAGAAGTAATATTTATATATTTACGTTTATTTGTGTGTGTGAGAAAAGTCAGACTGATGAAGACCGTGGGAAGAACCAGCCTTCAAGTTTCGCAATAAACATAATTAAATATATATTTTACAATGACAACTTTTATATTAAACAGTTTATTTATTACTGGCCTCCATAAATAATTACATGTTTATACAAATTTCATTTGACAAACAAAACTACCTTTCCCATGTGACGAACAAGCTGTAACAGATCTACTACTTTTATACTGCATGTTAACAACCTACAAGCATGTATCACAATAACTTAAAAATATATATGTCGAATTTCATTGTTTATATATATAACGGGAGGGGGACTTTAGCCCCCATAGCTTATATATATATATATATATATATATATATATATATAATACTTTGAAAAAATTAATGAAATAAACTACTTAAATGAAATGCTGTTTGAGCGATTCTTGAAGTCCTATTAAATGTAATTACACGAACAATAATACTTTAAGAGATAATTTTTTAATATTTTTTCCATAAAACATGGTTATATTTTACCATTTTGTTTGGGGGAGGGGGAGGTGGAGGCTTCAGCCCGAAACACTCCCTCGTTTACTAGATTAATTAGGTCCAGGTTTATTAAGAAAAAAATTGAGATTTAACTCAAGTTGTGTATAGAAATGATATGATTTCTTATCCAGTCATGTTATGTTTTCTGCAAAAATGACTACAATTAATTGTTGCAAAGCTTTTATTTCTAGTTTTTACATACTATTGGATGTATTATAATAAAAATAATTGCATAAATAAATAAATAAATGGAAATTTATTTTGTTAACTTATAAATTTATTTATAATGACTTTTGAAATATTTTCTTGTGATGTAGTTATGAAATTGTGTTTTTCTCCCAGATGTATTATTTCAGTTTTTCTATTATTTCTATCATTGATTTTAATTCAAAATAAGTTATAAATATAATAAAATAACAAGTGTTAAGGCTTTAAGGTGTTACGGGTTAAAGCACTTGCTATAGGCAATCAAAGTTAAGCAACGTCGATCGTGGCTAGGGAAGTCACCAAGGAAAGTAACGCTGCCCGAGATTCCTCCTCCCCCCCCCCGGGTATGTGAGACCCGTCAGCATACTAACCGTTTAGCCCATGAAGGGTCTTGGGTTCAGTACTATTTAGGGAAAGTACTGTTATAAGGACAACGGTTGTGCAGGGAGGCGATGGGGCCGATATCACGCCCAACCGCCAGGTTTTTCCCCCTTAATTATTTTTCAATTAAGGTTACCCATTTTATAGAGGCTGGGTGTGCCACAGGAGAGTCTCCCGATCCCAGGGGTCGATCCACGGCTAATGAAAAATTACTAGTCATTAGCCGGATTCGAACCTAGGACCTTAGGCTACCCCGCTCCCACCATAGTATATAATATGGGTTTATTGACCACAACCCGACCAACCTCTTAAATTAGAATTATGATAAATTGTCTCCATGTCATAAAATTATATATATATATATATATATATATATATATATTATATATATAATATATTTAACTTTTATTATGATATTTACAACTGTATTAGTATGAATACATCAAGTAAATGTGTACAGAGGAATAAAATAACATGAAACACGCTTGTTGAAAAACTACCCATTGGTAGCACTCTAATAATTTGTCTACATGAGGAGATCACGAGACCATCTTCTTTTCATACTCCTCGGAGGGTTATCAGGAATCGAAGAGGAAGCAAGGTTAGAAACAAGAGGATTTAGATGGTTATGAAGTTTATTATGGAAGGATAGGTATCTGGATTCGGCCAAATCGGAAACATATGGAACATTGAGGTCTTTATATATTATTTTATTTGTGACAAAGTAAGGAGCATTAAGGATTTTACGAAGGATTTTGGATTGTAAAGATTGGATACGAGAGGAATTTGATGGTTTAGTGGAGCCCCACAGTTCAACTCCATAAGTCCAAATAGGTCTTATTATAGTCATGTATATGAGTGGTTTGTAATTAATGGGAAGTTTAGAGCGTTTGTCTAGTAAGTGTTGGAATAAGCGGAAACGTCGAGCAGTTTCTTGTCGTTTCAGTCTTGTATGAGGATTCCAAGTGAGACATTTGTCCAGCTGGAGTCCAAGGTATCGGATTTGTTCTACAGGGATAAGTGGGGTGTTATTAAAATTATATTTAGTGTTAAACAAATTTATTGTCAAATTGAGTTTATCTTGCCCTAAAACCTCGGCTTTGCCCACTAAAATCATTCCCGTGGTTTCCAATATCTGTTCCAAACGAAGCTACGGCCTTCTGTAACCCAGACCCTGTAAAATAGAGGCCACTTCTACCGGTGGTTGGTTCCCTCGGAAGGGGCAGGCTATTAGTGTTGCTGGTCCTCGTACCCGCAGCTCTATTGTGGGCCAAGCCTTCATTGTCATTCACAAAGGGAACATGGATGGTTTTAGAGCTAGCTGTCAAATGGGCTTCTGTACCTATAGATGTTCTGGAAAATTCATGAGGTTTTAAGGCTAAATAACTAGGTCTCGGATTTTTAGAATTTCTCCTTCTTGTTTTCTGTTTAAGGGAAAACAAAATTCTCAATAGATCTATGCCAACTAGAGTAGTAGATTTGAATTTTTTTTTTTTTTTCCTACGCCTAAGTAACGCCTGCTTTGTTAGCCATGCGTGCTCTTGCAGTCTAATACAAAATCCTATATGATTTTTTAAAAATCTATTTTGCAATCTCCGCTGGCTTTAGTATCAATGAGGCGTTTGAGAGAGTAGTGCAGGGTTCTCCTGGAGTTCCCTCGCCTGATTGTAAATAGTGTATGTAGGTATGCATGTGTTTTTTGCTTAGTTTTAATTTTCTTATTTTTAGGTTATTTTATTTTATTTATTGTATATACTTTTTGATAATTATTTATTGTTATTTTGCTTCTATTTATTTTATATTTTTTGTACATATAGTGTGAATGCTATCCTATCTCCCTATAACTAGTGTCCATGTGACATATTGTTGTAATACTAAATAAATAAATTTAAAAAAAAAAAATGCACTAAAATATATCCATTTTACGATTTTGCACTGAAATAGATCTTTTTTGCATTTTTTTTACTAAAATTACTACCTTTATGACAAACAACCCCATTATTCAGGGTTATTCATATTTTTAGTGAAATTTATTATATATAATTATTAAATTTAATCTATTATTGATTATGTTATTAATAAGACCCTTATTTCTTCTCACAATCCTTTATTTGTATTTAATACATTATTATATAAATATAAATTTTTCTTTTTTATATAAAGTTTTGGTCTTTTTGGCCATTTTCAAATTTATTATTTGCACATTTGTATACCACCTGTCCACATTTATATAGTTATTACTCGTCATATTTATCAAGACAAAATGAAGTATTTCTGTTAGTCACTCAAAATTTGTTGGTGGCTATACTTTTCTTTTTTGTTTTATTTTGTATGTAGAAAAAGCTATATGGTATTTCTTGATCAGTTCTTTATTCATATTTTCAACTTGTATATATACTTGTCCCACTAACAACTGTATAGAGATTTGAGAAAGGGCCTTATAAAGAAAATACGAATAAAGTAGAGATCAAGAAATAACATATAGCTTTTTCTACTCACAAAACAACAAAGAAAAGTACAGCCACCAACAAATATTTTTTTTTACTTACAAAGAGTAATACTTAATTATGTCTGGGTAAATTTGACGAGTAAATTTTATACCAATGTGGACAGGTGGTATAAAACTGTGCAATTAATAGATTTGAAAATGGCCAAAAAGGCCGAAACGTTATATAAAAATATGTATATTTATATAATAATGTATTAAATACAAATAAAGGATTGTGAGAAAAAATAAGGGTCTTATTATGAACATAATCAATTATAGATTATATATAATAAAATTACTACGCTAGGCTTCCTCCGCATTACTAAATTTCCTAAAATATTATTTTTTGTTCAATACATATTTAATAAAAAAGTAAATTTTTCTTACATAATTTTATAGAAAATGAAAAACTCCATCATATTTTTATTTATAACGAAGGAACATTAACAATCTTAAAATTTACATCAGAAATAATTCCATTTTAGTAAAATTTGGCTGAATTTTGTGACATAATGATAATAAGAAATTGAAAAACATATAAATATTTGGGCAAACTCATCAATGAAATTATTGATGGAATTGATCGCTTTCACTTATGATGGTTCAGTGGTTCCATCGGCTTTCAGGTTCGACGGATCCGCTGGATGTAACCCCGGTGTTGTTGTCTCTCAATTTTCTTTACTTAGTTATATTCAGTTTACTTTCTGTATACTCGGCCAAGTTGCTAAAGTCAGCTCTGAGTAAATCGATGGCCTTGGATCGGCTCTAAACAGGGCGAAACTGATGAGCTCAGCGCATTGATGAGTTTAGCATTGTGCCCTATTTATATCTGTTTTGATATTCAAAAATTCAGTAAGTAGGTATTTATTTATTTTTCATTTGTCGAGTAACCTTCTAGAAGTGTCAATCTTGCGCTAGAAGCAGGTTGTTCCTAAACTTAGAATACATCGCTGTCCATCGATACTGGATTCAGTCTAATGATCGATCGATTGATAGAGAGTGCGATAGAAATATCGCAGAGTTCAGGAACCTGTCCATTTTTTAAATAAGTAATATTAATTCTTAAAATTCTAATTTTTATAAATATTATGCCTTTATGTTGTTACTAAGTTTTACCATTTTCATGTTTTGCAATTTTTAAACTCTGAAAATACTATTGTATTCTGTATAATATTTTTAATAGGTGGTTTAAGATCTTTTTTAGATTTAAATTGATTTTTACGATTTATTACTTGAAAAATTTAGATCTTCAGATCCGTGTTCCATAAGTAGAGAGAAATATTTACATTGGTGACAGTGGACATCAAGTGCTAAGTTTATATAAACAACGGTCCGAATTTCCTCAGAAAAGTAAATTTTAGTTTTTTAAGCAAATCGCGTTTTTTGTTGAATAGGAAGCAATAATTAAGAAAATATTTAATTTAAGTAATAAATAATTGCTCTAAAATAAACTAGACAAAATTAACAACTCATGAAATTAGAGTTTTCCATTGTTAAAACCATTTAAAGAAGACGTTTGATCGGCAAAACTATGCTAAGTCATGTTTTTAAAAAAATCATGAATTATTCTCATTTTTTTTTTCTTATTACTCTCCAACTATACTACAGATACCCCACTTTTAGAAAAACTTACTTGTTTACGAAGTTTTAGGTCCATATAAATTAAGTTGAGGTTTATCACGAAGTAAGTAGAGTTTTACCTCAACTTGTGTAAAAATTTGATGTGGTTTTATACGCTGTCACGCAAAAGTAACCGTGTTTAAGCAAAAATGACTACAATAAATTATTGCGAAGCTTTAAGTTTAGAAAAAAAAATTATATTTCTAATATTTATCATCTAATGTGATAATGTGATAATTTTTACCTACATCTCTACTATAGGATGAATAGCCAAATAAATGTTCCTGATCCTTATATTTACGTTTTCATGAAAATAATTCGACTCAAGACGATTTTCTTGAAGCATTTAATCCACCTTATTAATTAATATGTAAATATAAGCTATCGTGCTAATTGCTACGGCCTCTTGGGTGCATATGATCGGAAGAGAGTGAGTTCGTTGCCCTATTTAAAATCTTTTATATCAAATACGGAGATAACTGAGGTTTTATATTATTTTATAGGTTATTTCAAGATTATTTAAGTAATACATTGTTGTAATAACATTCGTTAACGATTGTTCAGGGAGGTGAACGGGGCGGGATCACTCTCAACGGTTTTCCTTCTTAATTAATTATAAAGAGTAGCCACTTTATAGAGGCTGGGTGTGCCCCAGAAGGGTGGGTCTCCGGACCCCAGGGTTGATCCACGGTTGATGGAACACAGAAAGAAATACTTTATGGAAAGTTGTGTTGCCCTACTACAAAGGGTTGCTTTTTACACAGCATACTGGTCAATCCATATGGACATAGCTCTTACATCATATTATTCCATTATTATATAAACGTTTCATCCCTTTTCACAACACTAGTCATATACCATATCATTAATAATACCACACCGTCATCATTAAACAATTACCGTTATACAATACACACATTTTATAAAAAAAAAATAAAATTATTCGAGTACAAGACTAAATCGCACACACATATCAATGTAATTCATTGAATATAGACAAAAAGATAACACAAAGCTAAAAATTTAAAATTAAATAAATAACTGCCAATATACTTAATTAGATGGATGTGTTCTAGCATATATTTTATTTGTTCAAATGACCATTTAAAAAAAATGAATAGTTTGCTTGCGAATTATTTATTTCTGCCTAAAATTGGTTATTGTTATTATACCTCGATAAATCGGTATGATTCTTCTCCTTTATATAACGAATAAAAATGACAGTCCAATGAGATCCGAATGATTGAGGTCTGACTGTCATTTGTTGTTTTGATTTTTAGATCGAAAGTAGAAGAAAAGTACAATAAAATTGTACATCTGCTCAACTGTGTTGAGTTTCTACAACATTCAGCATACCGATCAATCCAAACAGACAATGTTAAATGAGAGAGAACACAATGGATAGAAATTTGCAAAACTATCATTCAAGGTACCGAATGTAACCATTCATTTGCTTATTGTTACACTCATTTTCTTCATTCTCACGACTATCTGTAGATAACGAACTGCCCAGAATTAATATATGTATGAGATGGTGCAGGATTCCTAACGAATCCAAAATAATTGATTCCTACATACTCCGTTGAATCGATCCACACCCAGCCTCTCCAAAACACAGCAGTTGAAGGTGGTATCGCTCCTCTGCTCCCAAAACACAGTTCCCGAACCGAGTATTCTCTTTCACCAAATTCCTCTTTATATTTCTCCTGAAGATACGGAATGCATTTTTTATAGATATCTTTTTCTGTTTGTATTTTAAGATCTTGGTCCTCATCAAGTTTGTTTCAAATCGAGAGAGCCTCTTTTTCTTCCGCACTAAAGGCTAAGATATCTACAAATCTCGTTGAGCTTTTCGCATCTATGCAATATACTTCAAGGAAGCACCTATACTTTTTCGTTTCTAGGAATTCGGCCCCTAGATGCTTTGCATTATTGTGCCGCTGGGTGACAAGGAGCCAAGACAAATAAAAATCCGTCATTGAATCTCAGTATCTTAGAACCTGGCCAGTATCGGGAAGTTTGCCAAACTAGCTAAAGTTCACTTCTTTCTCACTAGAAAAACTTGAGGTAGGTCACTAAGAGCTGCTTACAAAGCTCTGACCTAGATTTAAAACCCTCTTATCCTACACCCCCATCGCCTTAGCATCCCTTAATATTTAGCAACCTCTATTAGATTAAGAAGTGACACAATGTTTCATATTAGATGATATTGTTTTTAAGGGTGGAGGTCACAATAAGTGGGTCACTAAATTCAACCAAATACTTTTTGTTAATACTACATCAAAATATAGAGGACACGTGTTCCGGCGTTCGTTCCAATGGGCCCCTCCCTAGGAGACGAGAAATAAAATATTTTTCTATGAGCAACAATAATAATTATTGTTAGTTTTTAAAATCTACATTATATATATATATATATATATATATATATATATATATATATATATATATATTATATTTATTGAGTAATATAACATTCTGTCACCTGGACAATAATTATAGTGTGATCAGCAAGGCCCGGATTTTATGCAGTAAAAAAAACACGGAATATGTCATATAATATGTAGGAACCAACCCCGAAATATGCAGCTAAATATGTTGAAAAACATGAAAAATGCAGTAACTGGTTTCTATATATACTAAACTTTCTAGTTATTTGATTACTAATAAGGCAATGTACTTAGGTTATTTTATTTTTTTTTATTGTACATAGTTTTTATTTAATTATTATTTCACTTTTGTTAATTTTATATTTTTTGTATCTATAGTGTTCTGTTCATCACTATAATTATTGTCCTCGAGACAGAATATTATGTGTCTAAATAAATAAATAAAAATAAAATAAATAAGGCAATAACGTATTTAAATATAATGGCGTGCCTAAAAAAAAGTTTTGAAACGAAAAGAAATTATGGAGGAGTTGAAAATTACAGTGTCAGTCTTTTTTTTTTACTTCCACTTACCTACATATACAATATGCAGTAAAAAAAAAAAAAAAAAGAAAAAAAGACACCTGTACCACTACAACCCATGAAGGGTCTTGGGTTCAGTACTATTCTAGGGAAAGCACTGTTTCTTGGTCTACAGCTGTGCAAGGAGGTGATTTGACCGAGATCACGCTCAAACTCCAGGTTTTTCCTCTTAATCAATTATTTTAATTAAGGGTACCCACTTTATAGAGGCTGGGAGTGCCCCAGGATGGTCTACCTACCCAGGGTCGCCCCATGGCCAATGAAATAGAATAAATAATTTTTCTGCCCTGGGGCCTTTAGCATTGGAAGCTCAGTACCCTACCACTAAGTACACCACTCCCTAATGCAATATATAGTAAAGGTAGGTATTGCGATCTTGAAAATTTTCGAGTGTGACTTTTCAACGGAAATACATGTTTTGTGGTCCCTTGAGTCCAAATGACAAAGTTCCGTAAAATGGTGTGTGTGTGTGTGTGTGTGTTTATTATCAGTCTAACTCAAAAATGAAAGTGAAAATTCATATTTAAGATTTTTATAAGCTTTCGATGTTACATCAACATTTTCTTTAAAATTCCCAAACCGGAAGTGTTTCTTTATATAGCCGATTTAACAAATTTTTACGATTTTCTCAAAAATGGCTATAACGATTTTGATTTTAAACTCAGTATATCAGTGTATTATTGAGCGGTTTTTAATATAATGTAGGTTTTATTCTCATTGGTGTTCTCTTAAATTGCTAATTTTCAATATTGGCTTCCTCTAAAGTACCTTTATTCTTTCTTTTTTTGAAATAATTAATGATTTTTCATTAATCTTTGATATAAAAAAAAGTTAAATATTAAGTATGAAAGAATTTTAGAATTTACCAAAGGAGAAATAAGAGATCGTAACGGATAATAGTTGTAATAAAGGAATCAAAGGAATACGAGCTTGCCCGAAAAATTATAACTATCTTCCATACATAACATGACTTACATATAATACGGACTCCGACAATATTATATCCATACACATGTGCGGTTTTCATGAATGCTACCGTTGGTATTATTTAATTGTATAGAATACAGCAATATAAAAATTGTGATGTGTGATTGGAGAGTTTGGGATGCAATTGATGGATCGTTGATAAATGATAGGAAACACGTGTCATCGGCATAGGGACCTTAGTAAATTGAATCACTGTTTTCTCATAAGAAAAATTGACTACTTTACGATGGTGTACTGATTAATATTAATTAATTAAATATCTTCAGCAGTTTTTGAGCAATTTCTTCTTATTCAATAAAAACCTGTGACCACCTTTAAAAAAAAACAAAACACGAATTTGGTCTTACCTCCTTTTCCGTTAGGAATCGGCTCATGCATCAAATGGACTTTTTTGTTGGGAATTCTGTCTAGAATTACCCTTCATAGTTTGGCCGTTAAAAACTGAGATACCTTGTATATACAGAAAATGTAAAATAAACGGAAACAAAATAACAACTAAATATTAATAAAAAGGTATATAAAATAAATAAAAATGAAGTAACTTAAAGATAAGTAAATTAAAAAAAAACACACAGGCATACCTATATAACCACATAATATGGCGTTATACCCCACACCCCAAAATGACGTTATACAATGAAATAAATATTGCGAAACAGATTTTGACTGAGGTGAATGGTTGTTAAAATTGATTGAGTTTTAATTTTAAAAATCAACCCATGCTTACATTATTTTATTTTGTTTTTCATTTAAATAATTTTATGTTGTTTTTTTCAAAATGGTGTTATTTTTACTAGTTTTAGTATACTTTTACTGGGATACTGTATATTTTCTTTAATATTGATTAATGTAATTTTTGGGCCAGATGTAGTTTTTATTTTTTTTTGTTCATATCTGTTATTCATAAGGGACCTCGTCACAGAATAAAGTTTACTTTCTATCTATCTATCTATCTATCTAATATACTAAATTCGTTTACCTTCATGGGGACCTGAAATAATAGGAAGTGAATCCATATAAATTTAAGCAGCGTTTACCTTCATGGGGACCTGAAATAATAGGAAGTGAATACATATAAATTTAAACAGTGATATATTTTACTTAACGTGATGTAGCCTCCTCGAGATTCACATAGAGCACATTGATCAATATTTGATTATGAAAATAATGAAGACGTTGTCTAAGTCGTGAAAGGAGATGGGGAGATGACTCATGCAACGCGTCACGTTAGGAGCACACTTTATGTAACGACTTGATAAAGTAAGTGATAAATTCGAAATTATTATGCTTCTTAGATAACAGAAGGACCTACGGAAACATTTGATAAATTGGATGTTGTTGAGAAACATCACCAAGCTTCGGGCAAAATCGCTCCACTTACCATGTATAATAAGGGTAAGTATTGCAATCGTGAACATGAGTTTTAAACGGAAATACACGTTTTTAGGTCACCTGAGCCCAAATAACCAAGTACGACAAAATGAATGTGTGTGCGAAAAACGAAATCTCATACTAAGCTGAAATTGCGTATTTGAGATTCTTATAAACCTCAGATGTTTTTTTAAAACTTTTATTATGATATTTACTACTGTATTATTATGAATACATCAAGTAAATGTGTACATAGGAATATTATCACATGAAACACGCTTGTTGAGAAACTACCCATTGGTAGCACTCTAATAACCTCAGATGTTACCGCAACATTTTCGTCAAAATCGGCAAACCGGAAGTGGTACTTTATACAATCGATTTAATACATTTTTACGATTTCCTCAAAAACTGCTCTAACGATTTAGATTAAACTCAATATACCAGTGTAACATTAAATATTATTTAATATAATGTAAGTTTTATTCTCATTGTTGTTCTCTAACAAGGCTTAAATGGCAAAGAATTTGCCATATTTGAATAACAAATATGAAATAATTTGATAATTAACTAAAGGAGAAATAAGGATAATGGATACTAGTTAAATAAATAGAGGAACCAAATGAATATTAGCGCGTCTGCTCTAGCCCGAAAGATATCAACAGGTTCCCCTACGTAACATAAGCTTAATATAATACGGACTTCGACAATACATATGCGGTTTTCATAAATGAAATCGTTGGTATTATTTAATAATTAATTGTATAGAATACAGCGATATAAAAATTAAAATTTGTATTTAGAAGAGGAAGAAACGTTTTTATTATTATTACGATAAATAAGGGTATTTAAAAAAATAAAAATACCCACAATGAAATTTAAATAAACATAGCGTCTATAATTTCTACATTCACTTCTCCTTTGTCTGAAAATATTTATTTTTGCCTAGATGAGGGTGGTAAGTGCATCACACGCGCGCACCAGATTTTTACTATTTATATCAAATCATCATTTTTTCCTCATCCCTTGCGCAGAGGTCTAACTTTTTCATGAAGATAAAAGAACTTTATTGTGTGAAATAAAACAAAAATATTGGGTCGACCTACATACCAAACCCCTTTGAAATATAAACCAATTTCAACTCGAAAAATCCTCCTTTGTCGCTTTAATAATGCAATTCTGTCAACTTTGAGTTTTAATTTTTTTTTCCTTGCCCTTTATTCATTTTGAAACCATTCTCTTGTGTACTGCCAAATCGTGATTTTTTTAAAAAAAGGAAAACAATTTGAAGTTTTCAAATTTTATTCAACGATAGTTATTCATGATTGTGAAAACATATTTAAAACCTTTATGTCCAGTTAAAAAGAAAAAAGTCTGCCACCTAAATAATTATATTTTCCTCAACATTTTTATAGTTTACATTAGAAAATACTCATTATATTCTATTTTATTTAAAAATAAATATAATAATTCTATAATCCCAAATACCTCTAGTAAATCACATTAAGTTATAAAAGGGCAGTTTTAGGATTATAAAATAGGACTTCAGTGTGAGTCTTGGGCCGACAAGAAAAAAAAAAGAAGTTAAAAATGAATATAAGCTCCCATTTTCCTACGTATACTGCCTACCTAATTTCACAGCCGTTATATTATTAACTATTATATCGACTTTAATTGTTAAACAGAAATTGATATCAGACCATTTGTTGATCACTAGTGTTGCCCAAAATCGGTCATGGTCTTGCGAAGTGCAAGACCGCCTAACTGTTGAAAGACCAAGACCAACGCTGGTAAAAAAAAAATCGATTTTTGAATAAAAATTAAGGCGAAATAGTTACTAATACTTGAAAATTTTAGTTAATATATGTAAAGAACTTGTATTACCTATATACTTTTGCATTTAACTCTGCTAATTTTATCATTCGGGCTTAGCTAGGTTTCTTCTATCTAAAAAATTACATTAATATCTCTATAGTAATAAGCTAATAAATAACTGCAAGACTGTTGCGAGACTCTTGTGCAATACCAAGACCAAGCCCAAGACTGTGTTCGCAAGACCAAGACTTGTCTTGGTCTCGTATTTGGACAATACTATTGATCACTCACCCGACATCCTCTATCTTTGAACCCAACCAGATGAGCCGTTTTTAAAAATATACTAATATTGAAATATAAGCAAAGAATGAAAAATAGGTTTGCGAATCCGTAAATGAAAATATATTGGTACTTCTCTAATAAGAATTCTACGTTAGGAGATCACGCGGCCATATTCTTTTTAGACGCATCGGAGGATTATCAGGGATCGAAGAAAGCTAGGTTAGAAACGAAAGGGTTCGGGTGGTTCTAAAGGTGATTATAAAAGAATAGGTTTCTGGATTGGGCTAGATGGAAAACACATGGAACAATAATGTCACGCATTATTTTATTTTTGACAAAATAAGGAGTATTGAGGATTTTACAAACGATTTTGGATTGTAAGGATTAGATACGAAATGAATTCGATGTTTTAGCGGATCTCCAATGCTCAGCTCCGAAAGTCCAAATAGGCCTTATTAAAGTCAGGTATATGAGTCTTTAATTAATTTATGTAATTAATTGGAAGCTTAGAACGTTTGTCTGATGAGTGCTGAAGTAGCCAAACGGTTTTTTGTAGTTTGTCCAGGTGGAGTCCTAGGTATCGGATTTGATCTACAGGGATAAGTGGGGTAATATTAAAGGATAGTTAAGCATTGGTTTACGACGAAGGGTAGAGGTAATTTGATTTATTGGACATTTATTGGAATTTGGGATGTAATTGATGGAGAAGGATGAATATTGGATGGAATTTAATATATTAAATGTACTTTATATATTAAATCTTATATTACATATTAAATGTGTGGAAACTTTTCTAAAATACTCACGTCTAAGGTAATTTATCTGTCCACTAAGGTTTATTGTTTTAGATATGAAGGAAGCAAACTAAAAGCCAATTTGAAAAAATGTGGTGCTGAAAACCGGATCAAGAGTTGCATTTTTAATGAGAATTAAATTTTCATTTTTTTAAAAATAAATTTGTTCTTTTTGTTTCTATTTACCGTTTATTTTTGTGTCAATAAAATATTAATCTTTTATTATTATTTGCCAATAGGTCAATCACACTTACATAAGTAATCACAATTAGTTTTTGATTATTATTTAGTAATCTTTCAGAGAACCTTTTTCCCCCTCTTCAACATATAATATGCTGATAATGATTGAGAGATTCTACGAAATGTTCAATAATAAATAATAATAAAAAACTAAGTGCGATTATTTATTAGATTGACCTAGCGATAAATAATAGAGTAAAGATGATTTAAATAAAAACGTCAGAACTGGAAAACCTAAAAAAAGGTAGGCATTGTTATTCAAAAGTTTTACTTCCTTCCGAATCATTAATATAAAAACAATTTAGAATATTCCTCATTAAATAAACCTCTTGTACTTTTATTGTTAAAAAAAAAAAGACGTTGTTTTTGACTATTAATATCATTTTTACAAGAAAGAAATTATAAGATAAGTTGTTTAACTATTTAGTAAATAAATAAAATAAAATAAAACAATATGTCTAAAAGTAAAACATTTCAGGTTTTCATGTTGGCTGGTTCCAATGGATGAATGAATGAAAAAATAATTCTATTCTGGGACTAGAGTCCCCTAAGGATAATAACAGTGTTACAAATTTATGGGTATTAGTCTGGCTTAAAATAATAAAAAATACAAACTAATTAACTACTTATTGTTATTGCAATTGTGTAGTAGATTGAAATCTAAACAATATACAGATGCAAGTAATTTTACATGTTAGCGGAAGTTTGAATGTGGAGTAGGTGGTGGAACAGGAACTATGGAGGTAGAAAGAGAGTTCCAAAAGGAGGTAGCACGAATGACGATTTGCTGAAGGAAGTAGTTTTATGGGAGGGGATACATAAATCCCCTATATAAAACTATTATATAGTTTATATATATAAAACAATTATATATAAAGTTGAGACCTAGTATTAAGAGATTGGATAGAGGAGCGTAGAGTAAGAAATTCCAGAATGTAGGGAGGGTTTTGGTTCTGAGGACTTGGAAAAGGAAAACAACAATAGGTTCCAAATCCCTGAAAATTGTATCAATGAGTGCCCGTCACTGTGACTGTGTCATATATATGATACAGTGCCCGTCACTGTGAGATATATATGATATTTCTCATATTTGTAGTGAAATGCATATGACGGCGTCACATGGATTTGACTACAAATAGACGCGGAACCAAATTCGTTCCTCCATGTTAAAAACGCGAGGGAAAATTTTCGATTCCAAGAACAAAAAAAGATTTAATTTCTCGCAGACTACAAAGCTTCATTGTCTTCAGTAGTGAGGAGCAAAAAAAAAAAAAATTAACTATCTTAACTAATTTTTTTGTAGAGTAATATAACATTCTGTCGCGTGGACAATGGCTATAGTGGGATAAGACTACATTCACACTATATATCCAGCAAATATAAAATTAACAGAAGCAAAGTAATAATTAAATAATAAAAAAATATATATGCATAAATAAAAATAAAATAACTTAAAGTTAAGTAAATATAAAAAAAAAATAATTATAAACACTATTTAAAATCAGACGAGGGAACTCCAGGAGATCCCTGCGCTGCTAACTAAAGCCAGTCCGTCTAAATTAGAACAATCCTAATGTTGAAATTCTTCCCTTTCTAAACATTTTGATACTGTTCAGTTTATTTTTTGATTAGTTGAGGCCCGAGGCCTAAATTTCGTTTAATTACGAAATTGGTAATTCCAGACAAACCTACAAAGGGATGATAAGTAAAAAGGAAATCAAGTAAGCTGTGAAATCGGTTGTTTACATTGCTGTTTTGCAGTTGTTTAGATTTTTTTTTGCATAGGTGGAAGAACCATGCGGTGGGAGGTGAGTCAGAACTCAGCTGGTGGAACATGTGCGCGAGCACTCAATCCATGCGCAACTAATTTCCAGGCCTCTCTCCCTCTTCCGGGGCTTTCAGCTCAAACCATTTTTAAAAACCTCGGAGATTCACTCGACACTTTCATATTGTCTTGGATCTATTTCCGTTGAGTAGTTAGACTAAAACATTTGTTCCTAAACAGGATAAATGTCAGTTGTACATAACTGTATAAACTAAATAAAATGTTTACAGTTTAGAAAAGAGATGATGTTATAAATGGAAAAATCCAAATCATAACACCGCAAGTCATTTCATATTGAGTCAATATTATTGACATCTTACGAAGCCATCCAAATGCCTATATACTGAAGGAAACAGAAGGTTATATTGAACAGCTGATAAGCAGGGATACAAAGTGGAAAAAATATGCATACCTAAAATATAATACTATAAAACGTGTTAATTATATTTTAAAAAATGAACAAATTAATAAATACAAAACAAAAAGCTCGGAGGTGTATTTATTTAATTTGATGTTAAAATATAAATAGTAGGCTAACTTGATTAACTAACAACAACAATTCTAACAGTATATACAGCAATTTAAATAATAATATGAAAACAACTAAAAAATAAAAATAAAATCTTCTAAAGAATAATTATATATGTATATAAATATATAATATATAATATATATATATATATATATATATATATATATATATATATATATATATATATATATATAATAGAAAATAACAGATATCACAGTAAAACAAAAGGTTCGGAAGAGGATCGTTTGTTGTAAATTAATTAAATAGATTTTATAAGGTTGATAACTTTAAATAATAATTATAACTATTAATATTATATGACGCGAATATCAACTAATTCATGGATTTGATATCGATAATTAAAAAAATAAAAATAACATCTCATCAATATTTTTATCTGGAATCTTTTAAAAATCATATCCTGATCATTATTTTTGAACCAAAATTTTACTATTAACAATAATAATAATTCTTGAGTAATACTTTTTTAAAATCAGAAATATTAATTTTTTTCTAATCTCTATTATATATTTTGAGTCTGGAGTAATAGGTGGAGAATATTGTTGTCAACTATTAGTAACAGAACATCTATATTTCCGAATCTATTAGAAATTTTGGCTTAAAAAAAATTATATATATATATATATTATGACCAAAAAAAGGATAAAATAAAAATATAATAAAATAATTTTTAATAATTATAATTTTCCATAGGAATTTTTATTTGTTGGGCGCCTGGCTTTACTAGCCTTTCATCTCTAAAGAGATAAATTAGAAAACAGAAAGTACTTTAATGGCCATCATTACATATTTACTCTACCATGCTAGCTCAGGTGAGAAGGGGTTAGGTTGGATAATTTTTATAAAGCAGCAAAAAGGTTAACAGATCTATTTACAGAAAGAAATATTTACAGGATTAATACTATGTACAATAAAAACAAATAAAATACAAGGAAAAAGAGGGAACTCAAACATAATTACAGTACAAATAAAGTTAATAATATACAATTAAAGTTAAAAAAAGAAAGATATTTAAGATAATAAAGATAATACAAATAACAAAAAAGATACTTATTTTATTTACAATATTATGGCATGCCACATCCAAAGATAGTCAAGATACAATAAGATGTAAGAGTGCATGCACATGCTAAAATATCAATTATTCATCTACCAGGAAACAAAAGAGACTAGAATTTGTTTTGTTTCCAGTGCTATCTTAATCTTGGTTACAATATATATATGTATGTGTGTGTGTGTGTGTGTTTATAACTATATAGTGTATATTAACATGTGTATATTAATAACGAATACATATATATTAATATTTAATTTAATTTGTGTGCGAAATGTGATTTTTATTTTCTGATCAAAAATTTATTTAGCACAATTTAATCATTATTATTTATGTGAAATCGCGTCACTGAGTATTTTTAATCGAATAAATAAACATCAGAGATAGATTTAAATTTTTATTTATAACAAAGTAGGGAGCATTAAGGATTTTTCGAAGGATTGTAAGGATTGGATACGAGAGGAATTCTATGGTTTATTGGAGCCCAACTCCGTAATTATAGCTCAGCTCCGCAAGTCCAAATAGGCCTTATTATAGTCATGTATATGAGTCTTTTGTAATTAATTGGAAGTTTAAAGCGTTTGTCTAGTATGTGCTGAAGTAATAGGAAACGTCGAGCGGTTTCTTGTCGTTTCAGTCTGGTATGATCAAATCAAATCAATTATAATAATTAAAACATGATTTTGTGAAAAAAATAATAACAGATTTCAAACTCTGGCTAATTTCTTAATAAAGCTCAATTTAATTAAAATGGACGTCAAACGCTTATAACATAAAAAATAATTTTTTTTTCTAGTGTTTAATAGGTCACAGTAAAAAAAATGTTGCTTGTAGTTGCTTAAATCGTTTAAATGGTTTTCACAAAAATTAATTCTATAGGATGATTAACGGAGTCGTGCTGCTTAACTGTTAAACTGAAAGTATATTTCTATTTTATATATTTCGTTACTAAAGTATTACTTTAACATCGTCATTATTAAGTACATAGTTTCATCTATTGTGTGCATTAAATAGACTTTCTTGATAGTATCATGTTGTACGAATAAACATGTTTCCCTAATATAGGTTATACTTTACTTGAAAGAAGAATTGTTGTTGTTTAACATAAGAGTTTTCACGTGGTTATCCTATTATTTTTATATTTTCGCCTCTTTCTGATATAATTATTTTTTGTCATGACACAATGAGTTATGAGGAACTGAAATAAAAATAAAATAAAATTACGCGGTAGATCCTGTATAAATTCTCTGGCTTATTTGCTACCCCTTGGCCTATGAATTATTTAAACTTAATCCTACACCGTAGCGCCCCCTATTCATATGGAGCCGTCGACTGGGACACAACTGGTAGATCTGGGCTCTTGTCTTTAGGGAAGACTTCAACCTTGAACTTTCTCAATCAATACAACGACAATACAGTTGCATTGAAAGGCAAATCACGTAAAAGCTTTTGTCCCTTTTGTAAAGAGGCAAATAATGATTATTGACGAACGTTTTCTATTGGACCAGGTGCAATTGAAACAATATGTCAACTCGTTACAGACATATTTAGATATGTTTTTTGCGCGCTATCTCCAAAATTCCTTCATAACATAATCATTTACCCGCACTGTCATTCATTTGCTTATCTATGGGGGTGGGGCTTTCAGGCCCTCCCCCTGTCCCAACCAAAATGGATTTTTTTTTTTTCCTTCTAGCATCTAAGTTACTTAAACAATAACAATATATTTGTTAAATTATAATGAATATACAGTTACTAAATATAACTGTGTCTTAAAAAAAACAATTTCTGTTTAATTATGTGTATTTTAAATTTCTGTTAATGCCATATTTTTTCGACATGTTCTGATTAGGGTGGTTATCAATTTTAAATCCTACAATTTCTATAATTCTATCTACAAAAACAAAGAAATGAGAAGATAAAGAAATATAGATTAATAAATATTATTTAACTAACTACGAAAAATACCCTAGTGTTTTTTGTTTACTACATATATTTTTTTTAATTATTTGAATGTCTCAGTACCTTTACTATATAGCTTATCAACTACAGTGAATAGTTAATACTTTTGTAATTGTGGGTTGATGGTTGACTGTAGTGAATAATTGAAGAAAAGGATGAATAGGGTGATCAGTCAAAATAAAAATAAATAATTATATTTATTTTTAAATTCGCCGACGTTTCGGCCCGAAGTTCAGGCCTTCATCAGGGCTAAGAAAAGAACCAGGTAACAATAGATATGAAAAACTATAAACATTGAATAATAAAGAATTAAAATTAAAAAAGGTGAAAGGTATAGAAGTAAAATGAAGTAGATAGAGTGAACATTAAAGTAAAATAAAGTAGGTAGAATAATAAAAGTAACAGAGAACTAAGAAATAAATAATCTTAACGGCAACAAACTGAAAATAAATATAATTATTTATTTTTATTTTGACTGATCACCCCAACCATCCTTCTCTTCAGTTAATATATATATATATATATATATATATATATATATATTTTTTTTTTTTTTTTTTTTTTTTTTTTTTTTTTTTTTTTTTTTTTTTTGTGGTACTATGTTCATTTATTGAATAATAATTCTTTCTGCTATACTCAAGGGCAATAAGTGTTAGTGCTAAAGCTAAGTAGCCATTCATACAATATAAACAAACAAAACAAAAATATATAAATAATAAAGAACTAATTAAAATATATATAAGCAAATTTTAAAAGAATTATAATAATCAAAAATAGATAAAAAAAATAATAAATAAAATAAAGCAAATATGAACAAATAAGCATATACAATAATAACAATGATGAGTAGTAATAAAGAAAGAATGATGGTAAAGATAAAATAACATATGAGCTTCATAAATAAAAGTCAACAAGTTCAGATGCAATATTCCACTTATCTGAATGTTGCTCTATTGCGTATTTCTTGATTCTATAATATCTATAGAGCAATAAAGCTGCATGCAGATAACTGGAAATAAATAACCCAAGATATGCAAAGGTGGTTGGTTGAAGGCTAGTTAAGACGGCCAAAAAAATGTCTACAATATTTGTAATGCCAAGAGACAAAAAAATATATATATATATTTTTCTTAATTTTAAACGAATTACCTACATTTTAATATAATAAATAATGTAAGAGAGAAATACTTTATTAAAGTAGTGCTGCCCTACTACATAGGGTTTCTTACAAATAGCATACCAATCAATCCATTAGGAAATAATTTATACGTAACATAAATGTAATTTATACGTATAATAAGAGAAGACAGTTATCCGAACGAAGGTTTTATTCTAAACATTTTTATCGGACAGTTGTTCTTGCTTTAGAGCTGTGAATTGAGTCGCACATAAGCAAGATTTTGGATCATTCGAGATAAGATGCGTAAATAGTTTCTCTGCAGTGAATACGAGATGGAATGGACGTATCGCAGAGCTAATGATCGGGTGGAAACAGAAGAGTAGGATGCGGGCTGCGGGTTAGGGGACACGCTGCCCGTCCATCGTGATGTACCGGACCATTGGAGTCCTCAACCTCTTCTTGTTCGGTTGGATCTGGGGGATTGTATTGTCTATAAGCAGAATATCGATCGTACCAATGAGTAGTGCATAAGCCGAACCTAGAGCGAATGTTATAAGAGTGCTCTGAGAAAAGAAATAAAAGAAAACCAGATCAACGCTACTCATCAAGAACATAACTAGCCATAAATACTGATCATAATTTCTATAGATGAGTATACAGCTCAAAAAGAGACAAAGTAATTACGATATACATGGAAAAATCCAAACCAATGAACCATTGAGTCTCTAACATATAAGTTAAAAGTGAAAAAACGTTTCGCCAATTCAGACATATGAATAGAAAAAAGTGTTCACATATGTATGCAAAAAAACATTTACTATCGAAATGTCACTAAGCCAACCAAATAGATATTTAACGAAACGGAAGGTTCCATAAACGGAGTATGGGAAGGATTATCTTAAACAGCTGATTAGAAGGGAGAGAGAAAAAAAATCATACATATATGATATAAACATGTGTTAATTAAATTAAATTAAAAAATAATAAATTATTAAATACATAATAAAATATTCCAAGGCGTATACATCATCTATTCTAGTGTTATTCAAATGCGAGACCATGACCAGTCATGGTCTTGAGCACTCAGTCTTAGTCTCGGTCTTGGTCTTGCGCAAGAGTCTTTTAGAAAAGTTTTTTATAATACCTATTAGCCTATACTATAGAAATATTACTGTAATTGTTCAGAACCTAACTAAGCCCGAATGAAAAATTGGAAGAATTAAATGCAAAAGTATATTGGTTATACAAATTCTTTACATATAGTAACTAATTGTCAAGTATTAGTAATTATTTTGCCTTAATTTTTATTCACAAAAACGGTTTTCGTTTTACCAGTGTTGGTCTTGGTCTTCCAAAGTGCAAGACAAAGACCGATTTTGGTTAATACTAATCTATACTCAACAAAACCCAGTGGATATACGGCTAATACATAAGTAATATTATATAAATGAACATATAGCACAAAAAGAGGAGGTTATATCGACTGTTTAATCTAACCGTCCTTTACTGTGTTTAAGCAACCTTCCGGGTTTTTTTCTGTATGTATTTGGATGGTTTATTGAGATTTCGCTAATAAATGTTTTGTTTTTTTTCTTTCTGCATATATGTGATCTTGTTTTTTTATTCCTCATGATGCTGCAACGGCGAAACGTCTGCAGGTTAACAGTTCTTCTGTATATTAGAAACTCAAAGCTATATGGTTTGAATTTTTCCATTTATATACTGGTCATAATGTTCATAGCACTGAATTCGAGTATGGATAATGATAGAAGTATAAATAGGGATAAGAAAAAGTTGACAACGTTCTTCTGTTGCTCGAATGAACATACTGCATTTGGTAAAAGTCGAAGGATTCATAAAATTCTTTTTTAAGGACAGTTGCCTACATACCAGAAATATGCAGTATGAAATACCAATACGCCAAGACAATTATTTTTAGCTCATTTGAAGAGTTACAACATAGTCAACCGTCGGTCGAAACATACGGAACCGATAAATATAATTTCCTCATAACATCTGAGTAACTTATGACCGCACCACGACTAACTTCTACTTAAATTGATACATCGAAGTTAAATATTAACGACATAACTGCGATATCTCGAGATTTCAGAACATTAGATGATTTATAAGGGCCAGATTTTCACGTGATAGAATTAGGTAAATAAGTAAGGGAGCCAAAAGTAACCGGAGTAAGTTTTTCCGAGTGAGATAGCTTCAAAACAAAAATAGATAAATATAAGTCTTATAGTATAACTTAATTCATATACGCCCTGTGGTTCTTACTAATAATAATCATAATCTAAACTATGTTATACGTTCCAAACTATAAAGACTGATTAGCTACATCAGCTGTTAATTAAAGTGAGATAATGTATAACCTGAAAGTACTCCTTAGATATGTGAAGTAATTATAGGTAATTAATATTATTAAAAAAAATATATTCTTTTGAAAATGATTTCGTTAAAATTATAAAATTTATTTGACTGAATACTCTTATGATATAGTTCATTAATCTTTACATAAATGAGTATATATTAAACTTTTTATTTTTGTTTCCTCTTCTATGTTCCCGATAGAACTAGTGATAACTTCCACCAGTTGTTTAAATTTTCTCGTATAATAAATTTCAAATAAAAACATTCGTCAAAGGTGCACCCAAAATTCTTTTAGATTAGTCTTTTACAATTATTACTATTTAACTTATTTATTGAAAAATATTACAATCTGTATCAAAGGACATGTATAATAGTGTTCAGGGATCACATTCACACTCTATGTACAATAAATAAAATAAATTATACAGAAAAATAATATATATATACAATAAATAAGAATAAAATAACCTAAAAATAAATAAATAAAAAGAACACATACATATAGAATTATAAAGGAGAAAATGTGTACAAATTATAAGCTAGCATAAATTTTGTTAATAGGTAATTTTCTAAATAATATATGAGGTTTTTTAAAAATCGGAACTTTTATCCTCGCTCTCTCCTACACATCAAATTACAATGTTAAATTTTTGATAATTTTTTTTGTTTAAAGTTGTGTACGGTGTGATGAGCGCACCGTATCAGATTTTTCTATTTCTTCATTCTATTTCTCATCAGTCTTGTTTAGTTCAATTAAGTAAACCCGTTATTTTCTAAGATTTTATCATTGTATAATAATCACGTTTATCGTATACCGGTATCGAATTTTAAGAAACTGTCCGTCTTCCGTTGACATGCGGCCAAGCAACTGCAAACCTTATACGTGCCTTGGATTTTTATTAGTATTTTCGGAAGCATTCTCATTCATGTCTGTGAACTCAGAAAAATCAATGGCAAAGAGGGTTCTATCGGATCCAATAGGCCTACATTTTTACAAATTTATATTTTACCTGATTATATCAGAAGATAAAAGAGATTTATTTAAAATATGGCGTTGTATCAGAAACGAGAGGGAATTTTCTTTTAGTTTATTTATCTCCAATTCTTACCAACCCATTGTAATTGAAATAATGATAAATGATTACGTGCTGGTTACTCCTGAATATTCTTAATTAATATTATTGTCTGGGAGAAAATAGGATATGCAACGTACTATATATCGATACAGTTTAACACAACTTTAGCGAAGCTATTCCAACAACTTATATCTACATGAATCAAGCACGGTAAATTTTCTATTTAAAAAAATAATGCATATCGAAATTTGCATGATAATTTATCATTCTGGAAGGTACTATTATATATCACCCTCATAACATAAAAACCTCTACCTCAGATGAATACACTTTCACAGCCAACAATAAAACCAAATTTTACCTGCCTCAAAACTTTGATAATTTAAGAGGCCATGGGTTTGAAGTAGAAGTTAAATTTCTTATTTTAATGTAAAAATATTTGTGTCAATATTAATATGATTGATTTTATTTTTTTTTAATATGGTTTAGGGGCTTTATATTTTAACGATATAATACCGTTATGGGTGTTCCCCAAAGATACAAAATAAAGTATTAATTTGTATACATTTCAACAATAACATGAACTAAAAAATAATGTATATATATATAATATATATATATATATATATATATATATATATATATATATATATATATATATATATATATATTTATATTACAAAATCTGTTCAATCGACCTTTGAGTATTATATTTTAACATATTATTTAAATTGGGAATTTGGTCACTTTAATAATTATAATAATAATAATGTTAAAACATATATTACATAGCGACCTTCTTTTATCGATACACTTATACTAGGAACCACTTGCTATTCAAAGATTTAACTTTGGGGAGAGCTTCAGCCCGAAAGCTTTTTTTTTTCATATGTGTATAACAATAATTAATTTGAAAAAAAAGAAAGAAACTAACTACCTATATGACATGGTTCGTAAGTGATTATTGAAGTTCTATTAAATGTAGTTACACGAACAATAGTAATTTGAGAGATAATTTTTAATATTTATTTCTATAAAACATGGTTATATTTTACCATTTTAGGAGGAGGGGAGGGGCTTCAGCCCGAAAGCCTTCCTCCCCCCCGTAGTTCCGCCTATCGTAGGAATATTATAACTTTCAATAAGTATAGTTGTATTGATTTGGGACTTCCTGAAATCGTTAAAATGTTTTTGTTTTTTTTAGACCATTTAGGAAAATATTGTATTTAAGTAAAGAATAACTTCTAAGGCCATAATCTTCGTAATATTGTTAAAAAAAAAAAATATTACCCATCATTTTTCGTATTGCAGAATATTTGAGGTTTCAGTATTTTTTTTAAAACTATGGTATATATTTTCTTTTTTCTGGGAAGTTGTATGTTATTCTTTGTTATTTGGCAATGATGACTTCCAATTATACAACAATGAAATTTATTTATTGTTTTTCCAAATTGCATGTTTACATGTTAACGTTTTGGGATATTTACTCCCATATTCAGAACTACAATCCCAATTTTTTGGGATACATGGCTTAAATCTAATGTGCTCCATCGTCAGGTTCTAATTCAAGTTAAAATAAATTAAGGTATATAACATCTAGAGCAACATCATGCTTTTAGACCAATTATTGAGTGTCTGCCATAGTGAATACAATTCCCAATTGTATGTAATTTGGAAATACAACAAATTAATTCAATTGTTGTTTAATATGAAGTCATCATTGTCAAATAACAAAGATATATATTTTTTATTTGGCATATATTATTTATTAATCTGAAATAATAGAAATTCTGAAATATCCGAAAATGGGATTTAGTACTGTCACTAGCGATCGACGGAGGACAAGTGGATTTTCGGGCTGAATCCTCCCTCCCCCCCCCCATTCATTGGACCAAGTTCGTTACTGTAAGTGGTCTAAGCTAAATACTTAAAACAATCACTATATGTTATATTTTTTTTAATTGTATGCATATACAGCAACTATATATGTCTTGTAAAAAAGTATTAAAAATTATCTCTATAAGTTATTGTTCGTACTATATTTTTTTTCTTTTTTTAATAGGGCTTCAAGAATCATTTAATATAGGTAGTTAATTTCTTTATTTTTCTTCTAAAGTACTTATTGTTACAGATATAAAAAAAAGCTTTCGGGCTGAACTCCACCCAAAATTAAATTCTGGATCCGCTAAATTAGAATTTTTTTTTTTCCAGAAAAATAAACTAACTTATTAAAAATTCTAACAATATATATAGTTCTTTAAATAAAAATACATAAACAACTAAAATAAAATAAAATAAAACCTCCCAAGAATATTTATAGTTCTAATGTAAGAAACGGAAATAAAAAATATATATTATATATATAAAAAACGGAAAATCAAACCTAAAAAAAAAAAAAATTAAAAAGTAAGCAAAGAAAAATACATTGATTTTTTTATGTTAAAAACATAAGCAATAGGCTAACTTAATAAAAATTATATTTGTATAAGAAATTGATGTTTTTAATTTTTATTTTCCTTAAAACTCTTGAGTTTAAACTTAATAATAACGTTTTAGCAATATTATCTGTCTTTTTCAGTAATAAAACTTACTCTTGTATTAATGTTACGTTGTTTTTTACCTGCGAAACAGAAAATTAAACCTTTCAGGATCTAGATGGTATAAGTGGTAGGAGGGACAATATTAGATAGGAGACAAGCGAACGATTAAACTGATAGCTCAAGTTCCTTTATTGAATTTCGAGCCGTAAAGTTAAGACTGCCAACCAATCACCACTCATCTACTCAACACCTGGCCAATTTTAAAAAGCCGTTTATTGTCAAGAACTTATTTTGCTAACATCTTTACCCCGAAGTGATTTTTTTACTGAAATACTTATTTTTATGTTTTTTTTTTTTTTAATTTTGTGAAAATAATAAATGGACGCTAGATCAGCTTCAGGCAATACAAGCTGTTTCATTCAAAATCTTTATCTGCAATGTTAAATATTTCTTATGTAAATAGTTTTTTAATTAATATAATGTTTTAAAGAATTCTTTAATGCAGTGATATATGGCTATTTTTAATACGATATCATAATTTAAATTTTGTTTTAATTAACTATTACCTGGTTTTAATATAATTTAATATCAAGTTAGTATCAAATATATATATATACACATATACATATACAAGAAACAACACATAGACAATGGAAAATTCAGTCTGTCGAAGTCTGTGTGGAATTAATAATAAATATTCATTACACTTATAACTAAAATAAGTGAGTAATAATATATCTACAGTATTAATATATATTTATACACCCATTCTAGCAATTTATTCCTTCACAGTTTCATTTGTTTAAATAGAGTTTAAAAAAAACAAAAAAACATGAATACATCATAAATCCAATAAATAAGAAATTTAATTTCAATAACAATAATAATAACCATCAAATACAATATAACAATAAAACAAACGTTACAATAAATAAACATGATATTGTATCAATAGTTTACTATCTGACCAATTGAGATCGTTGCAATGTTGCATGCTGTACATAATTGCTTAAGGCTTTCCAGTTAGAACCATTTAAGAAACCAAATAATTCTTCTGGAGACCCAGGTCCGCTGCCCAAAACATTTCTCTCTTAACTCACTGGACATGTGACAAGTCCCCAAAAAGTGAATTGTATCCTGTTTCTCTTGAGAGTTACCGGACAGCAATCGTTGTCCCCCACCATCCATGGTTTTACGCTTAAATCGAGCGTATGGTTTTACGCTTAAATATATTTAGAATCTAGCAGGATTTTTTATTACGTGCTAATGGATATACTTGAAAATATCTGAACAGAACAACTGGATGCATTACAATTTGTATAAATTAAACATAATAAGTAGGGCTACAGCCACCATGACATACCTAGGTACATTTTTAGAACTTTTTCTACTGAAAATGAATAATGTTAAAAACTGAAAAGTGTTTTTGATTTCTTTGTGCAACCTCCAAATAAAAATAGAACGTGTTTCGATAGTTCTGATTCGATATGAGGTATCGATATTTCTTAGGCATCGTTAAAGCTGTAGTAATTATCCAATTTCTTATAAAAACATGAAATTAATTTAGTGATACATACTTTAAAAGTACTTTAAAATAAATTATTTATTCCTATATTTTTAGAATAACGAATACTTTAATGAGAGATAAAATAAGTAAGTATACCCACAAATATCGTGTGTTTTGAACCGATATTCTGCTTTTAGTGATGTTCGTTGGAAACGATACTTTGTGGTATATATACTTTGTTGGTATAGGATAATCCTATAAATAGTTATTTCTATGATTATTGATAATGGTAGTTAAACAAGCGATAAAATGATTTGAGTACTCAAAAGTATTGATACTTCGAGTATCTATACTTTTCTTCCGATGTTATACTAATATCGTTATTTTTTGGTATCTGATAACCCTAATTACGACATCGAACTGTTATGGATACTTTGAATACCAAATGCGTGACACGTTACGGAACGGGTAATACTACCGCTCTTCGTCACAACCCGTCATGCTGATTAGAATCTTCTGGCCCGCTACTGCAACGTAATGTAATATGCGGACCATCCTGAAAAGGACACAGAGTCTTTTATCAGAACTTGATCGTGAATCAATAGCTTTCAGACCGTCACAGGCATGGTGTTCCATTTAGAGTACATCAAATATTCCAATACTCTGTTTGATCTTATATCATAGTCAATGATTTCTGACTGAACCTTTGTATATTTCACAAATCATAGTAAAACAGGTTTATCTTTTATTGCAGTGCTTCCCATACTGAAGAAGTCGGTGAACTGCTAATGAATTGAACCATCTGTAAAATTATCAAGTTAGCCCAGGGGATGGAATATCTCTCCCGGGAAACATGGGTTCTACCTCCTACATCTCCCCTCCCTCCTTCGGAAAGTGTTTACATTTAGTTAAGAATGAGGATGTATTTTAAAATCGCAATTAGAGGAACTCTTATAGGGTGTTTCCCTACTAAAACGTTTTAATGAACAATCAAAGCTTAAGAAAAAGCAGTTATGACAGTATGTCAAAAAACCTGTATAAGTTTAACCTATTTATTTTTGTCTCAAATCTGAGCCTCTGGACAACCTCTGGTTCAACTCCGTAAAGAAATTATTTTTGAATGCAAAAAGCGGAGTAATTTTGGAGTACCCCCTTACCAGACTGAAACGACTAGAAACCGCACGACGTTTTCGACTACTCCAGCACTTGCTAGACAAACGCTCAAAGCTTTCAATCAATTACGACTCATATATATGACAATTATAAGACCTATTTGGACTTACGGAATTGAGCAAATGGGCTCCACTAAACCATCGAATTCCTCTCGTATCCAATCCTTACAATCCAAAATCCTTCGTAAAATTCTCAACGCTCCTTACTTTGTCACAAATAAAATCATCCATAAAGACCTTAATGTTCCATATGTTTCCGATTTGGCCCAATCCAGATACCTATCCTTCCATAAAAAAGTGTAGAACCATCCGAACCCTCTCGTTTCAAACCTTGCTTCCTCCTCGATCCCTGATAACACTCCGAGGCGTCTGAAAAGAACATGGCCTCGTGACCTTATAATGTAGAACTTTAATTCAAGTTCTACCAATTGGTAGTTTCTCTTCATGTTGTACATGTCATGTTACCAATGTAACAACATTTACAACATTTACTTGTTGTATTTTTCATGTAATACAGTTGTAAATTTCATTAATAAAAAAAAATTTTTAAAATAAAAACTTTTGGCGTTCAGGTATATTATGTGTATTGACCTCCTCGTTAAAAATTCAAGTCTTCGATCTTCCATTGAGTGTTCTCTGCCATCTGTTTCTTTTTTTATGTCCTTCCCTTCCTAGACTTTTAGGCTATACGGAGTATTCCCGGGCTAGGGGATGAGGGCGGGGGATTACTGCAAATGTTAAAAGCTCCTTCCCCGGGCACCGGCACGCGAACTCGTAATTATTTTATCAATTATCTTTCATCCGGGTCGCTGGGCGACGCACGGTGTTGTGCACGTGCATTAGCCCGCTCGGACAGCCTGCAATGGTGATTGTGTGCCTTCATGAAAAATCAGTTTAAAAACATAATTTTAAAAAATAATTAAAAGTACTTTTATCAGTTTCCCTAATAGTTTGCTTTCATTGCATTTTAAATCGTTAGCGATTTCGCGTGAAATTACCTACATGTGTTACATGTTGTTTTGTTGTGATATTAAAAACAGTAACTAATTTACGAGACTATTAATATGTTCCAAAATTTAAACAACAATCACTTTATGACTTCTTCATTACCTTAAAGTTGGGATCTCCAAACGTTTGGTTCAGTGGACCACGTTGAGAGCCCCTATGCGTTCCGCGGTCAATTCCTTGTGATGAAAAAAAAGTTTGTTCTGTAAATGACACTTCAGTTGTAAAATGAGCTCACTAAGAGAAACAATTCATACAATAAATTTAATAGTAACCTTGCGTTTAAATGATATAAACAATTTTTTAATTTTTTATATAGTTTATAAAATTTCACCATTTAATCACCCTCCGAGGCGTCTGAAAAAAAAGATGGCCTCGTGATCTACTTAAGTAAATATATTATTTGAGTGCTACCAATGGGTAGTTTCTCAACAAGCGTTTTCATGTGATTGTATTATTACTGTGTGCATATTTACTAGTTATATTTTTTTATAATATGAATAAAAAAAAAAAACCAAAAAAAAAACCATTTAATCAAAGAAACTTCCGCAGAGCGGATCGAAAGTGCTTGTGGTCCGTAGATTGGAGACGCCGTCTTAAGGAATTATATGTTATAAGTGTTCATCCTCTATCTTTGAATACCAGCGACGCAGTTGAGTGAGAAGAGCTAGGATCTCCTGGATTCTTGCTTATCCATCTATAAGTTGTGGGACAAACATGGTTCAGAATTCCACTGCATGATTGTAAATATGTATACCTGTCTTTAAGATGTTTGGCTTTATTTATCTTTGTTTTTTCTTTTTAGTATTGTTATTTGGGTTATTATCGTCCTCTTATTTTATTTTATTTATTTATATGTTCTGTAAGTATGGTGTGAATCAACTTTTTGCCCATTAGTAACACTTTCCTTTATTAGGAATGTGTAATATTAATCATTAGTAGAGATTAAAAAAAAAAATTGTTATAGGGAAATTTTAACTATTAGTGTTGCCCAAAATTGGTCTTGGTCTTGCACTTTGCAAGACCAGGACTGGTAAAAAAAAAATCGATTTTTTAAATAAAAATTAATGCAAAATAGTTACTAATAATTGGCAATCTTAGTTACTATATGTTAATAATTGGTATAATCAATATACTTTTGCATTTTACTCCTCTAATTTTTCATTCAGGCTTAGTTAGGTTTCTCCCACCTAAAAAATTATCTTAATATATCTATAGTAATAAGCTAATAAGTAACTGCAAGACTGCTGCGAGATTCTTGCGCAATATCAAGACCATGACCAAGACTGAGTTTGCAAGACCAAGACTCGTCTCGGTCTCGCATTTGGGCAACACTAGTAACTAGAGATTTTTAGTATCAATTTCTATCATCCTCATACCTTCATTATCTTTAATGCTCTTTGGGTGAGCCATTATTGGGATTCGTCGGATCTGAGCGTGGGAGTGGGTAGCGATCATAATAGCTAATGGTTAAACATGGATGAATCACGTGGGAAGGGTTGCTTCCCTCTCGTATTACATCAACCCCGGTCACAGAAACGTTTTTAATTAAACGAAATCTAATATTTAATTCTGCTTAATATTCTTGAATCTTTTATTAATGTATTGCCCAAATTTTAGACCTAATTTACAATAAACGTTTTTATATAATTAAACCAGCGAATCCAGTCCAGGGTCCGAAGTGAGATTTTCCAGGAGGAGCAAGATTAATTTTATCACCCTTTGTAAAAAAAAATAATAATAATTTTTTAAAAAAAAAAAATCAAAATTAAACCACCTGTTTTCGGCACCCATTACAGTTATTCAGTCATATTAAGCTTTGGGAATGGTCTAGAGCTGACGAAAGGCACTCATTTGAGGGAATCCCTCCTACGCTCACATGTTCTAACATATCTCACCTGTTATTTAGTTTTATAGGTCGAAAAAATCGCTGAAATCAGAAACCCAGTGTCGCTCAGGATGGAAGTGTATTACGTTTTGACAAGAAACACACATTTCTGCACATTATCATAGTATTTTTTTTCATTCTGAAGAATACAAAATTTAATTCTTTAGGTTTTTCAGAACTGGTACTTCAGGATGCCGAAAACTGGCGCGTACGGATAATTTTAATTTTTTTTCTGTTTTACTGTAAAAAAAATAAATGAAAAACATTGTTTCACACGTATATTTTGAAATTAGAGATCTAAGCTGACTGAACAGAAACCGAAATTGTTAAACCAAATACCCACGCGATTGAGTACGGGACAAACACATTTTAAAGTTTCCTTAAGGGTTCTGAAAACTCTGGGTTTTATCCTACAAAAAAAAATAATCTTTCTCATCGTGGCTACAAGTAGCCAAAAAGTATGTAAGGACAAACTAATACTGTTATACACTTTAATTTATCCGGTATCCGGAGCTATTTGGGATCAGAGCACTAACACATGGAGAAGAAAGACCAATAAGGAACTGCTTAGAGAAACTGATCAATCACACTATATGTACAAAAAATATAAAATAAACAGAAGACAAATGTCAACTAAACAATAATCAATAAATATATGCAATCAATAAATTTAAATAACTTATAGATAAATAAATTTTAAAAAATACATACCTAACTACACTATAGGTAAATATTAAAATAAAATAAATGTGTTATTTGAATTAAGATATATCTTTAAAACATTGCAAAAACATAAAACGCAAATGAAGATTTTCTATTCTATGATAAACAATTTTTCCAGTTCTTGCATCAAAACAAAGCTTTCTTACTTTTAACGAAAATAACAAATATATATATATATATATATATATTATATATATATATATATATATATATATATTTTTTGAGCTAGACTGTTCAAACACACAGAGGCAATTTTAAGAGACTTGGTTATTTAAGGCCAGGGGACCTCAAAACGTGTATTTCCATTGAAAACTCAGATTAGAAAATTTTCATGATCGCAATAGTTTCCCATACAATATATTACATATAAGTAAATGAAAGTAAAAAGATATAAACATATATATATAAATTTGTTTTTATATATTGTTTTATATTTTTCGTTTTAGAATAATAATAATAATAATGAAAACGCTAGAACATGTTTTGGGAAAAATGTTCTATGACTTGAAGGAAGGAAAAAAATGTACGAAAACTGTTTTACTTTATATATATATATATATATATATATATATATATATATATATATATATATATATTACTTTATAGTTATTATATATATATATATATATATATATATATATATATATATATATATATATATATATATATAAAGTAAAACAGTTTTCGTACATTTTTTTCCTTCCTTCAAGTCATAGAACATTTTTCCCAAAACATGTTCTAGCGTTTTCATTATTATTATTATTATTCTAAAACGAAAAATATAAAACAATATATAAAAACAAATTTATATATATATGTTTATATCTTTTTACTTTCATTTACTTATATATGTAATATATTGTATGGGAAACTATTGCGATCATGAAAATTTTCTAATCTGAGTTTTCAATGGAAATACACGTTTTGAGGTCCCCTGGCCTTAAATAACCAAGTCTCTTAAAATTGCCTCTGTGTGTTTGAACAGTCTAGCTCAAAAAACTAAAAGCCGCACCAAATTGAAATTACATATTTAAGTCAGGTATATGCCTTGGATATTACAGCATTTTTTCCCTTAAAATCGGCTGACTGGAAGTTCCACTTTATCCAATCTATTTTACGCATTTTTACAATTTTATCAAAAAACAGCTCTTAGGATTTTGATTAAACTCGGTATATTGATGTACAATTAAATGGTCTCTAACATCAGCTGGTAATCAGCTGATAAAAGGGGACAAATTAATTTTAGGAAAAAATTAATTTCCGGAAAAAAAAATCGTCAGAATGTCTACGTATAATATAAACATTGGAAAGTGGAGAATTTTTGAAATATCTAACATACAAAGTCGTAGAATATAATAGATAGTAGCGTTAAAATTATAAATAACAATTTTTACAAATAAGGAAAAACAAATGTTTCCATGGGAACAAAATGAAATTACCTAACTAAATGTTAATTTTTAAAATTATCTTTAATTTTGTAAAAAGTATGTATAATCCAATGAATCCAATTTTTCTGTACTTGTGTTAAAGAAGAAATTAAAGATAAATATATTTTATAAATGAATAAAACATATGTTTATAACCTTAAATACTTCCAGTTTAGTTATATTAACTGAAGTTTAATAACTCCAGATCCTATTATATAATTCAGTAATTAAGGTATATATAGTCGAGTTTTTTAAAATACCATTTAGTAGCATTTTATAAAAGAAAACAAGTGAATAATTCGATTAATTTTCCTTCTTTGAAATTACAACGTCATTGAAATTACACTTACAATTGGTGTGACAACTTTTGACCTATCGATACTCTTATGAAAAACCATTGCTGTGTTTTAGTTAATTTTACAAGTGAAAAAATAAGAGTTTAAATACATGTAAGATATTATAGAGATTTGATTCCTATAATTTATTCCATGCAGTACAATTGTTATTTATTTGTAAATTAAATATACTTACTTTCAAATCTCTCTTTATATATAGAGCTCAAGACTGGAGTTGTGTGGTTCAAATAGAGAAATGAAGTTACGAGGTTTTAATTGCCTACCATAAATATAATTAATAGTTTTTATTTTAGTTATTATTTTAGCAAAAGGAGGATGTTGCTCTAGATGATACATTTTAGAACATGAATTAGAAATTTGACGATGGAGCACATTATTATTAAATTTTAGGTAATTACAAATTTATTGTAACAAAAAAATTCAAACACGTAATGTAACAAGCACAATATTATAACTCAAAAAATTTTTAGCCTTGCATCCACAAGAGTATTGGGATTGCAGTTCCGAAGATGGGAATAAATATCCCGAAACGTCAACTGACTTGTTAACATGTAACGTTGATAATAGAAATATACTCAATTGTTAACAATTGGAAGTTATTATTGCCAAATAACTAAAATAAATTGACAACTTCCCAGAAAAAAGAAAAAAGATAATTAATAGTGTTTGTGTTATTATGATTGTCTTTAAGACTTCTGGTGATGATGATTTTGATCGAAATTTATATGTTCTCTAACATTTAACTTCGTTAAAAATGTATTTAAAAAACTTTTTGTAATAGCCCAACTTTGTCAGACAATAAATTCTGTTTAAAGTAGTGCGGTAAGTGCAAGCTTTGTGATGTACGCACCAGATTTTATTTTCGTATGGATATATTTGAAAGTAGTCAACAAAGCAATTGAATTTATTACAAATTTTTATTTTTAGATCGGAGGAAATGAGATGAACTCTCCGTTGCTTCAAATTTTCCGATGGAAATGTGACGAAATCTTCACGTACAAATAGAGGGTATACATGAATGAATCATAGAATCCTAGGATATGTTGCGACATATAATTATGTTTGAATATAAACTAAAATTTCAATAATAAGAACATAGGGCTTGGTAAAATACCTGGGTACCTACTTCTAGGTTTTAGCTTGACCATCTAGTCGACTTTTCCTATTTTCTTAATATATTTTAGTTTACATAATTTATTCATATATTCATACATTTGTTTTGGATTTTATTTTTGTTCATGGAATTGAGAAACAATATTCTCGCTACCTCTTTATTTTTATTGGGAGAGGGGAAGGGGGGGGGGGAGGCGATCGCTCTTTTGTACATATAATGTTTATATTATATTACATTTTGATTATTTTTTTCCGGAAATTCATTTTCTTCCTTAAAAAAAAAAATCTCGTTTAATCAATTACCATATTCTTCTATAGTTTATATTGAGTCTTTTTTCATTACTACTATCAACAAAAGATTGTTAATGATTTAAAAAAAAAAAAAAAAGTAAAGGTACTTTAGAGGAAGAAATTTTGAAATGTTTGTATATTAGCCTTGTTATGTGACATTAATGTGGATAAGATCCTAGCTATTGCAGACCATTTAATTGTACACCAATATGCCGAGTTTAATCAAAATCGTTACAGCTGTTTTTTGAAAAAAAATGTGTAAAATCTATTGGGATCTAAAATAAAATCTATTTTATCGGGAAAGGGTGAGGGGGGGAGGGGGGTTGGAATCGCCCTCCTCACCCCTTCGCCCCTTCCCCTCAGTAGTCTGCCCCTATGCTTTCAGTTCATCTCATTCTATTTATCAATTGCATTCATATCCATTTTTAATATCAATGGCACTAAGAAAAAAGTTTTTAATTAATGAAGGATTTAATTCGTTGATTGGTGCCGCAGGAAGCGAAGGGCATCAGTACCCGCTGACACCTGTTGCCTCCCTGCTGGGAGAAGCTTGGATGGTTTCCCATTCAGAGATTCGTCCACTCCTCTAGTCTAGTGCATAATGCATTGCTCCAATCCCTGTCGTCCGGCAGTTACGGTTCCGATCCTTAATTCTCCCCTCTTTCACCCTCCCACATCCCCCTCAAATACTGTTTATTTTATCCAGAGAAATTTGGCATTATACCTTGTGTAATAATTCTTTTGGAACCTAAGTACGTTGTGGTGTATAATACATTCGTCTCATTTTAGAACTCGAATCGGGTCTCAGGTGTCCTTTCCTGGAGCTCGAATTGGGTCCCGCTACCCAGTAGGACAAAACGCTCTATTCTCTGAAGATTGCATTTTTACCCAAATGTTTCTATATAATATAAAATTCAATGGGTGTATAACTCTAAATAATGTACTGTACTTGATGGAATGACGAAATAAACTTAGTGAAGGTTGTAGCACGTAGAAACATTTTTTTTATTTACCTTCCTATCTTAAAAGACTTATGTATCGACAGCCGCACTAAAAATTTTCAGAAGGCAAAAAACTGCGTAGTTTTTGTTCTATGATCATTATATTTTCGGTTCAATTTTTTTTGCTGGCCTAAGACAAAAATGTAATGCTTTATGTAACTTTTTTTATCGTATGTCTGTCAAATAATTTTTTAGAGCCATTACTTCTAACTTATAGCTTTTTAATTGCTTTGAAAAACAAATATTAGTTAGGTAAAACCAATCAAATTTGTTGTAATAATACCCACAACTTTGTTAATAATGATCAAATCATTACAGAAACAAAATCAGTTTTCAAAATGTAGAGAAACGATACTTAAAATAAAAATTTGTAAAACATTTGACTTAAAGCGATTATTTGATCAATAAATTGGGATGTTCACTTTTCTATCTATCGCTGTAGGGGAGGCTCGAATGAGGCGGGGGGGGGGGGGCGCGTACACCCCATTTTGGAGTAGTCTATAAAAGTTTCGTTTTTAAAGTACTCAACTTTATATAGATATCATTTGATTCAAGAATGCTTAGTAAGTTCTAAATAACCTGCTCATGTGTAGATCATTTCGTTTCTGAGCTTCTCGCGATTTCGAAGATTCATTGGTTTGAAAAGATGTAACTTTTTTCGTCTCGTGTTATATTTTCCAATCAATGAAATGAATTCTCCGTCTCTCATAATCTGGAATTCGGCGACATTGTACCTTTGTTCCAGTCAAGGCCGTTCAATATTATATTCCCACTTACCACTCTCTTATTTGCTTAGTCTTGTTCCATGTTATGCAGTGCCCATCTCCTAATCATCAAAAGCATTTGCTTAGAGGCACCGGGATGGAAGTGCCCGCCACTTAATAGACATTAAAAAAAAAAAATAATAAAAGCGAAACACTTTACACATTCTATATTTATAAGTCCACCTTTCATTGAGGATTTGATTACGTTTTTTTCGGTAACGACACAATTTCTATTACCTTCAGTGTAACTTACAGTTTTTTACATCACAATTTGCTATTTATAAGTGACAGAGTTTTACAAAATACCATAGAGAAGAAATGAAACAACGTAGATTTCATTTTTTGGGTTTAGTATATGCTCCAGGTCAAGATTGACCAGAAAACTTCAAAATCTCATTTTACATAGAAATTTTCCTTAGGGGCTTTTGCAAATATACCTGGGGCTGTCGATATGTTTTATACCAGAAGCATATGCAAGTTTAAGTTTTTTCACCTCATATTCAAGCATAAAATCTGAAAAAAAAATATTAAAGAGAAGATTCTGGCTTATACCAGCAAAAGCATGAAAGAAGTGTCATTTAATTTTTTATTTTTTTTAAAATCTATTTATTGAATAATAATACAATCAGCCACTACTGGAGGGCTATAAGCATTAGGGCTAAAAGTTCTCATTCATACAATATATACAAATAATAAAGAAATAAATATAAATATAAGAAGTAAATAAATAATACTGATGAAGAAGGTAAATAAAAAAAAATAATAAAATAAAAACTTCTAAACACAATCATAACTATTTACAATATATACATTCGCCTAAGAATCTCCGAGCCAGGCTTTTTCCTCCACACGTGGATGGCAAAGCAAGACTCCGGAAGATCCCAGTGCCACATCAGTAGTATTAGAAGCCAGTGGAGACTGAAAGAGGGCACTAGAGCCACAGACGCTTAGGACATGAGTGGAGGAGGCATATTTACAAAAGATCTCGAGGCCACTGCCGTTTCAACCTTCGAGGGGGGTGGTATGGATGCTCGGAGCTGGATAGGGATTGCGCTAGAGTATTGGGATGATGAATGAGGTTCTGGTGAAAGTTGGAGAATCTGGATGGGATGATGTCATGGACATATGGGATTTTAAGGTCATGGTGTAGGGTCTTGTTCGTGACATTATATGGAGCATTGACTATTGTTCGAAGGACTTTGGACTGGAAGGATTGGATAAATTTTTTCTCTCACCTTAAATTTAGATTAGAATATTTGCTCTAAAATTTTTATACGAATTCGCATTTTTTATTATTGGCTAATCTTTTCGATTAGACATTGAATATACCTTAATCTGGTAAATATCACTAAATCTTTCATTGCCTTGTTTGATTTTAACTCAGTTAGTCAATGTATATTTATGATGAATCATTTTTCGTAACTATAAAATTCATCAAATAGACTTAGTTTATTTTGCACATCCAGTCTTTCGTGTACACGCTTGCTTGACCATACCTTGAGATCCAATTCAAGCACTTTTTGAATTTTGAGACCCAACTTGTGCTATCCCCACATAAACACGTTGCTCATCATTCTGCCTGCCATTGGCTTATGCCTGGGTAAACTTCATTACTTTGAGATCGCCATAGAATTGATCAAGATGTCCTGATTGATCCTATATCCAGCCTTGGCCTACTGAGTACAACCTTTTATTGATTAATAGGTATCTGAGCTTCAAGACAATACTGATTTAACTTTATTCACGAGAGGAGTAATAATTACTAATTTTTTTAGTCTGTTTTTCAGCTAATGGAAATGTAATGTTTGTATGTATAAAAAAAATAATGAATGCCTCAATAGTAAGAAAAGCCAAGAAAACCAAAAAACAGATGGATAGATTATATCAACAAAGATACAGTCGCTGTCAATCAGTACTGTATTGAATTTATTTATGAATTAGCGCTGAGTTTAGGAACTTGCTCCTAGTATTATTAGTGTCAGTGTCAATACGTGATTTTTTTTTTTTATCTTACTTTAGTTGAAAAATTATTGGAAATTTGGGGAAAAAAATATGGGAAAGGTATGAAGGGGTCGTTTCCATGAGGCAGCACAAGGTGGAGGAAATTGCTATAGCTGTTATTTTCAAACATGATAAAAAAAAAATTGGGAACCTCTATTACGATAAATACGATGGCATAGAATCCCGATGGTGAAAGTCCCAATCTTCTTTAAAAAGTTATTTACTCATCTTTTTCACAAGTTTTACCATTTTCGCCGGCTTATCATTTTTTTTTTTTTTTTTTTTTACTCAGTCAACTATGCAAGAATTGGGTTTGTAAGTCAGAGTCAGAAGCGAATAATACGGCGATCCTAGATAGGTCTATTAAATTATCGGCATAACAATTAAGTATAATAATTAGTTTTACTTTCTAATTGTGCGAGAGACGGAGGATTGGAGGGCCATATAAGACTGCCCATGACGATAGTGCTCTAGTTGTTATGACCTCGTTGTAAACCTCCTTGCTTCACTGCGGAGAGTGCGTTACCGTTAATACCCTTTCGGTCTTTACCCACTTTTTCTTCACAGAGCATTACATGTATGCATCTTCTATATTCAAAGAGGGAACGCATTAGTTCGATCGGTCATGTAAAACAATGAATATAGGTTATAATTGGAAAATATCCAACCACACAGTCTCCTGTCTACAAAGTTAAGTTAGGATCAGTGCGTGTTCGATCGAAGTGTATTCTTTGTAAGTATGAAAGAGACGAAAAACCGAAACAAGAGATAGAAAGTCGATATTAGCTTTTAGTTGAAAAATTTCTAATCAGACAAGCTTGTATCTCTAAAATGCAGGTAAGGTATAAAAGAAAACACCGTCAACGTTTCGTCGATTCCGGACAGAACAGAAAAGAAACCCAAGATCTCATCATTCCATTTCATTCAATCACTACTGGAAGAAAGGTGAGGTAACGAAAATAAGGAAGGTTATAATCAAACATTAGATCAGCAAAAACCAATTCTGATTAGCTGTTTGATTATAACCTTCCTCGGCTGTGTTACCTTCCTTCCAGTATGTGATTGGATGTTATGGAATGATGTGATCTTGTTTTGTTTTTTTCTGTTGTGTCCTGAATTGACGAAACGTCGACGGGTTATTTTATTCTTCACCTGCATTTTAGAAACACGGGGCTGTTTGATTAGAAATTTTCCAACTGTAACATCGACTTTTTATCTCTTAGTGTGTTTTTACTCGTAGAGATTTTTATGAATATACTTCGATTGAGCATCATTGATCCGGACTTAACTTTGTAGAGATTTTTATGTATCAGGTCGAAGCTTGACTGGCAATAATTTAACGTAGTGTTCAACGCATCACGTTGAGAAAGGCATTGAGTTCACAACCTCTGGGGCTAACTGACTATACGAAACAATTTATTTTATATTTTGACGCCTTGTATCGACCGACACTCTCTATAAAGTTGTTGGTTCATCTGCCCATTGCCATTACATAATTACAAGAAAAGGCTGAGGGTTTAGTGCGATCTTACTGGTTTAATGTTGTACCTCTTCCTTATTTAAAGATGGATGTAACGTTTAAGATATTATCATGTTTTTAATTAAGAATAGTACCTGTGCCTAATATGATCCTGACTTAAATCTTAGTTAAATTTTGAAAATAAAATATCTGATAACACTTATATATATATTTATGATAACACTAAGGGAGATCCCTCTACTTGATCCACAGATGAAGGAAAGAGCAAATCACGTAGTATCTAAGAAAGGTCTGTATCCTGCAAATATCTTGAGAACGATGTTATTAATGAAAATTTGACATACATTGGCTTTATAGTCCATCTAATTATAAGTAAACTTTTTATTAATTATGTACAAAAGTAAAAAAAAAGAAAGAAAATAATATGATGAATAAATGTCGGGACTATCGCGTACTTAGAGTGTTATTCATTGTCGTTTTTTTAACTCCACTATAACGTGCCTCCAAAAAATAATATATTTATGAAAATCAATGAAAAATTGCTCCTTTCATCCAATTTGATTGCGGAGAGAAGCTTCTTCTACTTCTCTTAAGTATTGAGAAAAAAACACTTCAAAAAGTATTGATTGAACATCCATGTAAATAAATAATGGAAGCAACGGAGCTATTTCAATTTATAGCAACGTTATTGTTTTGTAGAAGCTTCTCTGCAATGAAATTGGCTGAAAGCAACCCTTTTTCATTTAGTTTCATAAAAGCATTCCTTTTTGACGGAGCGTTAAAGTGGAGTTTGAGGAGCGACTATCCATACCACTGTCAGTCACATTAAATACCTGAAACTATTTTTTTTTTTCAGAGCGGGACAAGTTTAATTCTGCCACCCCCTCTTTAACACCCTTCCCTTTCCAAGAAAAAGCAACATTTTTATAACATTATTTTAGTTATTATACTTTAAAATAAATATTGTCATATCACAATATAAACTAATTTTATGGATTAAACTTTATTTAAATATTAGTATACAACATTATTCGAAATTTACCGCCACTTGAATTTTGCCGACCGGGGTAAGCGCTTTCCAGGGAAAGTTTTAGGTCACTAGAAATACTTGAGATACGTGCCATGCCTTCATGCTCATCCGGCCTATCTCATTAGTTAGGAAATGTATATAAACTTCACAACAAGAATATGGTATCTGATTTAACGTTGAATTCCTAAACCTCTTCTCCTTACATACTCCTATATTTTGTCGAGTGGACTCGGACCGAAAACCTGATTTTCTTGATTCCCCAACCTAATTAAATTCCTTACTTAAGAACTTACGACCTTATTTGGCACTTCGGCTACTTTTTAAGCTGAACTTCTTTTTGTTTTATTCTTGGCGCACACGGAGCAATTTTTTCGGACGAAAGTTGAGCTCGCTATCATGGAAGCTTACAGTTGTATTATCGAGAAACCAACATACGAAGCGATCCGAATGGGATTACTTCGCAATCAGTTTCAAATCGGTTGTACGTATTCGTTTTCCGCTGATGCAGTTTTAAGTTGCAATCAACTACTATGTTTTCACCAGTGGCATAACTATGGAAGGCTGCGCTCCAATGCAAGCGTTTTTTCTGTGTGTTCTTCTTCTTCCAGAAAAACTAACCAATTTGTTCCTTATTCCTTCGGCACAACTAAACCCTGTCACATTTTTCAAACTCGCTCTTGATCATGTTAGTCAGAGCATAATAAATAAGCAAATAATGGTTAAAAGCCATCTTTTTTTTTTTTGTTTTGGTTGACATATCTACGTATTTGCGCTTTCCCAAATCCTTACGCCTCAACGCATCGCATTGATTGCGTTATTTGCGCTACTAGTGTTCATGTGTATATTGTATTATTACTAACATTAGTGACATGCCTTAGATGTTTGCCATGTTATTTTGTTTATACATTTGTGTTATTTTTATGAACACAACCTACTGATATCTGAAGATTAAGTTTTATTTTAATTTTTGATATTGGGATCTCTAGAATAACTGTTTATTGTCTTTGATATGTTTAGTGTGAAAATACTATATTATTATATTTACGTTATAAAGTGCATTTATTTTTTAGTTATTAAATCTATCTATCAAGAAGAAAACTCGTTGAAGGTCAGTAATAACAGTAAATAGTGGGAGAAGTATTTGTTAAATTCCAAAGTTTCGGCCAACATTATAAGTCTTCATTATGGCCGAAAAGGGAGAGACATAGTTCTTATATATATATATATATATATATATAATATATATATATATATATCGGTTGATGTTATTCCAAGATGAGATTTTTCGTAATTTTTACAAGGAGTATTCTAAATTAAATTTATATAATTCTGAATAGGTGCTGGTTCCTTCTTCTTTGTCAGGGATATAGGGTTTTTGGGTGAATTTTAAATCGTTTATGTCTTATTTTTTTTTAAGTTTGTACATTTTGATTATTATTTATTGTTATTTTGCTCCTATTTATATTATATTTTTTGTACGAATAGTGTAAATGTTATCCTACCTCACTATCACTAATGTCCATGTGACATATTGTTGTAAAATAAATAAATTAATTTAAAAAATAAATATATAAAACAAGTTTTTGATGCTATATTTCAGTTTGTTGATGTATGTTAGTGATAAAAATGGATAAGAAACAATAAAACAAAAAATATATAGAAAAAAAAAGCAACTTGGTTTCCTCTTGCTTTGTAACGCACCGTGGGGCAAAATATGGTGGGCTTGCCTTGAGTCGTTTATGAACATCCCAAGCGTAAGGGGATGGTTGCCAGTGGCCTATTGTCGGAAGTGGGTCTATTAATACCTCTTTGTACCTTTTCGTCCTCCCCTCTTTGTGTTATTTTAACATAGCTTTACGAATGAATGGAACATATTTAGTTTAGTTTACTTTAACACTTTGTCTTAAAAAACTAAACATACCATTATTATGTCAGATGTTAGTCGAAGAATATTCGGTTAAGTGAATAGGCCGCTGACAAATGACAAATAGGCCGTCGTTTTTTTATTTATTTTTTTATTTTTTGTTAATTTATTGATGTTGACGATTGTATACACACACACTTATACACTGACAGGCAACAAAATCCACCCACTTGTTACCCATTAAGGAACCACGTTGGAAAGGTTGGCTCTGAGAAAAATTACAGGCTGCATATCTTTCGTTTCTTCTTCTCCACACACTTTCACGCCCGTCTGGAGATCGAAGAGCGAATCTTGACTCATCTGTAAAAAGTACAGCATTCCATTCGTCCATAGTCCAATGGCTGTGTTCTCGAGCAAAGGCCAGCCGTGTTACTCTGTGTGTTCTGGTCAACTCTGGTCCTCTTACTGGACGAAAAGCCATTAGTCATTTAATCATCTCCGAGCGGTACGTTCATAAATTTGCACGCCTCGAACTTCTTCGAGCTGATGAACAATGGTAAGGTGCCGGTTTCGTAAAATTCTCAAAGTCAAAAACCGGTCATCCCGTGGTTTTGTTACCCTAGGCCGTCCAGAACCTCTTCTGAGTTCTATTGTAAGAACCAGTTTCCCGAAAACGCCTGACGGCGTCTCGTAAAGTTTCATATGGAACTCGATGGTATTAGCTGCATATCTAATGGAACGTCCATCATCAATAAGTGCCACACCACGCGCAACATCCTCAGCACTAAGAGGCATTTTTAAACTTAATATTGAAAAAATTAAAAGCCGCAGAATAAGAAATGCGCTGCAAGAAACTCCACTGATCTAATGATACTGAATAAACATTTTGATTCCATAGAAAGTAAACATTGGAATCTAGAATCATTTCATTGAATTAAGGATTAAGGTTTGTCCTCTATATTAACATTCCTAATTGAAAACAAACAAAAAAATTAGGTGATAATTCTTACATAAATAATATTATGCCATGTTATACCCATCGTTTTTATAATCAATAATTTTGCCAAAAAATACCCAAACTTAGATGGGAAATATCATCGTTTATTGCGGAAACACCCAAAGCGTTTAATATATATATATATATAACATAATAGTCTGTGGGCCAGACCCCCTTACCGTGCACCCCCCCCCACATCCCTATAAATTGCATATCGTTGTGTTCCTTGTAACTATTTATTAAAAAAAGGCCAATGTTCCCACAAAAAAAAGTGAACGCACTGCCCCAAAATGGCGTCCAAAGATGGCGGATTGACGACTTTGACTTTAGTTAGTTTTTTGGTCACTGCGAATCAGCATTTGACTTAATTTCCTCATAGTTGGTCTTTTATTAAAGCTGAATAGTCATAGAATAATAAACCATGAAGAAATATTAAAAAATAATTGGCTTAGACTATGAAAAACACTACTAAAGTCAATTTTTTTAACAAAAAAATTTTCAAGTTAAAAATTAAGCGTCATTTGTAATTAAACGGCCTACAATAACGCAAAACGTGCTGAAATAAACCATCTGGAGAATATATTTTTCTTTCCAAAACGCTGATTATTTTTTAAAAACTTTTGAACAGTTCCGTAGAAAATGCACTTATGCGGCAGAAAAGCGGTACTGGCGTGGGTGCCTACAGGCCTCTACCACACCATTCAGTACACATAAATGGCTTAGTTAAAGTGATCTAATAACATTTTTGGTACATTATATTGGTTTTATTAACGAACAAATATTAATGCAATAATTTAATTGTAAAAAAAAAAAAATTTTTTTAAAAATTTATTATTTTTTTTTTATTTAACCATTTTTATTTCTACACGTAGGTCGTTTAAGAAGACCTTGATTGTAAAAATGATACAATTATAATAATAAAACTTAATTAAAAACTTTGCTAAATATCTTGATTTTTTTTTATTTAACGTTTGCAATTTAACATTGTGTTTTGTATATTTACTGATTCTTAAAGGTAATTAAAATTTATATATACTTCCCAGGAAATGAGTCATATTAATACCTGTTTTATAAACTAAAATAATATATACCTAATCTGAACTATATATAATGAATAGCTGCTGGGTTGTATAGTAAAACTCATATATCACTAATTAAAAAATTAATTTTTATTTCCTTTATTTTGTGCGGAAGTTGGACTATATCATAAATAAATAGGAAATTTTATTATTGAATGAATTATTCTCTCTGCACAGAGAAAGATAGAAACGGTGACGCTATAAGTTCTTCTATAAACCAAAACTGATTGTTTGGATTTGGTCTTGAAATGAGGAAAAAGGCGAAATTGAACCCGAAAACTGGAAAAATACATTAAGCGAACGAGAAAGAAAGTGCCAAAACCTTGGAAAAGATAAAAAGTACCAGTATCCATTATATGGCTAAACGAATGTATAGTAGACAGATGAAGAGAATACTTCAACATGCTGCTAAAAGGGGGTCAATTGCAGTTTGGATGATATTAAGTGGACGATGTAGGTTTATTATGGTAAAAATCACTTTATTTTCGATTGCTGAAGGTGCACATCGGGACTATCTTCACTTTGAAGCAGGATATAGAGAGGTATATCGAGAAAATTATAGCTCATAGCTCTCCTTCTGCTTAGTGCATTTGCAAACAACGATTTTTTAAGGAATCTAAAATGAAAACCTGCTTTTCTGAAAGACAATTAGATATTAGCACAATCCTAAGAGTAAGGCACTAAGGAGATAGAGAGATATTTTTCGTTGTATATAGACTTCTCTATAACCTGCCTTAAAGTGAAGCCAGTCTCAATTTTCAACTTCTCTTCCAATATGCAACTTGAGTTTCTCAATCCATATCTTTCTGGCAAACGACAATATTTCTTATTCCAGCTTCTACGATTCTTAATGTAATACCCATCAAGATCCATTCCTGTTTAGTGTACCAAAGAAATTATACTCAAGAATCGTAGAAGGTGAAATAAGAAATATTGTCGAGAATAAGAAGTTGAAAATTGAGACTGGCTTCACTTTAAGGCAGGTTATAGAGAAGTCTATATACAACGAAAAATATCTCTCTATCTCCTTAGTGCCTTACTCTTAGGATTGTGCTAATATCTAATTGTCTTTCAGAAAAGCAGGTTTTCATTTTAGATTCCTTAAAAAATCGTTTGTTTGCAAATGCACTAAGCAGAAGGAGAGCTATGAGCTATAATTTTCTCGATATACCTCTCTATATCCTGCTTCAAAGTGAAGATAGTCCCGATGTGCACCTTCAGCAAAAAAATAAAGTGATTTTTACCATAATAAACCTACATCGTCCACTTAATATCATCCAAACTGCAATTGACCCCTTTTTAGCAGCATGTTGAAGTATTCTCTTCATCTGTCTACTATACATTCGTTTAGCCATATAATGGATACTGGTACTTTTTATCTTTTCCGAGGTTTTGGCACTTTCTTTCTCGTTCGCTTAATGTATTATACGCGTATTTCCTCATTTTGAGATCAAATCCAAACAATCAGTTTTGGTTTATAGAAGAACTTATAACATCACCGTTTCTATCTTTCTTTGTGCAGAGAGAATAATTCATTCAATAATAAAATTTCCTATTTATTTATGATATAGTCCAACTTCCGCACAAAATAAAGGAAATAAAAATTAATTTTTTAATTAGTGATATATGAGTTTTACTATACAACCCAGCAGCTATTCATTATATATAGTTCAGATTAGGTATATATTATTTTAGTTTATAAAACAGGTATTAATATGACTCATTTCCTGGGAAGTATATATAAATTTTAATTACCTTTAAGAATCAGTAAATATACAAAACACAATGTTAAATTGCAAACGTTAAATAAAAAAAAATCAAGATATTTAGCAAAGTTTTTAATTAAGTTTTATTATTATAATTGTATCATTTTTACAATCAAGGTCTTCTTAAACGACCTATGTGTAGAAATAAAGATGGTTAAATAAAAATAAAATAATAAACTTTTTAAAAAAATTTTAATTTTTTTTTTTACAATTAAATTATTGCATTAATATTTGTTCGTTAATAAAACCAATATAATGTACCAAAAATGTTATTATATCACTTTAACTAAGCCATTTATGTGTACTGAATGGTGTGGTAGAGGCCTGTAGGCACCCACGCCAGTACCGCTTTTCTGCCGCATAAGTGCATTTTCTACGGAACTGTTCAAAAGTTTTTAAAAAATAATCAGCGTTTTGGAAAGAAAAATATATTCTCCAGATGGTTTATTTCAGCACGTTTTGCGTTATTGTTGGCCGTTTAATTACAAATGACGCTTAATTTTTAACTTGAAAATTTTTTTGTTAAAAAAATTGACTTTAGTAGTGTTTTTCATAGTCTAAGCCAATTATTTTTTAATATTTCTTCATGGTTTATTATTCTATGACTATTCAGCTTTAATAAAAGACCAACTATGAGGAAATTAAGCCAAATGCTGATTCGCAGTGACCAAAAAAACTAAAGTCAAAGTCGTCAATCCGCCATCTTTGGACGCCATTTTGGGGCAGTGCGTTCACTTTTTTTTGTGGGAACATTGGCCTTTTTTTAATAAATAGTTACAAGGAACACAACGATATGCAATTTATAGGGATGTGGGGGGGGGGGGGTGCACGGTAAGGGGGTCTGGCCCACCGTGTATAACATTTTACATATAATCATTCTCCACTCCAGTATTCCTCTCTTAGGCTTGCTGAGCCTCCAGGAATCAGCTGGAGAAAATCGAAAGGAGGGGGGTGCAGTCTCCTACAGACACTATTGATGTGCCGTACTGTCTGGTGCCCCTACCTTCCTGTGGTAAACCCTTAACGATGCCACTCTGTGGCGCCTTTGGGAATGGATCCATGCCGCTCTATCAGAGTATCTTCTGTTTAATTTCAACGTACTATTTAAATATTACTGCTTGAAATTATTCACTGTAGGAAACGAAAAAATAGAGGTAATATTTTTCTTATTGTTACATACGTATTTAAGATATCTCCGATATCTCATGACATGTAAGGAGGTTAAGATGGGCGAAGTTTTCAGCTAGGTCTAATCCATCGGAAAACTTCTAAACAACAATGAATGCATCAATATAATAGGAAAGAGAACACCTGGAGGCCAAAATCTAGATGGACAGATCGAATCAACAAATATGCAATTGAACTGCATGCAGATAACTGTACAGAAGTAGTCTAAGTTGGCGGAGAAGGCTGGTTAAGGTGGCAAAAATCTACAAGATCTTTTATACCAACAGAGAAAAATGTATATATATATTTTTTTTTATATATCTCTTTAGTATGTATATCGGGATCGAGCTTTGGGGCTATACTAAACCATCAAATTCCGCTCGTATCCAATCCCTACAATTTAAAATCCTTTATGCTCCCTACTTTTTCACAAATAAAATCATCCATAATGACCTTAATGTACCACATGTTTCCGATTTAGCTCAATCCAGAAACCTGTCCTTCCATTATAAACTTCTGAACCATCCGAACACTATTGTTTCCAACCTTGCTTCCTCTTCTATTCTCGATAATTCTCCGAGGAGTCTGAAAAGAAGATGTCCTCGGGACCTTCTATAGAAATATAATTGGAGTGCTCTCTTCATGTTGTACATGTCATGTTACTTGCTCATATTTACTTGTTGTATTTATCATTTAATACAGTTGTAAATTTCAATAATAATAAAAATTTAAAAAAGTATGTATATATTATGAATGGAAACTTAAAGCCCTAAAAAATTACCCATGTGTTTGTTCATATTCAGATTAATATATATAAATCTGTATCACAAAAACCCATGAAGGGTCTTGGGTTCAGTACTTTTTAAGGAAGAACTATTGCTAGATCAACGTTTGTGCAACGAGTGGATTTGACGAAATTATACTCAACCGCCAGGTTTTCCCCTTAATTAATTATATAAATAAGATACAACGCAATTCTGCAAAGCTCTATTAAAAAAATACAAAATATATGAGCATTAACCAGAATATTATGTCGATTAGTTTGTTATGTCTTTGGAAATTTTCATACGTCGTTTTTTATCATATTAGACTCATGACCGAATACATTTTAATACAAATAATTAATTTTAAAAAAATAGTCTTGGAACGCTTACAAACTAATTCCAGTAAATATTATGAGTAATTAAATCAATCCATTTGATAAACGTAATGTTGAGAGATTGGTTCAAGGTGACCCCCCTCCCCCCCCCCACCTCACCCCTTCCTCGTGAACCCTATATTATTGCAAATCCTTGAACTATGACGTTAGGTTCCATTACGGATAATGAAATGACACCGCTGATAGGTATCGCGTATTCCAGCGTTGATTGATTGTAGCGTATTGACATATTGGCATTGAAGCAGAGTACTTGCATACACGAAGTACAGACATACGAAGACAAACAAACATAAAGAAACAATTACAACCATTACGGGATAAAAAGACTTTTATAATACATTACAAGCATTTATCACAATATATTTTTTTTACATTCATTTTGTAGTAAATACAAGACGGTCTCGATTATCCGAAACCCCTGGTAATCCGCACGAGAAAGAAAAATTATTGTCGAAAGTGTATCGTGGTGTCGCTAAACCCATAATATTGAAATTAGGCAATCATTCAAAAGTTGAGGAATGTCTTCATATGTTGTTTTTGTAGCAGCAGACAGTGTTAGTATCAAGACATTGTCCAATTTTAAGAAGCATTACAGAGTACATTTTAATGCCAGTAAATATTGACTTGATAATTTGAAAAAGAGGTATGGAAAATATTTGATGTATTAATTATTATTTTAATATAGATAAGTCATAGAAAAGTCATAAAGGTATTTATTACCTGATCGGAGTCGGCAAAAGCATAACAACGTCGACTACCAAAGCCTGCTACTTTTCAGGCGATTTTTTTTAGCAAAGAATTCAGAATCATTTTTTTTTTATTTATTTAGACATATAATATTCTGTCGCAGCTTTTTTTTTTTTGTTTTTTTTAAATTTCTTTATTGAGTATTGTAACAATCTGTCTGTTGGACATTGGTTATAGTGAGGTAGGATGACATTCACACCATATGTACAAAAAAATAAAATAAATAGAACAAAATAATAATCAAAATTATATACAATAGACAATAAAATAAAAAACCTAAAAAATAAGAAAATTAAAACTAATAAAAAACAAAAAAAAAAAAAAAACACATGCATACCTATATACAATCAGGCGAGGGAACTCCAGGAGAACCCTGCGCTACTCTCCCAACCGCGTCACTGGTATAAAGCCAGCGGAGATTGGTCGAGAGCACTTTAGCCACATACACACATGTCTTGAGTGAAGAATCTGGCCATTGCCAGAACTCCAATTTATACAATCTACAAAAGGTCGCGAATCCATTGCCGTTTCAACCTTCTTGGAGGATTATAGGGATGGGAGATGCTTGATAGGGATTGTGCAAGAGGATTTGGGTGGTAAGTAAGGTTCTGGTGAAATTTGGAGAATTTTTCTGGGATAAGGTCTAGGACAAATGGGATGTTAAGGTCATGATGTAGGGTTTTGTTGGATACATAGAAAGGAGCATCGACTATTGTTCGAAGGACTTTAGACTGGAAGGATTGGATGCGCTTGATGTTAGAAAATTTTGCAACTAAATAATAATAAATAAAAACTATATACAATAAAAAAATAAAATAACCTAAATATAAGTAAATTAAAAACATAAAATTACAATCATACCTATATACAATATATACAAGCTGGCGGGGAACCACTAACTAAAGCCGGTGGAGTTTGAGCGAGAGCGCTACACAGAGATAAATTAAATGGGAATAAAATGAGACTATTTTGTTTGTTTGCAATGTGTTCTTATTCAACTGATAATATATATATTTTCGTTACCTTGTGTAATTTTTCTATCATTTTAAATCTAACCTATTTGAGTTCTACCAAGAGGTAGTTTCTCTTCATGTTGTACATGTCATTTTACCAATGTCACATTTACTTGTTGTATTTTCCATGTAATACAGTTGTAAATTTCATTAAAATAAAAAAAAATTAACCTTTGATAGTTCGTATAGGCCATGGAATCTACATGTTCAGATTATCAAGATCTCCCTGTAGTATGTATTTTAAGTTGGATTAGAGAGAGGTTTATGGACGGAGCGTGCAACCGTTGGAAGCAAATTATTTAGTAAAGTGAGAAGAGTGGGTGACACACCCTTCGTTCTCCCTCCATGGGGTCATTGCTGAAGGTTATGAAAAGTCCCACATGATATCGGCAATAGAAAATAGGACGGACGCTGAGATCGATTGGGCTACCTTTTGTCGCAGGGCCGCAGGGGGCAAGTCCTATCTCTGCTTCATGAATTCAATGCTTTATGAAATGTTATGTTTCGTGGACATGGGAGGCTCTTGAAGCGCTTAGAATAATAGTTTGATCTTAACCACTAATTATCTTGGATCACCAAGCACAAACATCTTCATGATAATTCATTCAAGTGTTTTTCTTTAGAATAATGTTTAAAGAAAAATCATTGTAAACTTTTCATTATACAAACTGCAATAAATTTACAATACGAGGAGTAATTTTGCAATTGTCTAATATGAGCTAAAATGTCTTGGTTTCCTCTTCTTTTTAAAACATGGAAATATTACGACTAGTGTTGCCCAAATGCGAGACTGAGACCGAGTCATGGTCTTGCAAACTCAGTCTTCGTCTTTTGCAAGACTCTCGTAACAGTCTTGCAGTTACCTATTAGCTTATTACTAGAAAGATTTTACTATAATTTTCTAGATATGAGAAATCTAACTAAGTGTGAAAGGAAAACTACAATAGGTATATGTAAAAGTATATTGGTTTCACCGTTTCTTTACACATAGTAACTAAAATTGTCAAGTATTAGTAACTATTTTGCCTCAATTTTTATTCAAAAAATCGATTTTTTTCCCCAGTTTTGGTCTTGGTCCTGCAATAGATAGGCGGTGTTGGTCTTGGTCTTGCAAAGTGCCAAGACCGATTTTGGGCAACACTAATTACGACAGTGGATTGATAGTTAGTTGGCTGCCGTTGATATATTTAAGAGACTTTCGTTGGGGTGTTCAGTTAAAGAAATAACAAAGTAAAATAAATAAATAATATTTATTTTTATTTCCTTTGTGTCGACGTTTCTGGTTTCTCCAAATTGGTAAAATTGAGTTTTTTATATATATACACATATATATGTGTGTGTATATGTATAACAATGTGGAGAATTGTTTCAAATTAGATTATAAATCATAAATTTATGCTTAAAATTTATATTTTTTTTTACACTTCTTTGGGGCATAATTTATATTTATACAAGCGAGATCCATTTTTCTCCATTAAGGAGCTATATTATTTTCTCCAGTTAAAAAAAAAAATTAATGGAATAGAGAAAGCCCGGATAAAGGGAGTATCGGCGAGGGCTTAGAAAGATCCCTTACGAAATGAGATTGTGTCACTTACCTTGGCGTAATTACCAGGGGGCAGGGACCATTAATAACGGAAATTTGTGGGTTCCGCCGCTGACACAGGCATCACTCACATCAAGCATTAGCATATTGTAATTTGGATTCTGGCTGCCTCCCGGCGATCCTAACCCTTCCAAAAGTAGCCAGGTCCTCATTTCGCTTTCTAGCCAATAATATTAGCATCAAGCATTGAAGTATCGATGTAATTTATATGCCTCAAGACGAAATCACCGCTCCGCTTTGAGCAACAATGTTCCGGTTAGTTATTGCAACCTTTGCTAGAAATCAATTGGGTACTTCCATGGAAAAAAAAATAGCGATACATTTGAACTGCAATAGACAGCGGTTCCCAGAAGGGTGTATCATGAGGGTGGGGGAGGATCAAGTCGAGCAATAAAAAATTTTAAGGGAGTTTTGAATTTTTGTGGGAGGAAAGTTAGACCGGGTCGTGAATTTTCGTTGAGAATAGTTTCAAACTAGAGAACAAGAGGTAAAATATGGACCAGACCACAGAAAGCGTAACTGTATATTATCTATGATTTTACTAGTTTTACCTTCGCTTGAAGATATTTTTTTGCCTCCCCTTCTTCGCCGTTTAAGCTTACTAGGTAGGACTCAAGTTGGACAAACGTCTCACTTGGAATCCTCATACAAGACTGAAACGACAAGAAACTGCTCGACGTTTCCGCTTACTCCAACACTTACTGGACAAACGCTCTGAACTTCCAATTAATTACAAACGACTCATATACATGGCTATAATAAGACCTATTTGGACTTACGGAGTTGAGCTATGGGCTCCATCAAACCTTCAAATTCCTCTCGCATCCAATCCAAAATCCTTCGTAAAATCCTCAATGCTCCTTACTTTGTCACAAACAAAATAATCCATAAAAACCTCAATGTTCCATATGTTTCCGATTTGGGCAAATCCAGATACCTATCCTTCCATAATTAACTTCATAACCATCCGAATCCTCTTGTTTCTAACCTTGCTTCCTTTTCGATTCCTGATAACCCTCCGAGGCGTCTGAAAAGAAGATGGCCTCGTGATATCCTCATGTAGACAAATTATTAGAGTGCTACCAATGGGTAGTTCCTCAACAAGCGTGTTTCATGTGATTATATTCCTCTGTACACATTTACTTGATGTATTCATACTAATTCAGTTGTAAATATCATAATAAAAGTTAAAAAAAAAAGAAAAAGCTTACTAGGTGTTTCCCGAACCAGAGGTGAGAGCGTTGGATTAATACCAGAGTTAAAAGCACATCGTTTCCGAAAACTTCGGTTTATTTCAGAGGTTGATTCGGGCAACGCATGTTTTGCACATGCGTTAGTCCTCTCGGCCACCCTCTCTCATTATTGACTAATGATAACATTTTACATCTAGATACTTTAGTTTCTTTTTTTCTTTACTTTTGTCCAACTAAATTTGTAATTTTTCTACTGTGCCCCACACACTTGGGTCTTGAATGTCGTATTGCTCTAAAACCTTAATTTTAATTTATTATTATTTAAAATATTCATTGTTAAAGCAAATAGACCACAGATCGAACCCGAGAGTATAAATAAAAGGTAAAATGTCCATGAACATATATATATCCATATCCATTAATTAATCCAATGTTATCGTCTTGGTCTCGGTCTAATAATAACCTCAAAGGAATAGTTGTAATTTCTTATATGTGAATAAATCAGAAACTATTCTCGAACAAGAGAGAAGTAGGGGAGAGACTAAAACAACACTCTACAAAAACACCCTCTTCACTATAATGACCTACTCTAGCGGGTCATGGACCCTCACCACAAAACATAAAAGTCAGACCATGGAGGGGCGATTCCTGCGCACGGTCGAAGGAAAAACAAAGAGGGGTCGCGTAAGAAACTCCACAGTAAGAAAAAACTTGGATGTAAGACTAGCTGGGACGGAGAAAGATTGTCTGAGGTGGTTTGGTCAAGTATCTCAAATGGTAGAGAACCGAGTGGCCAGAAAATGGCTTCAGGAAGACTTGGAAAGAGGATGTCAAGGAGGCCTTTGATATAAGAAAAATGACTTGAGAAGGAAGCGGTACTCAGAGATAAATAAATAAATATTTTCAGGCGTAATGTTAATTCATATTTTATATGTATCATAATGTGTGAAAAAGTTAACTGATGTATTTCAGAAGTTTCGCCACGAATAAAAATACTGATTCTCAAGATTTTCAATAAAGGATCAATTAAAATGCTATTTCTAACACATCAATTTTGCTACTTTTTATATTTCATTAAATATATATTTAAAGTGTGTTTGTTGAGTTCTGAAAAGAATTTATTTTTTGTGTAATTTATAAAGTCAAATAAGTTCGTAAATAGATTATTTTTTAATGAATTCTAAAAAATCGTATTTTTTTTATAGGATATATTATTAATAATGACCTATTGTATATAGGTATGTATGTGTTCTTTTTATTCATTTATTTTTAGGTTATTTTATTCTTATTTATTGTATATATAGTATTTTTCTGTATAATTTATTTTATTTACTGTACATAGAGTGTGAATGTGTTCTGTGAACACTATTATAAATGTCCTTGAGACAGATTGTAATATTTTTCAATAAACAAGATTAAAAAAAAAATAAAAAAATAATGACCTACTGGAATTTCGTATTCTTATAGCATCTTGTTCCATCACGCGCCATTGCACTACTGGAATTATGTTCTCCGATCCTGTTCTAAAGATAAATTGCAAGAATCAGCTTCGGTAACCTACGGTTTTGAAATTATTTGGCAAATTAAGTCAAGAAATTTGTTTAAAGATAGTGTAAGATAAAAATCCTATCTACGCATATACAAATTTATGCCTAATATAATTTTTTTTTCTCTGTCATAGAAAACTGGAAGAAAAGTATATAAATATAGAAAATGTGAAGGAACAGATTGAAGAGAAATTATAACGAATTTTGTGGGTTAAAAATAATATTGTGATACTATCTACAGCTTACTACCATATATTTTGTTTTATCTTTATTACTTCTTGGCTAATTTGCTCTGTTTCTCATGAATATGAAATTATACAATATATTTTTATTTTTTTTATATATAAAATATATTTTATTTATTGGTAAAAAACATAATGGTTGCATTTTCACCGCCATGGTTTTAGTAAATATCGATTCAGAAAGCTCCGACATGCTATAAAACATTACGTTTTAGATATCTTCCCTAAATAAGAGTTATTGCCGTTTTTATGCCTTTTCCGACCACTGTGCGGTAGTTGGTACAGGATCCGCAGTTTTTGATTCGACTCTAGAAGAAATTAACCTGACACAGCTCAGCGTTAAAATAGGAAATTCATAAGTATGTAAGTAGTCCGTATTAAAAAATATTTCAAAAAATAGGTCAATTCATACAAAAGCACTAAAAAGAAAAACATACGGTTTATTGTTAATAAGCAATAAAATCTTGGAGTTGTTTTATAAAGTCATTAAGTGGTGGCGAAATTCCTGAATAAACATTTTATGCTTTTACTATTATTATTTACTTTGGTTGTGTTGAAGTTTATCACACTTTGTTTTTATTTATATTTTTTAAAGAAGTTCTATTATAATACTGGACATACAAATGTATCACATATTTAAGTTCAGAAATTTCGCATGCAACTAATGAATTTTATAAAAATCTATTCAATAGAGATCTATTTAGTTTTTGTTTTTTTTAAATATGGCCTACATACATGTCTTTGGACTGGATATTTTTGAAATTAGGTGGTTTATTCGTACACCCAAAAACAAATTTCAACTGTTCTTCAAAAGCCCAAACATTGGAAGAAGTCATTGATGTGAGTCATCAATGTTCCTGTTATTTATTTGCATTGTCCGATCTTTATTAATTAAATAAGATTACCTTTTCAAAGATAAAAAAGAAAAATACCTGTATCACTACAATCCATGAAGGGTTTTGGGTCCAATACTTAATTAGAAACAACTGTTTCAAGGCCAACGGTTGTGCAGGGAGGTGTTCGGGCTAAGATGACGCTCAACCGCCAGGTTTCCCCCCTCAATTAATTATCTAATTTATATTACCCACTGAATAGAGGCTGGGTGAGCCCCAGTAGGGTCTCCCGACACCAGGATTGATTCTCGCCTAATGAAAAATGACTTGACATCAGCCGGATTCGAACCTGAGACCTTGAGCTTAGGACCCCAATACCTAATTCACTGAGCTACTCCGCTCCCTAATTTTAAAAATAAAAATAAATTTAAAATAAGGTTTTGAGTACGATATGACATGCAATACTCGAGTTTCATAAATCTTTGCCAGTCTCAATCCTTCACACTTTGCGAGACGAGTCTTGGTCTCGCAAACTCAGTCTTGGTCATGGTCTTGGTCTCGCGCAAGAGTCTCGCAACAGTCTTGCTGTTACTTATTAGCTTATTACTATAGAGATATTACTGTAATTTTTTAGATAGCAGAAACCTAACTAAGCCCGAATGAAAAATTATAGGAGATAAACCAAAAGTATATTGGTTATACCAATTATTAACATATAGTAACTAAGATTGTCAAGTATTAGTAATTATTTTGCCTTAATTTTTATTTAAAAAATCGCAAGACCAAGACCGATTTTGGGCAACACTATTTCACTCTCGCCAACCAAGCAATTAGATAGATGTACCTCATTTTTATCATGCTTACTTCGTAGAATGACAAAAAATAGAAAATACATCGTTAATTGTTATTGTTTATCCTTAATATGACCTGTGTAGTTTGGTATTATGGAGTTGAGTGGATAGAGGTATGTAGGCAAAGAGAGTTCAATCGTCTTGGTACCTTCAGATTCGACAAACCTGTATTATTATCTTATCAGTTCTATAAAGTATCGATTCGATAATTATAAAATCGTTGTCATGGGTACAACAGGATCTGTAATTTTCTTGTGACCCTAGTTATTTTTCTCTACCATTTCATTTATTTTTTCTAACCAGAAAAAAAATAGTAAAAGATTCGGGTTATGCTATACCTATCTGTATGATACTTAACACTGGTGAGAAAGGCCAATGAAACAATAACATATCACGTTTCGGACACACGTGGGTTTTAAACAAAATTTAATGCCTACATTTACTCTTCGGCTGTATTACCTGAAATAAATAGACAACAATCCTAGACAAGATATAGTATAGAAAGAAAAAAAAAAAGAAGTTGGAACCTCATGGATTTTTGAAGACTGGAATAGCTGTTGAACCCTCTTGGAACACTAATTGAGTTAGAGGAGGTCGGATCGCATGTCAGCCCAGCTTAGCAAAAGGTCAGCAGCTAGCAACAGTTGGAACTGTACAACTTCAACAACGGATGGAATTGTACAACTTCAACAACGGATGGAATTGTACAACTTCAACAATGGATAGAGATAATGTTGTATCATATTTGTTCTAGACCATTTGTCGAAATATGCAATACAGTATACCATGCTAGAAAAAACTTGGATTACAGGGAATTTCAGGGTCAAGTATCTAGACTAAAAATATGAATTGAGGGTTTTAAAACAAGAAAAAAAACCTATGCGGTTATGTCCGTTAACAATTTGTTTAGGAAATATTCACGTCTTAAGATTTTCACTGTTATAAATAACAGTTGCGGTCATAGAGATGTTGATTCGATTGAATGTTTTTGTTTTTCTTTACTTATTAGGACTATAAGAAAACTTTTCTCAGTTCAGTTTTAACTAATGCAAGGATGCATAATTATGACCTTTTTCAAAAACTGTCCTCGTCAAAAAACATTAAAATTGTAACGGTACATTTAGTACAGGAACGTTCACGAAAAATGGTAACGAGGATAGGGTACCCACCAATCAACGGTAGTCATCATTTTGAAGAAAAAAAAAAAAAAAGATACTATGTAGCGAAAGAAACAGGGAGGAGAAAAAACAAATGAACGATTTGGCCTCTTAATGATCCAATTGTTTTTAGAATATTGTTTCATAACGAACAAACAAATATCCGGAGATCTTGCAGTATTAATCTGGTAAATAAAATTATGTTTTTATGGGGTGATGCAATTTATATGACCCCGACTGTACATCGGTTACAATAAATTAATTAATATGTATTTCATCAACTTTATTATTGAAATATAAAGGTTAACATTCATATTAAATGCTGTTCAAAGTTATTACCTACAGCATTAAGACGCTCGGCATTTTTTCCTCCATAGCAGTAGCGACCACAAGGTTTGGGACGTTGTGATAATATCGTAATGTCGAAAGAAAAATACAAACATCAGTTTTATATATATTTATTTTTCTATCATATTATAAGCATGAATCAATTTAATACTTGAAAAAAAATATTAATCTTATAATATTTTTTAAATCATTCAAATACAAACAGTTAAATATCTCAATATATTATAAAATGGAGTTGTAATACTTTCAGAGCAAACAGTTCGTAACGTCGGGTTATTCCAAAAATTCACCGACTACATTTTTCATTGAACTGAACTTTTAAGAATGTTTTTGTGTATTTTCCCATAATTTATCGATAAAAAACACAGTGAGTGCATTAAAATTACTCAGACCCTTATATGAGCCTTTTAGTTGACAGAATGACTAACTTCAATTTTAACAATTGAGTGATATTTATTTTTGGAAAATTGGTGAGTTGTAGTGTTGAAATGTAGAACTATGAATATAAATAAAGACATACATTTTCCCACTAGATATAAAAAAATAAAAATAAAAAATGTTAATTTACTAGATGTATTCATACTAATACAGTTGTAAATATCATAACAAAAGTTTAAAAAAAAAAAAAAAAATGTTGAAATTGGAATTAGTCATTCTGCCAACTCAAAGCCTCATATGTACCAAATATAGTTATAACAAAGCGACGTTTTTCTGATTTTACAGAGGCAAAATTCATCGAAGTTCTTGGTGAAATGGAAAAATTACTTAATGATTTTTTGGAATAAACCGATAATATATTTTAAAGAATTAAGATCATTGACCGAACTTCTCGTTAGACATTACATAGACTTTTTGTTTAATGCCACCACGTACAAAAAAATGTAGTTGTGATACATCTGGAGAGACTGCTGGCCAAGCCACTGGTACTAATAAGCCAATTTTTTCTATATAATTTTTTTGTTAATTCTCATGGTTATCACTTTAAATACCATTTAATATGAATTAAATGTTTATGTTTCATTAATAAAGTAGTTGAATTACATATTAATTCACATCTACACATATTAAATAATTCATAATATAATTTATAAGATCTTTGTACGTGGATATCTCTTAAAGAAATTTTACGAATTTGTATTCTTGTTTTAAGATCCTTAATTCATATTCTCAGTTAGGACATTTAATCTCATTTCAGGAAGCAGGCAGTATAACATGGTATACCAGCTTCTAAACAACAGGTTATTATAATTATCCGTTAGTACACTGTTATGCGTGAGTGTTCCGTAGCTCACTGACCTAATCTAACATTTTTTTTTTTTTTTTTAAGTTGCTTGTGGTACTGGGTTAAGGCTATAACTGTAAAATCTGTACCTAACCCAATATCCTTTTAGATTAATGAGAAATTTCAGAAAAATAAAACAAAGTACACCGAACACTACAGCAAGAAACTATAAAACGTTCAGAATGCTGAGTTCGGCGTTTTCCAGAGCTGTTAACTCAAGTAGTAATACCCTGGATTTGAAGTGTTATAAGTTATTAGTTTGAAGTGTTCTTTTTTCTTGTCGGTGGAGGGGGTACTTGAAAAATATGGTCGATCTATCATACTCGAGAACACTGTTCATACCAATACCAATATTTTATATATTATATAGAAAATAAAATATATTTTGTGCATTACCAACAGTTAGTAAATTGGTTTATAAATTAAATTCAGCGGCATCGCTATAGAGATTTTTTACTACGTTTAATATGAAAGGATTAAGTTGATAATTTTAAATTTTTCTAATGTAAATTTATGATTTAATTTCTTATAAATATTCGTTGGACCTGAATGTAGTTCTTTATCAGTGGATATTTTAAAAATATTATAATAATCGGTTTAATTTTATAACAAATGTTATGTCACTTAAACTAAAATAAGAATATCACTTATATTCTTACAGGTATTTTTTATGAAACCAATTTTAGTAAACAATGTTCGAATTCCTATAGCCCTTATTAAAACAATTAGTGTCTGAAAGAAAAAATGGAGTAAGTAGTAATGCTAAATCAGAGCTCTATATTAATTTGGTTATTTCAATTAATCTTTATTATTTAATATTCTAATTAATCATATTATTAAATATTGAGAATTAATTAATTATGATTTGTATTATCATTATTAATTTCAGCTTTAGTCACAATCATAGATAAAATCATACAATCAATATCGAATATCGAAATAATCTTGTCTAGATTATATTTATATCAATCATCTGTTTCTGATATACATTTCATAATTCATTTATAACGTTTTCGAAGACTGTGTATTGTTGAGTAATTGATAAATTAGGAGCTTATGACACTGACATCATATTTAAAAAAAAATAAATTATTAACATTAACAAAAAGAATTAACATTATTGTGTTAAGAAAAATAAATTGCAAATATTCAAAGTGCAATAACTTTTGTCAAAGTATATATATTTTTTTGGTATGTAAAAGAACCGAATATTTTTGGTGTGGGACCTATCGTTGTCTTTGTAGAACATCTTTCCGATCATTCATAACTCTTCAGGATGTTCCCCAAATTCGATGTTACTATTTCCATAGTAAAGCTGAATTATTGCTCTTCATTGCCGTATGAATGGTTTTTTGATTTAATGTATACATAAGGAATAAATAAACAAAATCTCCATTCGTAATATTTTGTACGAAGGTCGTGTTGTCATTTTGTGTAGTTTATGTGGCCCTAAATTCCTACTAAAATTCTTGTAGACAGCTAAAGTACTATTGAAGTTACAACATTTTTTTTTGATTTTCGAAAACAAATTATGCGAGGGATCCAAACATTAAGTCTGGAAACGTAGCCGAGCTTGTGCATAGTTTTCTCCGCTTGTGTGCGACACATTTAGGGCCATAGCAATCTTTCCCACTAATTGGGTGGGATTTTGATCAACATTGCTCGTTTCAATTTCATGTGGTGAAATTTGCCAAACCATTTTTGACAGGTGAGTTCGGTTAAGGCATCATCCCCATAAGCACTGTAAATATGAGCTTCTGCAGCACGCTTACTTTTTTTGAAATGATAAAACAAAATATGCCGATAATGAATGATATTTTCTTCCATATTCACAGTGCAATAGCAAACACGATACGAAGCTAGTTTCAACAAGAGTTAACAGATATAGTTGTTGACATAGTACAAACAGGATAAACAATCCATCTTAGGGATTAATTCATCAGATAAGAAATGTATCATAGTGAAATAAAAATAAATAGAAAAACCGAAAGGACTTATTTGCCAATCCAATACATACTATTCAAAGTAAATAATGTAATAGCATGGTCCTCCGAAGGTTTTTAGGCTAGGAAACATGATATATCTATTTTATTGGAATTAAAATAATTTTTTGAAGCTCAAGACAGTTCCATATTCCAAACTCATGCACATATTATTTACGAAACTTCATTATTAAAACATTCAATCCAGTTTTTATTGTAACTAGAAAAAAAAGTCTTCCTTTAGAGGGAAAATTATCTCCGCTTTCGTTGTTATTTCCTGAACAAGAAGGCCCGAAGGCATCGATTTACCGTAACGGGACGAGCTATGAATTTTGGTGAGCAGCCAACCGGCCTAGAATTGAGCGGTTCTTCCAGCTCTGTCAGCAGAACGGGTATTCGATTCTAACCAATGGAGTACACCTAATCGTTTATGAATTCTTCATTCGAATAAAAACCCGTCATTCTCGTAATAGAATATTGAGCCTTAAAAAAAATAAAAAAATGGGACAATAACATTTACTTGTAGGAATAGTTGTAAAATTATCACCAATTTCCTTATGTACATTGATACGGTATCATTATTGAATTAAGACGGTAGAATGGTAGTAACTTTTGTGTAATGAGTCATATGGCATAGAGCGCTTCTTGTGGTGAAACCATATAAACTCATGGAGTGATTATTCTTATTATTTCAAATTTTTCATTAATGGAACAATCCATAAAATTAAGAGAGAACTGTGATGTTTTTTGTCATTAAAATTCAACAAGGAAGTAAATTCTGTTTAAATCGTCAAATATTGAGAAACCCAAGATTAAGCCTTGACCAGAAGTAAATATTTACTTCTAAACAATACCCCATTTACAAAACTTGGCTATCCTTATTGTCTTGTCACCTTTGTTGTAGTGACACAGGAAGTGTTGTATTTATTTTTTTTAATTCATCGACACATGAAGAAAACTTGAACTAAAAGGAAAGACAAGAAATAATGATATGCATGCGGTCCTTTAACAGGAAAAAAAAACAAAAAAAAAAAAAAATATATATATATATATATGTATATATGTATGTATATATATATATATATATATATATATACACATATACTTTTTAAGGAATAAACATTAGGCAAAGGAACCACACAGGGTGTTTCCTCTCACACATGTTTCGGACAGCTTACCTATCGTGTCAATTGTTTTGATTTAATGTTTGAGAACTCCTCTTTGGCACGAATTTAAACTATTAAAATCATTGATGTAAAATATGTGTGCCACTTTATTATTTTTTGTTGTTGTTTTTATTCAATAATATTAAAACAAGTTGAATCAATCAAGGAAAATAGATATCCATTCATACCATGAGTAGAGCAAAAAAAAAAAAAAAAAAAAATATATATATATATTATATTATTATATATATATATATTATATATGTTTATTTATTTATTTATATAGAAATAAATAGACATTAACATTTGTTAAAATTTTGTCGTTAAAAAAAGCCTAAAAAATCACCAAATAATTAGGAATAGCTGGTTAAACAAATATAAAAATCGAAAACTTCCACCAAGAAATTAATTAAAATTTAACGATTTACAAGATTTGTATTATTTAATGATATACAGTGGATGTAGAACACTATTTTTTTTTTCCTTTCTTCATTTATAAAAATTATTGGAAATAACTACGCAAAAATATGCAAAATAACCTGCTTTACCAGAACATTCCATTAAAAAAAAATTATTGTATTATTTAAAAACAAACTCGATGAAATAATGTAGTAATATATCATATTATAAATTGACCGCCTCCCCGAATAACTTCTCAAATTAAATATTATATATTGAATGAATACAAAATCTAAAGAACTATGACTATACAATTATTTTCATAAATTAATTTACAATATTAATTAACATTAATTATTTTGACTATGTTCTATTAAATATCGTTATTAAATTTAAACCATTTCACATTAAATATTATTTTAAAGTTGTAAAACTCCTGCTGTACCAGAACATTCCATAAAAAAAGAAATTATTATACTATCTAAAAACAAACTCAATGAAATACTATTATAATATATCGTATTATAAATTGACCGCACCCTCCACCAACTTCCCAAATTAAATTATATATTGAATGAATACAAAATCTAAAGAACGGTTACTATAAAATTGTTTTTATAAATTAATTTACAATATTTATTAATTTGACTATGTTCTATTAAAAATAATTATTAAATTTAAACCATGTCACCGGGGATATTATTTTGCTGGATTGGCGATGATTTGGATGGTTTTCTGTTATATTTAAGACTACTGAGGCCTAAATTACTAACTATTATTCGTAATTTAATGGGGAGCTGTTACTTTTAAAGCGGTTTTATATTGACTGTTATAGTAACCGAAACCTTGACATAAAAAATCTGTTACATTACTATGTCACCTATTATAAAGAAGTTTTAAGCCATTTTCTCGGCTCTTTTGTAATTTAACGTTTATCAGGGCTCGGATATAAGCGGAGACTAAGGAGTTGAGGTAATTAGACCTTTTCAGAGCAAGCTGCCTGATGTCCCTACCCGATCACTTTCAGTCCCCATCTTGTAATTTGTTTTTGGCAAACTAATTATCTAAACTAATTAGGAAACTAATTTTCAAGTTTCACCGTAGCTAATAATTGAATCAGCCTAAATTGTTTCGCTTCAATGGGTCAATTTTTATTGGTCGAATGGGTTTTCGAATTTAAAAGAAAACGGTAACTTTAAGGTACTCAATTAATTGTGACGATTAAAGGTTCAATTTATTTGTCCATAAACGGATGATCATACTGTCCAATTCGCTCTCCTTCCCAGTACAGCTGCTCCCCGCTGGAAGTTGAAAATATACTTGGAAAAACAGGCTATTAAAAAAATTTCCAAGAGAGGACTTTTTAAAGAAAAGTAAGATTGAAATTTTGAAAAGGTGTCAAATCGAATGGGAAAAATAAGATACAAAACTAAAAGTGTAAAATGCACTGCTTCAAATGGAAAACCTCCAACAGAATATCCAGAAAGGAAGAAAATGTCCTCTGCCTGTTAAATATTAGGCATTGTCAATTTTCATTTACATACTTATTAACTGGACTTGATCCCCAGGCATGCGAAAGCTTCAATGGTCTGCATCCATTAGATGGTCTGCATCCATTGTTCATTGATGACACATTTCACGGCTAGAATCCTCATCTTGTAGAGATGACTCTACAGATAGTCGTGACCAGTGGCCAGGCGGAAGCAGGCAACTGCATCTCTTCTCGGCAGTTCAACTGGAATCGGATTATCCTTAAAACATTCATAACGTTTCCCTTCCACTTTGCCCAAATGTGCTTTTCTTATTTCTTCCTTCCCTACCATCTTTACCATTCGCCGTATTGAGTCGTAAGGTTTAGAATGTATCGGCTGAGGCAAATCTGTTCCTCGCTTGGCAAGAATATCAGCCTCAAGGTTTCCCGGAATCCCACAATGGCTGGGAATCCACTGTAGGACCACATTGGTACCTCGGTGTATCAGGTTAGAGAGGAGGGATTTGCATTCTAATATGGCACTCGATAAACATTCATTCGTGATTGTAACAGCGAGGATGGCTGCTTGAGAGTCGATGAAGAGAACAGCGCTCTGATCCCGCCTTCTAGGCAATGTTCTTAAGGCTATTAGGATCGCCGCTATCTCACCATCGAAATTTGTTCCATCTTACCCACCGCAGCGCTGATTTGGAATTCCCTTGAGTAAACCCCTGTTCCAGCATTTTTAACGGCTATGATTCTTGAAATCGGTAAAATGCTAAAACAGGATTTGAGTTAATGCAGTTGCTGACGGTGGAGCGTAGAGAAAACAAATGAGTAAAGTGGTCATTTAATTTTTTCTTCAATTTGTTTTACTTGTACATCTTTAGCAGACTGAACCAACCTTTTCCACTTTAGCCTATCTTGGACTATACTTGGATTATTATACTATACTATACTGTCAATTTCGCTGCATGTAGCTCTGCAGTATCTTTGTTGCTTCTATCTATCCATCTGGTTTTTGGTCTTTCACGAGGCCTGTCGCCAACTACAGTGACATCTATGTTGTGTTAAGGCTTCCTGATGTGTTTCTTCGAGCTAAATATACCGCCCATCTTAACCTCATTGCCTTCATATCATGAGATAAGCGAAAACCGGTTTCGGTAAGCAGTTCTTTATTGGTTCTTCTGTATATATGCTGATCCTAGATCACCAGAGAACAGTGGGGATGGCTTACATTTAAAATATTTCAATTCTGCTATCTAGGGTGTTCGTTTCGAATCCAGGTACTGCAGCCTTCCATCAGGACTGGTTTTATTACAGCATTGTTACATCCTTATATTGAGATATAGATATTTTCGTAATTTTAGTACCCTTGAACAAGAGGAAAAAGCTGTATTTGCGCTTGCTTTAAGCTGTTCTATCCGTGATAGTTGGTCATTCATTGAAATTATTTTGGCGAAGTGTTTGTTTTTATTAATTTTCCATTCCCGTCGTAGTGATGCGGCTGAGAGGGAAGCGCTGGGATTTCTTAAAGACTCGCCTTATCCTCCACACGTGGCGCAAAGGGCCCGACTCGGAGCTCTCTCGGCTGACTGTAAATATTGTAAATAAGTATGAATGTGTTTTCATATTTTTATTTAAGGTTCTCTCAAGTTATATTTGTTATGTTTTCTTTTTCTTTTATTTTGTGATCATTTTTCTATTGTAATTTTTTTTGTGTTAATATATATATGGTATGGATGAATCTAACAGCTTTAATACTCAATGCCCTTAAATGAAGTAAAATAAATTATTTATCTATAAAATCCATCTAAAAAGATCCTGTTGAATTTCTTGGATTTCAGTCCTATATTTTATATTATCATAATATATTTGTAGACCAATTTGCTCTGTTTATTTTTAGGGCTATAGCTGCTTTTTCAAAGTCCTCTTAATCGAATCCGCATATCTTACAGTTTTATGATTCATTCACACAAACACACTCATATATATATATATATATATAATATATATTTATATTATATATATATTATATATATATATATTGTATTCCTGAAAGTCTTTATCTCCTATCCATTCATGATTTATATCAATCTATGCCTTGCGAAAAATACTAACAGCAGACATTTAAGATATCATAAATAAAAAAATGTGTCGTAACTATTCTGTTAATCGGGGTTTAAGCTTCAAGCGAATTCCCTAAAAGGCTGGCGTTAATATAGTCTGTTCCAGGCTCAGTCATAACTCTTCTAGACAAATGAATTCGTATTGACTTCCTTAATGGCATAACAACATGAAAATCCCTTGTTATTCTAGACTTCAACTTCTAAAAAATATATACATTATCATTAGAAATGTAAAAAAAGAAGATAAATGATGATACACTTACAGACGTTATCAGATTCGGGATTTAATTTCAGGGGGCAGCTTTCTTCTTATTGTTTTGTTCTGACAACGGTTGTTACTCCGCAAGAAAAAAGAAAGCAAACTCAAAATGTTCTAAAAAAAATATCAGTTATCAATAGTCAAATTTTACTAAGGGTTTTACGATACATCAAAATAAAACTACCGGATAAAAATATCGATATTGTTCCATCATCCAAGTGTGATGAATGAATGAATGATAAATGCTTTATTAAATATGCATAAATTATAAATTTTCAAAATACACAAAACGTTTATACGGCATGATTATTCGTCTGCCAGTAATTTTATATGTTTTACATATACACGAATAAATCAAAAATAATAAAACAACTAATACAATATAAAATAATAAATATTTTGAATAATTTATGTCTAAGAAATAATAATAAAGGAAAATAAAGGAAACCAAAAACAATAACATGAATAAAACTGACCACAAATAAATTAGACAGATTATAGTTTATGCTGGATGTAGCAAACTAAAACGGTGTATCCACGCATGTCGTAAAAACCGACAATCTTACGACATTCGTTCACAGAGGGGACATTTAGAAGGGAAATTAGGATATGATTTCGAACCGGGCTAGTTCCGAGAAATTCGATGCGAATTTCAATTAGCCTTGAACATACGGAGTGGACAATCCGTATATTCCCTGTCAAGCCATGGGATGTAATTCAAATAAAGGAGTTCACACCTGAGCTTGAACAACCAACTCAACTCGCGCCCAGTCAAATCCCAACAGCAGCCATACATGAATTTCAAAATTTTAAGATCATGGATCAATTTCCTATACAACAGAAATCAATCATAATTCAATGCCGCTAATTTACACTGCTCCCAATGTTGCTGAGTGATTGCAGAACATATTGTTGCCAACTGGTCTTTCCATAACGAAAAAAATTCCAAAGACCTATTGAGCCTGCAAGAGTATCTTTTCGCCATATTGCACCAATTTTTAAACCCAAAAGTATTACGTTTAATCACTTCAATGGCGATAACTCTGGAGAGACGACTTTCAGGCAGGCACAGTAACTTAAGACGATACTTAAAATGCAACTGTAAAGTGAATACCTCGAGTGGATTTGTGGCTGTTTCTAAATAAATCATATTATTTATAAGTGTGATGTGAAGTACATTGGCAGGTATGCGGTCACGAACCATCAGGTTTTCCAGACTTTACGGCTGCTAATTAAATATTATTTCAATCCAAATCAGATACTTCAACATAAAAAAATATTCTTTAAGAATCAAATAGCCTTTGAATTTCTTCAAGTTTATGATTTCAGTAAATTTTTGGGTGATTTGCTTTAGATGAAAGCAGTCGCTACGTATGGAATGTTATCCGTTATTTTTTATGTGCGTTCATAACTCTAGATTACGGAGGGTCATTTGTTGAATATGTCAACTGACATCATGTACAGTTTAGGGAATGCCTTTAATTAATAACAATTAGCTCCCAGGACACGAAACAATTGCGGATTAATAACGGGCTGGCTCATGAGATTCCACTTTGAGGTAAATGCGAGGAAGTTGCCGTTAGGAAGTACGGAGGTGTGACTAACGAGCAAGAGTGAACTATGCTAATCATATCCTTAGCCTATGCGCTACCAAGGTCCGCTTCCCCGAACATCGAGGACCGCTCTCTTCGGCTAGTTGGAGGGAGAGGGGAGATAGCCAGGGTCCAAAAATCGACCTTATCGCAGGCGAAGGTTTGATTGTAAATCACGAAAGTGTATTTTATTCTGAGTAAAAAGAACCTTGTCTGCCTTTCCAAAGCCGCTGCTTTAAAAAATGGCGGCTGATTTAAATAATATTAGGCCAGTAATTTGCGTATCGAAACGGGAAACCCATTGCGGAAAATGTGAGAAAAGTTTTTATTTCTTTAACTTGTATATATCGATTTAGACATGTAAAACAAAATTGCTATCCCGGGTCACCAAGGGATAACGTTTTACAGCCAAAAAGTTAGATTTTGTCGATATATTTTTTTTTTCACATACGGCTTCTAAACGGTGCATCGAAGCTAAAAATGTACTATTTAAGATTTTGTTTTATTATTTTATTGAGTATTAATACAGTCTGCCACACTGAGGGGCATTGGTACTAGGGCTATAGTATTCATTCACACAATATGTACATAAGAAAGGAAGATAAATAAAAATAACCAAGTAAGAAGTGAAAGGGTAAAAAAAAAGATATATACATAAATAAAAAGATAAAGTAATATACAAGATAAGTAAAATAACAGATTAAAGCCGAATAATAATAAAATAAATAAAACACATCCACACCTATGTACAATATTTACATTAGACCAGGGGACTGATGGACAGACTTGAGTGAAGAATATGGACAGTGCCAGTACTCCAGTATATACACGGTGGGCCAGACCCCCTTACCGTGCACCCCCCCCCACATCCCTATAAATTGCATATCATTGTGTTCCTTGTAACAATTTATTAAAAAAAAGCCAATGTTCCCACAAAAAAAAGTGAACGCACTGCCCCAAAATGGCGTCCAAAGATGGCGGATTGACGACTTTGACTTTAGTTAGTTTTTTGGTCACTGAGAATCAGCATTAAGCTTAATTTCCTCATAGTTGGTCTTTTATTAAAGCTGAATAGTTATAGAATAATAAAACATGAAGAAATATTAAAAAATAATTGGCTAAGGCTATGAAAAACACCAGTAAAGTAAATTTTTTTAACAAAAAAATTTTCAAGTTACAAATCAAGCGTCGTTTGTAATTAAACGGCCTACAATAACGTAAAACGTGCTGAAATAAACCATCTGGAGAATATTTTCTCTTTCTAAAACGCTTATTATTTTTTACAAATGTTTAAGTAGTTCCGTAAAAAATGCACTTATGCGGCAGAAAAGTGGTACTGGCGTGGGTGCCTACAGGCCTCTACCACACCATTCAGTGCCCATAAATGGCTTAGTTATAGTGATATAATAACATTTTTGGTACATTATATTGGTTTTATTAACGAACAAATATTAATGCAATAATTTAATAGTAAAAAAAAAAATAAAATTTAAAAAAAAAATTTATTATTATTTTTTTAAATTTTAACCTCCTTTATTCTATACGTAGGTCGTTTAAGAATACCTCAATTGTAAAAATGATATAATTATAATAATAAAACTTAATTAAAAAATATTTTGCTAAATATCTTGATTTTTTTTTATTTAACGTTTGCAATTTAACACTGTATTTTGAATATTTACTGATTCTTAGAAGTAATTAAAATTTTTATATACTTCCCAGGAAATGAGTCATATTCATACCTTTTTTTATAAACTAAAATAATATATACCTAATCTGAACTATATAATGAATAGCTACCTGGTTGTTTAGTAAAACTCATATATCACTAATTAAAAAATTAATTTTTATTTCCTTTATTTTGTCCAGAAGTTGGACTATATCATAAATAAATAGGAAATTTTAATATTGAATGAATTATTCTCTATGCACAAAGAAGGATATAAAGGGTGACCCTATAAGTTCTTCTATAAACCAAAACTGATTGTTTGGATTTGATCTCAAAATGAAGAAAAACGTGAACTTAAACGAGAAAATTGGAAAAATACATTAAGCGAACGAGAAAGGAAGTGCCAAAACCTCGGAATAGATAAAAAGCACCAGTTATATCCATTATATAGCTAAATGAATGTATAGTAGATAGATGAACAGAATATTTCAAGATGCTGCTAAAACGGGATCAATTGCAGTTTGGATGATATTAAGTGGACGATGTAGGTTTATTATGGTGAAAACCACTTTATTTTCGATTGCTGAAGGTGCACCTCGGGACTATATTAACTTTGAAGATGAATATAGACATGTATATCGAGAAAGTTATAGCTCATAGCTTTCCTTCTGTTTAGTGGATTTTCAAAAGATTTTTTAAGGTATCTTATATTAGTTGTAGCTCGTTATTCTTCCCGTTATTTTTGAATTGTTCGGAATTTGTACCATATCATAAAAAAATAGGAAATTTTAATATTGAATGTATTATTCTCTCTGCACAACGAAAGATGGAAAGGGCGAAACCGAACTGCTTTGACAGTTTTGCACGTACATAGGCAACAAGCATATTAGAAAATAATATGAAAGGGCTGTGGTTTTTACCTTTACAAGAAAGGAGATACTAGGAAATGTAATATCCATCAAGACCCATTCCTGTTTAGTGTATCAAACAAATTATACACAAGAATCGTAGAAGTTGGAATAAGAAATATTGTCGATTGCCAGAGTGATATGGATTGAGAAACTCAAGTTGCACATTGGAAGAGAATTTGAAAATTGGAACTGTCTTCACTTTAAGGCAGGTTATAGAGAAGTCCACATAAAAAGAAAAATAGCTCTCTATCTGCTCAGTGCCTCACACTTAGTGAAAATCCACTAAACAGAAGGAAAGCTATGAGCTATAACTTTCTCGATATACATGTCTATATTCATCTTCAAAGTTAATATAGTCCCGAGGTGCACCTTCAGCAATCGAAAATAAAGTGGTTTTCACCATAATAAACCTACATCGTCCACTTAATATCATCCAAACTGCAATTGATCCCGTTTTAGCAGCATCTTGAAATATTCTGTTCATCTATCTACTATACATTCATTTAGCTATATAATGGATATAACTGGTGCTTTTTATCTATTCCGAGGTTTTGGCACTTCCTTTCTCGTTCGCTTAATGTATTTTTCCAATTTTCTCGTTTAAGTTCACGTTTTTCTTCATTTTGAGATCAAATCCAAACAATCAGTTTTGGTTTATAGAAGAACTTATAGGGTCACCCTTTATATCCTTCTTTGTGCATAGAGAATAATTCATTCAATATTAAAATTTCCTATTTATTTATGATATAGTCCAACTTCTGGACAAAATAAAGGAAATAAAAATTAATTTTTTAATTAGTGATATATGAGTTTTACTAAACAACCAGGTAGCTATTCATTATATATAGTTCAGATTAGGTATATATTATTTTAGTTTATAAAAAAGGTATGAATATGACTCATTTCCTGGGAAGTATATAAAAATTTTAATTACTTCTAAGAATCAGTAAATATTCAAAATACAGTGTTAAATTGCAAACGTTAAATAAAAAAAAATCAAGATATTTAGCAAAATAATTTTTAATTAAGTTTTATTATTATAATTATATCATTTTTACAATTGAGGTATTCTTAAACGACCTACGTATAGAATAAAGGAGGTTAAAATTTAAAAAAATAATAATAAATTTTTTTTTTTAATTTAATTTTTTTTTTTTACTATTAAATTATTGCATGAATATTTGTTCGTTAATAAAACCAATATAATGTACCAAAAATGTTATTATATCACTATAACTAAGCCATTTATGGGCACTGAATGGTGTGGTAGAGGCCTGTAGGCACCCACGCCAGTACCACTTTTCTGCCGCATAAGTGCATTTTTTACGGAACTACTTAAACATTTGTAAAAAATAATAAGCGTTTTAGAAAGAGAAATATATTCTCCAGATGGTTTATTTCAGCACGTTTTGCGTTATTGTAGGCCGTTTAATTACAAACGACGCTTGATTTGTAACTTGAAAATTTTTTTGTTAAAAAAATTGACTTTACTGGTGTTTTTCATAGCCTTAGCCAATTATTTTTTAATATTTCTTCATGTTTTATTATTTTGTAACTATTCAGCTTTAATAAAAGACCAACTTTGAGGAAATTAAGCTTAATGCTGATTCTCAGTGACCAAAAAACTAACTAAAGTCAAAGTCGTCAATCCGCCATCTTTGGACGCCATTTTGGGGCAGTGCGTTCACTTTTTTTTGTGGGAACATTGGCTTTTTTTTAATAAATTGCTACAAGTAACACAACGATATGCAATTTATAGGGATGTGGGGGGGGTGCACGGTAAGGGGGTCTGGCCCACAGACTAATATACATATTTACAAAAGGCCGCGTGGCCACTGCCGTTTTAACATCCGAGGAGGATTGTAGGGATGACTGGAGCTAGACAGAGACTGTGCTTCAGGATTAGGATGATGAGTGGGATTCTGGTGAAATTTGGAAAATTTGTCTGGGAATAGGTGAAGTACAAATGGGATATTAAGGTCATTGTGCAAGGTTATTTAAGAAATTAAAGAACGTTAAATTGTGCGTCGAACGAGTAACAGACATAATAGTTTGGATAAGTAGTATAGTGGAAAACCACGGTCAACTAATGCTGATGTTTACCAAATTTGTCAAAACAGAGTCAAAGTACTGTAAATGTCCCTGCGCCTTGGAAATGATTCACCAAGGAGGAAAACTGACAGAATCAATGTTATAGAGCATGAAATTTTGCGTCCACTGAGTACCAACAGTTTTAATATAGTTTACTTACTCCGCAAAACATATGTAATCTCTCGATGTCTTGGAATTGGTAATAAAGGTTTGTGTGATTTTCAATATTTAAACTGTATGGGAGTTATTCTTGTTCTGAGTATGTAGGTATGTGCAGTATAGACCTCTCTTCCTCCTCTCAACAGCGAAGGATTTTGAGAAACGGAGTGGCAAAAGAAACCGATCTTCATGAAGAAATAACGAAACCCGATTCAAGAGATATAATTAAGCTACATTAAAACTGTTGGTTCTCAGTAGACGCAGAATTTCATGCTCTACAACTTTGATTCAATGTGTTTTCCTCTTAGAGAACTCATTTTCAAGCTACGGGGCCATTTAGAGTTGGTTTTCTACCATATTACTTAACCAAGTTATTAAGTTTAGGTACTCGTTTGATGCACAATTTTACGTTATTTAATTTTTTAAAGAGTACATTTTTCACTTCGAAGCACGGTTTAGGAGTTGTATGTGAAAAAACAATAAAATATCGAAAACAATATGGATTTTTCGGCTGTAAAAAGTTTTCCCTTCGTTGCAAATTTAGGATTCTACCTCCTTATTCTCATATACACAATTTTTAAAAAATAACTTTTCCCCACATTTTTCTTAATATATTTTCCGTTTCGATCCGCAAGTTACTGCCCTGATATTTTTTAAATCAGCCGCCATTATTGAATGCAGCGGCTCTGGAGTGGCAATGTTCGTTTTACTTAGAATAACATACACTTTCATAATTTACATTCTAACTTCCGCCTGCGATGGGTTAGATTTTTCGGCCCTGGCTCCAGGGCTAATTCCAGCTCCAGAAATCTAGTAGAGCTAGCTATACAACTTGATATCTAGGAAGATTCTTCATGAATTTTAAAGAACGCTAAAAACGAATGTAAATAATATATATAATATATTAATATATTATATAATATACCATCATCAGAATCATGTAAAAACCATTAGTCAACTTTAACTTTTTTTCTTTCTTTTTCGTGTTATTATGGGTTTTGAATTACTTGAGTTGCGGAATATGGAGACCGTCCTCTATTTTCTATGTAAGAATAATATATATTTTTGTTTAGAGGCGATCATTCGACAAAAAAGTCGTATAAAATTAAAATTTATACTACTAATGTAATACTAGCAAATTAAAATACCTCATCAATAAATATGAACAGTCATTTTTAACATAAGATGATTTATCAAATGGCTGGGACAATTAATTAGCAAGAGCTATGGTGGAAGGAAGGTGTCTTCTTGGATGACACCTTTACTGCCCTCAATAATAGCCAAGGAGAGAGAGGGTTGGGGGGGGGGGGAGTGAAGGGGGGGGGACAAAGCCTCCTCTAATGGAAATTCTCCGCCCGGGCAACATTTCCCTCTTTTAGCTTTAATGACATTGATGGCTCGTCTAACGAGCTTTTCACAGGCGCTTGCCGTTGTGGCTTAAAAGAAAAATACTTGTTTACGATGGAATTTATTTTATTTTTATTGCAGATTGAGAGTTCAATAATCATGCCTATTAGAAAACTGTGCCGGACGATGATGATAACGTCTCTCGCGATTACTATACTATACTAAAGACCTGGACAGTTTTTAAAATAAAATATTGTAAAAAAAAAATAATTATATATTTTTTTTAACTTTTATTATGACATTTACAACTGTATTAGTATGAATACATCAAGTAAATGTGTACAGAGGAATATTATCACATGAAACACGCTTGTTGAGAAACTACCCATTCGTAGCACTCTAATAATTTGTCTACATGAGGAGATCACGAGGCCATCTTCTTTTCAGACGCCTCGGAGGGTTATCAGGAATCGAAGAGGAAGCAAAGTTAGAAACAAGATGATTCGGATGGTTATGAAGTTTATTATGGAAGGATGGGTATCTGGATTTGGCCAAATCGGAAATATATTGAAAATTGAGGTCTTTTTATGGATTATTTTATTTGTTACAAAGTAAGGAGCATTGAGGATTTTACGAAGGATTTTGGATTGCAAAGATTGGATACGAGAGGAATTTGATGGTTTAGTGGAGCCCCATAGCTCAAATCTATAAGTCCAAATAGGTCTTATCATAGTCATGTATATGAGTCGTTTGTAATTAATTGGAAGTTTAGAGCGTTTGTCCAAAAAAAAAAAAAAAAACTCCTTGTAACTTGAATTTCTTTTTTATGTACACTATAAGTATTTGTATTTCCTTTCCAGGATACTTTCTTTTTTTTTTTTTTTTTATTTATGACATTTACAACTGTATTAGTATAAATACATATAGTAAATGTGTACACAGGAATATAACCGCATAAAAACGCTTGTTGAGAAACTACTCATTGCCAGTACTCTAACCAAGATACTAAATCACAAAAAAAAAATTTATTTTGTATTTTAAATTCAAAATTTACCTAGCATTCCACCTGGACAAACGTCTAACTTGGAATCCTCATACCAGACTGATACGACAAGAAACAGCTCAACGTTTCCGACTACTTCAACCCTTACTAGACAAACGCTCTAACCTTCCAATTAATTACAAAATACTTATTTACATGACTATAATAAGGCCTATTTGGACTTACGGAGTTGAGCTATGGGGCTCCACCAAACCTTCAAATTCGTCTCGTATCCAATCTTTACAATCCAAAATCCTTCGTAAAATTCTCAATGCTCCTTACTCTGTTACAAATAAAACCATCCACAATGACATGAGATTTGGACCCATATAGATATCTATCCTTCCATAATAAACTTCATAACCATCCCAACCCTCTTGTTTCTAACCTTGCTTCCTATTCAATTCCTGATAACCCTCCGAGGCGTCTGAAAAGAAGATGGCCACATGATCTCCTAATGTAGACATAGTAATAGAGTGCTACCAATGGGTAGTTTCTCAACATGTGTTTCATTATATCCATGTGCGAATTTACTATATGTATTTTTTTTTTTTATACAGTTGTAAATATCATATAAATAAATTTTAAAAAATACACAAATTCTACACTATTCACTATGTTTTAAATTTAATTTCGACTCCCCGCTTTGGATAAAATGTCATTATTAGTTTTCCAAAAGATATTTAAAGGAATGTCTTATCTGCGAAAGGTTTGAAGTGAACTGTGTGGGCCGAGACATTTGCCGGCTCCATTCGCCGATGTCTATAAAATGGATATCCGTTGTTAGCCTTCGCAATAAATTCATAAAATTGGATTATATCCACCAGTCTCGTCACGCTTGTAAAAATATATTAACCATCGACGTATTAGTTCTGAGACATTGAAGTTGTTTATTATTACAATTTTAGTGTATATTACCTGTATTTAATGGATATATTTATTTTACATTATTTCATTTTCATGTTCAAAATTATAATTGATATTTTTCTAATATTTATATTCGTGTAAATATACTAAATGAATTCTTTTTTCACTATTAAAAATGCACTTGATTGATACAGCGTGTAAAAAAGAATTTTTCATTTTTTTTTTTTTTTCTCTTGGATAGACAGTCCGATTTTCCGATGTTTCTTTTTGATTTCGTAATGTTTTTTATGGGACAGGGCTAGATCCCACAACCTAGAGGACCATGAGCTATAGTATAAGACACAGGAACGGCTCACCTCTCTGTGATTTTTTTCATATACATTAAAAATAAATGAGCAAAAGATTTTTTTTTTTATTTCACAATAAATGTGTATTCATTATTAAAAAATTTCATGTTAAGATAATTTCAAAATAATTTTAAAAATTGTTAAAACTTTTGATAGCATCATAATTTAATGTATGTTTTTAGTACGGATGTATTTATAATTAATAAACATGTGCATTTCAAAAATTACTCTAGCGAAAATGAATCGTTTTCATCTTCAGATCTTGATGGCTTATTTTTTCATTAAAGTTGCATTTCACAGAAAAATCACATGCTGCGAATAATAATAACTGGAAAATAGTTATTTATTTTAAATGCCAGATGGAAACCAACCTATTTTTAAATGAAAAACGTTCCTTTCTATTGTAAAAATTTCATCGCCCGTCTTAAACAACGCGACCCAGTAGATTAGTTAAAAAAAAAAAATAAGATGACTCCGTTTTTAGCATGATTAAAACTGTATCTGTAGGCGAGTCGGACTATTAAAAATGTTTCTGGTTGTGTATTTATTTCTTGAACATTTTCACTTTAGTACTTCCAGGTTTTAGTTTTTCATTCATATTAAAACAGTCCTCAGTACTTAGAAGCCTACGTTCATTATTTGACAGCGTTCAACTTCCTACTTATTCTTTATTTAGAACGAAATATTATTTTATTATTATCAGAATTGTATTACAAAAGCTAAAAATATTATTAACATTATTTCAAACTAGTTGGCCCGTGCGAAAAATTCGCAGAAAATTTTGTTTAGTGAAGAAATAGCAAAACAATATGGAATTAAGTAGTTCCTATTTAATGAATGAGTTGATAATTTTCCCTTGGTCGATTACAATATTCCATTAAACATAATAGACCAAAATATTTGTACAAATTGCTTTGCTACGACCTATTTTTAAACGCTACTGGAGAGATAATAAAAGTAATAAAGATAAAATAATGACTAAAATAATAGGATATTCTAAATTATTACAAAAAATAAAATGTAAGAACACCTGAATGTCTTTAAGAAATAATAAAGTTAATATATCAGCCAGGAAAAAAAATGAAGTAGACTATTCTACTCCTAAATAGAATATCTTTAAACAGGAAGACATTATTAAGTATGCCAAAACTAATGGACTGTATCTTTGTCAATAATAGTCCGATTTTTACGATTTTTTTTTTTTTGTTTTGTAGGTAATTTAGTAATCTTTCTAATTATCATTGGTACATTAAAAAAAAAAGCTTACTTTTTGAGTTATTCGCAAGTAAAGTTTCTTTTCCTCCATAACTTTTTTCCAGAAATTTCGGAGGGATGGGGCTATTTTTCGCATGTGGAGGAGAAGAATATCTTCAAAATGAGTGGTCAATCATTGGATTTGATGAAGAATTAACGAAGTTATGGCGCACCGACAGATATGTATTGACAATAGTTTAAAAAAAATTAAATTATTCGGAATATGCATAATACATGCCTTTAAGAAATCTTCAATTAAGTGTGTACAGTGATATGATAAAGCCAATTGAACCCATATAGACAAGTTTAAAAAAAAAAAACTTTTCCCACATTTTTCACATTATATTTCCCTCAAACTGCTGCTTTAATATTCTTTTACACCCAGGAGGGCCTCACGACCCCAGGGTAGATCCACGTCTGATGAAAAATTACTAGTCATCAGATGGATTCGAACCTGGGACCTTGAATTCTGGAAGTCAGTGCTCATCTACTGAACCACCCCGCTTCCTACAGCATATAGAAAAGAAAAACAAATTTAAGCCGTATTATGCACATTAATCAAAATCTGGCCAAATTTATTTCATGTTATTACATAAATACAGCTCAACGAATGACAATACCTAATTGTCTAATTAATTACAATAAGACCTAATTGATATTAAAGGCCACTTAATTATACAATGATACAATGAGTTTAATCAAAATCGTTAAAGCCGTTTTTGAGAAAATTGTGAAAATGTGTTTCAGCGTTGATATAAAGTGGCACTTCCGGTTAGCCGATTTTAAGTAAAAAGTTGCTGTCACATCTAAGGCATATACCTATCTTAAATACGTGATATCAATTTCATAGGACTTTTCGTTTTTGAACTAGACGGCTAACATACAAACACACAGACACACAGACCATTTTTCGGGACTTGGTCATTTCGACTCTAGGTACCTCAAAACGTGTATTTCCGTTGAAAACTCAGATTAAAAAATTTTCTCGATCGCAATACTTACCCTTACTATATATTACATATATACGTAAGTGGAAGTAAAAATATCTGAAAAAATATTTAGTAAAAAAATATCCCTAAACGTATAATTGTTCTTGTAATTAAATTTATTTTTGTTTTTTAATATGGCTTCAACGATCATTTAGTATAGTTAGTTAGTTCATTATTTTTCATCTGAATTAATTATCTTCATATTTACAACAAAAAAAATACCTTTCGGGCTGAAGCCTCCCCAAATTAAATCCTTGATACTCTATTGTGTTGAAAAAGATAGAAGATAGATTACCACTAGGGCAAGTTGAAAATATAGCTTGAATTGTTGAATTTTAATTTGAAATTCGATTGGCAAGTATTCGATTTTTTTTTCACTGGAATCAGTACCATTGGTCAGTCCTGTTCCCATTAGACGAAGCTCTATTCCTCTTTAATTTTTTCTGCGCTCAAAATTCTACATTAAGTATTCATAATCTCATTCTCATCATCATCATTGACTAACAATAACCTGAGATTTTCATTACTAATTGTTAGTAATTCCATTGAATAAACAATTACACATCATCAATTTACTCATAATTCGGTACTGTTAACAATATGCCGGATTACACCGGGGTGGTGCCGGATGGTGTGGTTAAAGCCTTGGATGTCGCTGACAATGGCCAGGAGCCCGCTCTGTCCTCTTATGCTCCTCTAAAAATAACTAATACTTCCGTTTGGAACTGTCGTAAAACTTCAAAGCAACAGCAGGAGTGCTATGAGGGGAGTTGGAACCGATGGTCTCTCACGCTTGGAAATAATTAAATTAAATTTTATAAAAAGTCTAAAGAGCCAATGTGGCATCAGCGTTCCTAAATATATAAATTTATAGAATATTTTATTTACACATTATTTGGATAATAAACGATTCAAGTTTCGTTTTATTACTTATAATTATATTCATCAGACAAAAACTTGTTCAGATTTTTAAAAAATAAATAAAAGGAACTAGTTTTGAGATTTTTAATCAGAATTTGTCTAGATACAGTTTTAAAAAAACGTATTTTAAAAACTAAAGATAAAGCACTTCTGTGAAAAACTTGATGTGCTCAGATATTGGAGCAAATTTCTCTTAATAATAAATTCTATACAAGTTTGTAAAAATTTCTCTTAATCCATGCTGAATCTGGACAAACGTCTAAGGTGGAATCCTCATACGAGACTGAAACGACATAACAAGAAACCGCTCGACGTTTCCGTCTACTTCAGCACCTACTTGACAAACGCGTTAAGCTACCAATAAATTACAAAGGACTCAAGTTTATGACTATAATAAGGCCTACTTGGACATATGGAGTTGTGTTTTGGAACTCCAATAAACCAGATACCTATCCTTCCATGAGAAAACTTCAGAACCATCCGATCCCTCTCGTTTCTAACCTTGCTACCCCTTCGATTCCTGATAATCCTCCGAGGCATCTGAAACGAAGATGGCCTCGTGTTCTCCTAATTTAGAAACTTTAATACAATTTAATAAAAGTTTCTGTAAAAGTCTTTTCATGCAATTATATTTCTCTACATCACATTTAATGGATTGATATTTATTTTAATACTATTGACATTCATTTTCTTGTAAATTTTATCAATTATAATAATAATAATAAAATCAATACTGCACCGAAGGAAACCAAAGTAAAAGCCAATTATTTTATTTTACAAAATACCTTGAGAATTTTTTTCACTTGATGCTTAAAATAATCTCTTTCGATTTATACTTGTTATTTTATTTATTTTTTTATTGGCTTTACAGTGCTTGTTGATATGTTTTGCCTCCTTGACAAGGCTTCTCCATCTCAGTCTATCATTACCTATTGCTTTTCAGTTATCTACATGCACCTCTGCAGCATTTTATTTATTCACTTGTTTTCTGGCCTTCCTCTTGGTCTCTTGAGTTCATTTTTGGGTGTGGCCTCATGATGAATTCCTCTCAGCTACATGACCCATTCATCTTACCTCTTTGCCTTCATATCATGCGACATGGATTTACCAGTTCTATAAGCAGCTCCTTATTGGTCCTTGTCTTCCATCAGTTAGTAATCATCCCTGATCGGTCCTGTTATCGTGCGGAAGATTTTACTCCCAAACCTTTCAATACCTCTTTCTATGGTGCCGGTTAGTATCCAGGTCTCGCAGGCACTGAGCTCATCATAGCGTTATACCTTAAATTGAGAATTCTTGAAATTTTTCAGGATTTCGACACCTTTGAAAGACAGAAGAAAACTCTGTTTGCGCTTGTTATTCGCTGATCTATTCCTGATCTTTAGTCATTCATTGAGTTTATTGTGGATCCGAGGTATTTGAATTCGTCTACTCTCCGAACGATTTCCGCTTGTACGCAGATACTGTTGTTAGTGATGGATTGTCGACTCATTATCACATATTTTGTTTATCTCCATTTACTTGTAGACCGATTTACTCAGCTACTCTTATCTGGGTCTGAGGGAATCTCTCAATATTCTCTTGATTGCTGCCAAGGACTGCAATATTATCTGTATATCCTAGGATTTTGTGATTCATGGTTCTTATCACCTTCTTAAGTGCAAAGTTGAACAGTATTGGCGATAGTCTATCTCCCTGCCACAAGCTAATTGCTTTGAAAGCTTCAGATACGTCTCCTTACATTAGGATTCGATATTTATGATACCTGTTATCTTTAAGATAATAATTTTAACATAATTGATTTGTGCTTAGTATAATAAATTCGTTTCGTCATATGTATATATATATATATAGCAACGCTGTATAATTCAAAAATATTATTTTTTGGTTTAGGTTGTTCAACATATATTTAATCCTAACCAGATTTCGGATCAATATAATTCTGTTTTTTTTTTTTTTTAATTTGATGCACTTTGTTTACATAACTTTACAATTGAAAAATATAACGAATAATATTTAGGTATAGTATAGTAAAATTTGCCGCATTATTTACATATACCCATATCATCACAAAATGACGGTATTTTAAAGCGTACTTTAGAATTATCATAAATATCTAGTGTTGACCAAATGCTAGACCGAGACGAGTCTTGGTCTTGCAAACTCAGTATTGGTCATGGTCTTGGTCTTGAGCAAGAATCTGGCCACAGTCTAGCAGTTACTTATTAGCTTATTAGTGTAGAGATATTACTGTAATTTTTTAGATAGGAGAAACCTAACTAAGCCCGAATGAAAAATTTGAGGCGTTAAATGCAAAAGTATATTGCTTGTACCAATTATTTACAAATAGTAACTAAGATTGCCAAGCAAAAGTAACTATTTTGCCTTAATTTTGATTCAAAAATCGATTATTTTTTTTTTACCAGTCCTGGTCTTGGTCTTTTAACAGTTAAGCAACAAAGAGTAAAGTGCAAGACCAAGGCCGATTTTGTGCAACATTATAAATATTTAAACTAATCTTAAATATTTCACATCGTATATTACGTTTTCTTAATTTATTTTTCTACAACAAGTAAATTAATCATATTTTGTTAAAACATAAACCATTAACACTTTGCGGAAAGTTTGAACTTCGATCGGGTTTAAAATAAGGTGATCCTATAACACCTGCGCTATTTAATTTGGCATTAGAGCATGTCATTAGGGAGGTGATCCATAACGAAAAAGATTTGAATTATGATGGAACAATATCCGTGCTTGGTTATGCTGATGATTTGGTACAATTATGCGAAGACATGGAAACAAAAAAGTAAATACAAATTTTATGAAATCTGATAAAAATCTGTGGCTGGAAATAAACATATGACAAGACAAAATATATGGTTAGCTGCAAAAATGGTGACATTTTCGGTGGATATAGTAGGGAATAGGTTTAGACAAGTAGAGAAGTTTAGGTATTAGGATCTAGGATAACTAGAAAACAGGCAATTGAAGAGGAGATTAAGGTTAGGTTTAGCTTTAAACGCTTGTTATTTTTCTGTAGCAGAACTGCTTAGTTCAGACCCCCTTTCCCTAAACTTAAACATAAGAATTTTTATTTATTTATTTATACATGTTTTGGGCTTTTCAACCACTTGGGTCATTTTCGCCCTATATTACAATTTGATGAATTACTACACACATAACTCAACTATAGCTAATATACAATTTAAAGTTTGAAAAGTTAAGAATAATTACAGATGAATATGATGGTATAATTGAACTAAAATTATAAAAATTGAAACTTAAAGATTTAATAGAAGATAACAAAGACAATAAAAATAAAGATTAATATAATAAAGATGTTAAGAATAGAAGCTCAAAAATACATTTTTAAATAATAAAAGTTAATACTAATAGAGGCAAAGTTAAAGAATACAGTTTAAACATTAGAAAGTACAAGAACCATTAAAATTAAACATTAAAGATTAGAGAAAGATAAGTTAACAGTTAACAAGGACATTTAAATAAAAGGTTAATGATTTCAGGAATATAATCTAAAAATACAGTTTAAAAAAAAAAATTAATATTAAAAGAAGAAAAGTTAGGAAGTACAATTTAAATATTAAAAATTAGGAGAAGAAAAATTGAAAAACCATTATAGTTAAAAATTATGATTAAAAGAAAAAAAATTAACAGGTATATTTACAATTTAAAGAGGAACCTACAAACTTAAAAAACTTAACATTTACAATTACAAGGTGTGATTAAATTTTGTTAAATATTTTGATTTCCTTAAGGAACAATATTAAGTTTTTAATAGCTTTTGGGTCCTTTTGGAGTGATTCTTCAAGGCTATTTCTGAGAAGATGTTGATCTCTAGAAGATTGGAATGCATAACATTCGGTTAGGATATGGCTCACTGTGAGAGGTACCCCGCAGGAAAGTGAGTAGTAGAGTCTTTCCTGATTAAGTACACGTGAGTAAGCCTAGTGTGTCCGATCCTTAGCCGGGTCAGTACCACTTCTTCCCTTCTGGTCAGCAGGATATTTGGAGTGACTCTCCGAACCATTACCATACATCCAGCCATTTCCAATGTTTTAAGTTTAGTTAGAGTATCGACAACTAACCAGTTTTGAGAAAAAAACATAAGAATTAATAAAACCATTATCCTGCCTACGACCTTTTATGGATACAAAACATGGGTGCTTACATTAAGGGATGAACAGTGCCTTAAGGTTTTTGAAAATAAAGTATTGCATTAAATATTCGGACCGAAGATGGATAAATCAACATTCACACTACATATACATAAAAAATAAAATCAAAAAGAAGAAAATAAAACTAAATATTAATTAAAAAGTATTTACAATGAAAAAAATTAAATAACTTGAACAAATAAGTTCTTTGTAAGGAACTACTGTTTCTTGAACAACGGTTGTGCAAAGAGGTGATTTTACCTAGACCACGCTCAACCACTTGATTAATTAAGAGTACACACTTTATTGTGCCAAGGGAGGGTCCTTCGATCCCACGGTCGATCAATGTAATATTATTTACAAAATATGGTTAATGATATTTGTGAAACAATAACAATAATTCTAAGAAAACGTCGAATGTCCTATGTCTAAAAGTCCTCGATTATTATAATTTAAGACATTATTGTAATGATCCGGAGTCTTCGAAAGTAGGCCCAGTAAGTTTGGAAAAAGGACTACCAGTTTTTTGTTTTATTCTGATATGCACATACGCATATGACTCATGCTTGATATCTGTTTATAATGACCCTTTAATTGCATCCAAAATCCTCCAATCACATGCCACAGATCTTGAAGAATGGGGCCAAACTGGAGAATAAAAATAAATTCCATCATACCATCTATACCCTCCGTCGTAAACCAATGACTTCTTGTGTTACAGTATCCTTTAAAAAATATACTCCTTAGCCCCGTTGAACAAATCCGCTACCTAACACTCAACTTGGACATACGTGTTACTAGGAATCCGCTTACAAGACTGAAATGACACGAAACTGCTCGACGTTTCCGGCTGCTACAACACTTACTAGACAATCGCTCTAAGCTACCAATTAATTTGAAAAGACTCATATGCACGTTTACAGTAAGACCAATTTAGACTTAAGGAGTTGAGCCATAGGGGTCCTCTTAGACGGTTTAGTAATGATGGTAATATATTCATCAGACGAAAAATTGTTCAGATTTTTAAAAAACAAAACGAACTAGTTTTGGACTTTTAATCAGCATTTTTTCTAGATACAGTTTTTAAAAAATGTATTTTTAAACATTGTCAAAAATTAAAGATAAGGCACTTAAAAACCTGATGTGTTCAGGTACTGTATCAAATTTCTCTTAATAATAAATTCTGTAAAAGTTCGTAAAAATTGCTCTTGATCAATGCTGAATCTGAACAACCATCGAAGGTGGAATAATCATAATAGACTGAAACGACTAGAAAGCGCGGCTATGTTTCCGGCTACATCAGCATTTATTAGACAAATACTATAAGCTACCAATTAATTCCAAAAGTCTCATATACATGACTACAGGAAGGGCAATTTGGACATATGGAGTTGAGTTTTGGGGATCCAAGGCAACATCGAATTTATCTCGTATCCAATCCTTACAGTTCAAAATCCTACGTCAAATCCTCAATTCTCCTTACTTTGTCACAAACATCATTCATAATAGCCTCAATGTTACTGATTTGGCCTAATCCAGACTATAATTGACCTATTTTAATAATAAAATTCAGGACAATCCAAACTCTCAACGTTTCTAACATTTCTTCCTCTTCGATCTCTGATGACCCGGTCTGAAAATAAGATGGTCGCGTGATCTCTTAATGTATAAATTATATTACGGTGCTACCAAAGTATAGTTTCTCTACAAGCCTACTAATGTCATTATATTTCTATCTTCACATTTCTTTGGTGTATTTTTACTTTCACTTATGTATATATGTAATATATAGTAAGGGTAAGTATTGCGATCGTGAAAATTTTCGAATCTCAGTTTTCAACGGAAATACATGTTTTGAGGTCCCCTGAGTCCAAATAACCAAGTGTCGCAAAATGGTCTGTGTGTGTGTGTCTAGCTCATAACAGCGAAAAGTAGTACGAAACTGATATTAAGTACTTAAGGTTTGTATATGGGCCGGATGTAACAGCAACTTTTTTGTTAAAATCGGCTAACCGGAAGTGCCACTTTATACGAACGCTCAAACACATTTTTAATTATTGCAGCTGTAAATTTTATGAATCAAAATAAAATCTAGTATGATAACTGAGTGTTAGTCGTCAGTGAAAAATTAAAATATATGTTATAAATAATCCTGAACTTCTAGTTGTATTTGCAGTAGACGGATGCAGACGATGCAGTTGCAGTTGATTGAATGCATATCGTAAATGAGTTGGAGTGCCCCATTGACTGACTCATTGTCACGCGATGTGATAGCGCCTACCTCGTCGTGTCTAACTTACAATCTAAAATACTCTAGTTTTCGTTAGTCTCGGTATAACAAATACCTTTATTTCAGACATTTAAACTGCTATTTTCCTCTCTAGAAAATAATTTTTCACACTCTATAATAAACTAGGAAAGGTTAAATAATTTGTTTTTATATAGTAAACTAACGTTCTGTCACATGGATAATGGTTATGGTGAGGTAAGATTACATTCACACTACATATACAGAAAATATAAAATAAACAGAAGGAAAAATAACAATAAAAAACATGTTCAAAAAATAAAAATGAAATAACGATAAAAATAAAATAACAATAAATATAAAAATAAAATAACGAGATAATAAATTTTATTTTTATATTTATTTATTTATTTAGAAATATAATAATCTGTCTCGTGGAAAATAATTACAGTGATATATGAACACATTCTAACCATATATACAGAAATATATAAAATTAACTAAAGTAGAATAATAACTAAATAATAATAAAAAAACTATGTACAATAAAAAATAAAATAACCTAAAGATAAGTAAATTAAAAACATAAAAACACAGTCATACCTATATACAATATATACAATACAATCAGACAGGGAATCCCAAGCCAGTCTGCTCCCTCCAACTATAAAAGGAAAAGCAGGACTCCAAGAAATCCCTGCGCTACTCTCTCAACCGCGTCACTGGTGCTGAAACCAGTGGAGTTTGAGCGAGAGCGCATTAGCCACATACACTCATGTCTTGAGTGGAGAATCTGGCCAGAACTCCAAGATATATACTACAAAAGATCTCCATTGCCGCTTCAACCTTCGAGGAGGATTGTAGGGGATGAGTGGAACTAGATAGGGGTTGTGCTAGGGGATTTAGATGATTGATAAGGTTCTGATGGAATTTAAAAAATTAGAAAGGCATTAATTGGTCCTAATTCACCAGTAAAAATAATTCTCATAGTATATCAGTCAATAAACAAATGACAAAATAATAACGAAATAAAATAATCAAACGTATTATAAGATGGAAAATCAATTCTTATTCTCTCAATAATTGTAATCGATCAAGAATTATAAAATTATTATAAAACTTCATTCGCGATTTAAATCAACATCTGTACAACTTACAATAAGTTATATATTTCCTAATAATGTAGTAATTTTGTTCATTTATTTTTTTTTTTTTTTTGTAGGGAATATTGTACTCTTTCAAATAGTCATGGGTTTAACCAAGAATAAAATGTATTATTTTTGATAAAGTATATAGTTTCTTTCCCTTCATAACTTTTTCCTGAGATTTTGGGGGATGTGACTATTTTTCTTACCGAAAGGACAAGGGAATCTACCAAATGATGGCTCAATAATTAATTTTAATGAATAATTCAGGAAGATATGGCTTACCGACAAAAATACTCCTTTGACAAATAGTATATATAGGTATTTACAGTTTAATGAAATATACAACTAACGCCTATGTTATATATAATATGACTTTTAAATAACTATTGATTAACCAAAACAAGTTCCTATTTCTCACGCTACGGATTTATTCTTCTATTATTATAGGAAAATGTGGTTTCTTCGTATGAATTAATTTGAAATATGAAAAAAATAATTGTAAGAAGGCCGAACTATAGATACGTTATACAGAGCCTTCGCCTTAGGTTAAACTATGCAAAGTTCTGTTTTTCATCAAATCATAGATTATTCTCTTACCAAAGATTTTTTATTTTATCTCCCTCCAATCGGACTAAAATACGGAATAACTGAGTTCTCAATTATAGCTACAATAAGTTATTGTAAATCTTCATATTTTTTTTCTGCATAAGAGAAGTTTGTTGGTGATTACATTCCTTAGAAATATACAAAAAAAATTATTTATTTTCTTATTTTTCAATGATCTGGGATGTATTCTAATAAATATAATTAAAAAAACTAACTTTTTTGTTTGTATAAACATATAAAAAGATGTATATTACTACATATATTTAAAATTAAACATATACTTATTGAAATATTTTTCATGTAAAGAGTGATATGGCAGCCATGTTTTTCTACTATGGACTACATCATGGTAATTGATCCTTATTATATTAAGTGGTCAATTACATGTTTCTAATTCGAATATTTACGTTTTCACGAACATAATTCAAGCGATTGGAGGGTTTGTTGTTTTTGTAGATACTTTTTTATTTAACGTCTATGCCGTTGGCTACTAGGCAATTCGGTTCCTGGCAGCCCAGTACATTTCTGAAAAAAAGAAACTTTTTATTTATAAAATAATATATCTTAAAAAATACTGATTATTCGAACATTTCTCATGTATAATTGGTAATTGGTTGACTGTCGTGAATAATGAAGAGAAAAATAGTTGGGGTGGTCAGTCAAAAAGGAAGGCAAAAATAAATGATAATATATATTTTTTACATATGCCGACGTTTCGATCTGAAGTTCAGGCCTTCATCAGGGCTAAGAAAATAACCAGATAACAAGGTATGAGAAACATAAGTAGTGATGGTAAAAAAAAATAACAAAATTAAAAAAATTAGAAAAATAAAATAAATAAATATAAAGTAAAATGAAATTGTTAGAATAATGACTAAGAACTAAGAGATAAATAATAATAACCGTTACAAAATGTAGAATGATGAAGTAGCCATAATCAAAAAAGGTGACATAAGTGTTACAATGGGAATCTTAGAATACAATTTTTTTAATTCTGTTATGTTTTTTACCATCACTACTTATGTTTCTCATACCTTGTTATCTGGTTTTTTTCTTAGCCCTGATAAAGGCCTGAACTTCAGGTCGAAACGTCGGCATATGTAAAAAATAAATATTATCATTTATTTTTGCCTTCCTTTTTGACTGACCACCCCAACTAATCTTCTCTTCATTTCTCATGTAATGTGATATGGTACGTTTGTCTACAATAAACTACATGATAATTGATCCTTGTAATGTGGCAAGTGATCAACTAAATGATCCTAATTCTAATATTTACGTTTTCATGAAAATAATTCAAACGATTGATAGATTTATTTGTTTTGTTTTTCTAGAAACGTAAATTCATAATAATGAACTATTAACTTAAATCGGTATTGATGCCCAGTTGGTAACGCAATCTGCATTGCTAGGTATGTCCTTAAAATGCAGATAAAAAAATAGATCATATTTTTAATAGATTGATGTGTTTGGATGTCATAGAGTGAAGTGATCTTGTTTTTTTCTATCCTAATGGTAGCGAAATCGGGAAAACGTTGACGGTTTAGTATGTTTTTTATCTGCATTTTAAGGTGCGTTTATACATTTCACAAAATATGGAAAACACAAATATTTAAATGTTTTTTCCTCTATGCTAGTGTTTTTGATTCTTGTTTTTAATATTTTCCATCTGCTATCAGTAACTAGAGAAATAAACAACAACAAAAAAGTTAGGATTAGTGCTGATCTAAGTTAGATATTTGTGTTTCACATAGTTTGTGAAATATGTAAACACACCTTAAGAGACACAAAACCGTGTAGTTGGATTTTTCCAATCATAACCCAACGTATAATTCCTGTCTCTTGTTAACTTTTATACTCGTTTATATTAAAGTTTGCCTTCCGCAACACTTGGCAGTACATTTCACAACCACTTAGTTCGAACACTGGGGTTCGTGGTCAGTGACAAACCGGTCATTCGTGGACAGTGGTTAACCATTGCGGCCGGTCACCCATCCAAATACTTAAAACTCTCGACTGTTCGTTACTTTGAATGATATTGCGATATCATACATCTAATATCTATAAAAAAAAAAGCTTAAGTAAAACTAATGCCTGTCGTTTGAACCTTCAGTACTTTAAGTTTAAATTTGGAAAGAAAAGAACATACCTTATTTTAATAGTATTTCTTAACATATTTAGTAGTTAACAGCCGATCGTCGATTTAATTTTTGGGGGCGTATTATTTATATTATTATTTATTCTAACAGTAATTATTCTGTAAAAAAGCCAGTAATACTTCAATGCCTATTGCAAAAGTTAAAATGAAAATTTAAAAAGTGAACAAATTATGACTGCTAAAATATTTAGCTTAAATCACTCACAGAAATAAATCAGCATCAAGGCCTCTCTCCCCCCCCCCCCAAGATCTACCAGTGTTTAACAACAGGTGATAGAAAATACAGCAAAAAAAACAACAAAAGATTGTTCATAGTTTAGCGGCCAAACTATAGATTTAACACGTCGGCTTTAATTTACTTTCTTGTAATTTAATAGCTTATTGTTGAACTGTTTGAATAAAATATTTCTAGCTACCATTTTCTTTTCTGTGGTCCAGAAGAAATCGTTTAAGGTTAAATTGATTACATATTGGTATAAACTATAATGGTAACTGAAAGAGTATGTAACATTTATAAAGAAGATTGGAGTTTAAAAAATATGTACACACCATAAAATCATTAAGGGGGAAACTTCTAAAATTAAGAAACTTGCCGCGATAATTCATCTAAATATTATTAATAATATAATTATTTTTTTCTTGATTTAGAGGCAGATATACAACAGACAACTTATATACCTCCACGGAAATTTATCTATCGGGTACATCCTCCTGAATTCCCTTTAGATAGAGATCTGATGCCAACAAAACATCTGGACTAATGTGCGACTTATGTTGGAATCCGTCATATCTGGATGGACAAACGGTCAACGAACGGTGCTGCCACGCGTTTCGCAACTAGGGCTTAGAGCGCTCACGTTTTTAGCCCGTTTTTCCGTCATTGGGAGTATGGTAATTGCTAGCTGTATTTTGGTATAACTGACCTGATGTTGATAAGAATCCACTGGAATAGACCAAGATTTCCTAATATGAATAATATGATTGCCAGACAGATAACCAAGAGGATTCAGGATTTAATTTTGAAGGGCGCTTTATTTATATATATATTTTTTTTTTATAAAGATAATTACTCAGAAAGAAAAACAATTATTATATTTAAATAGTTCTTAAAGACATTAAAAAAAACACCCTGGAACAATAATGCTTTTAGGTGTAATTTTAAAATATTTTTCCTGACACGTGCTTACATTTTTTTTTCTTAATGATATTTACAACTGTATTAAAGAAATATATTTAGTAAATTTGAACATATGGATATAATGACGTGAAAACACTTGTTGACTTACTACCCAATTGTAGCACTCTAATGATATGTCTATATTAGGAGATCACGGAGCCATCTTCTTTTCAGACGCTTCGGAGGTTTATCAGGAATTGAAGGGGAAGCAAGGTTAGAAACAAGAGGGTTGGGATGATTCTGAATTTTATCATGAAACGATAGGTATATGGATTTGGCCTGATCTGAAACATTAAGATCATTAAGGATGGTTTTATTTGTAACAAAGTAGAGAGCATTGAGGATTTTAAGAAGGATTTTGGATTGTAAGGATTGGATATGAGAGGAATTCGATGGTTTAGTGGAGTCCCATTGCTCAACTCCGTAAGTCCAAATAGGCCTTATTATAGTCATGTATATGAGTCATTTGTAATTAATTGTAAGTTAAGAGCGTTTGTCTTGTAAGTGCTGATCTAATCGTAAACGTTGAGCGGTTTCTTGTCGTTTCAGTCTGGTATGAGGATTCCAAGTTAGACGTTTGTCCTGGTGGAGTCCTAGGTAGCTTACATTTAATAGCTGCATAAAAATATTCCTATTAGTGCATATGCATTAAAATAGTCCGCAATACAGGCCCGTTGTCTATGATATTAATTACATCCGTTTAAAACTTCACGAATGGCTTCATCTAATCCTAAGCTACAACTTTTTTATCTACGAAAATTCTCAGAAATGAGGGCTTTATGCATTAACTTAATTTGGTATTATAAACTCATGAATACCCATTTGCTTTCCACTTGAATCGTAAGATAGTTTCATAAAAATCGAGAAAGAAGGTGGCCTTCAAAAATATTAGATCTTTTGGCATATATAACCTTATTGAGTTCTGCGCATGCGTTAGCCCTAGTTAAACATACGTCAGGTCGTCTCTTATAAAAATCTCATTTATCAGTGGCAGTATACAAGTTTAATGTGAACAATTAGTGTTATCAGTTACATTAACAATTACGTTTGATACTGGACAAAAAAAATAAGGTGAGTAATCACTTATTTACAACACAAGAGTGAACAGTGTAAATAGACCTTAGGTTAGTTAGATAACGGCCAGCCATAAGCTGCAACAGTCGTTAATACCAGTGGGCTAGATCCCTCCGTCGGAGGCAGATCTGTGCTCTCCAAGAGCGCGTCTATATTTTCGTGTTCAAAAAATTTTTTTTTTTTCCTCTCTTCACTTTTATCAATTTTTCTTTTAAAAATAAATATGAAATGCGATATTATCACATGCTAATGTCGAGTAAGGGCAAAAACACTAGGTCCAGGAGCCTGGATACTACAATTAGTTCTCCCATTAAAAAAAAGACAAGGCATTCGAAAAGAAACACTCCACCAGCCACACCAGGGAGCTCCATAGAAGAAGTGGAACCCCAACCTGGCTCCTCACAACAACCCAACAATTATGAGACAACTCAAGCTATGGGTGAAGAATCGCCGTTTTTCACTTCGAATCCATTTGAAGTGCTTTCAAATATAAATAACGAACAAATGGAAGCAGCATCCATCCCCAGAGAACCCAAACCCCCACCAATATTTGTTAGAAATATTAAAAATTTTCAATTGATGTGTAATCAATTGAATAATCTGGTAGGTTCAGGAAAATATTTATGCCAAAGCCGCACCAATGACACTAAGTTAATGCCCGACACTCCAGAAACCTATAGAAAAATCATAAAATATTTATCTGACACCAAGGCTGATTACCACACGTATCAACTGCGTCAAGAGAGGGCGCTCAGGGTCGTTATCAGAAGACTGCACCCATCTACGCCAACAGATGCTATAAAAGAAGAGCTCACGGGTATGGGATTCCATGTTCGCCAGATAGTGAACATATTTAAGGAGGATAGAGAACAGCCTGGAATAAAAAATAAAATACCTCTTCCACTATTCTTCGTTGACCTTGACCGAACACCGATGTCGAAAACATCTACAAGGTCACACGCCTTTATTATACAAGCGTTGTTGTAGAAAAGCCCTACAGCAAGCGCGACATCGTTCAATGCCATAACTGCCAGGCTTATGGCCATACGAAACGGTATTGTCATCACATTCCTAGATGTGTGAGGTGTGGTGAGCAACACAAAACAGAGGACTGTAGGAAGTCTAGAACTTCACCTGCAGTATGCGCTTTATGCCACCAAGGACACCCAGCCAACTACAAGGGTTGTCAAACTTACAAAGATTTGAAAACACGAATGTACGCAACGCCTAGAGAAGAAGGGACATCCAGGCCACCAAGACAACCCTATAGAACAGTGAACGGAAGAGTGTCCTATGCTCAGATGTTCAAAGGAGACACTGTAAACACTCAATCTCAGGCCCTGCCACAAGAATCTAAACCTCAAGAATTCACACATCAACCTCAAGACCCATATCCCTCCATCCCTGAACGTAGGTTAAATACTCACACATTCATTCCTCCTCCTTCCAATTCCACTGACCTCACAAGCCTATTGACATCTTTCCTTTCCGAATTTAGATCTCTCATTACCCCCCTTATTTCGCTACTTACCAATGTTATATCCAACCTCATTCCACTGCCAAGAAATCCATAAATGTCCTCAACCAAATTCCTCTCCATTCTCCTCTGGAATGCGAATGGTATTCGGAACCACATCAACGAACTGACAATCTTATTACATGACAAAAACATCGACATAGCACTAATAACTGAAACTCGACTAACCAACAAACGACAAATCAACGTGCCCGGCTACAATATTTATCGAACCGACCATCCTGATGGAACAGCACATGGTGGCACTGCCATAATTATCCATCGATCCGTTTCCCATCATTTGTTTCCCTTACCAAGCCATAATTTCCTACAATCCACAGCCGTAATAATCCAAACACCCCTTTACCCAATAACACTAGTTGCGGCATATTCCCCACCTAAAACACCCATTTCCGAATCCCAAATAATTTCCTTCCTGAATTCCTAGGACACCACTTCCTCCTAGGTGCAGATCTAAATGCAAAACACCAGCAATGGGGAGCCAGATCCACAAATTCCCGAGGGCGAACATTGCTATCTGCACTTAATTCCCATCGCAGCAACATCCTTTCACCTAATACACCCACATACTGGCCAACAGATCCCAACCGCAATCCCGACCTTCTAGACTTTTTCCTCCACAAAGGTCTAGGATCACTACACTGTTCTATTTCAAGGTTTGATGATCTTTCATCTTTCTTTTTCTATTTCAAGGTTTGATGATCTTTCCTCAGACCATAGTCCTCTAGTCCTAACCGTTTCCACATCTCCCATTCCCAAATCATCCCCACCTTCATTTATCAGGGGGCCAGTTAACTGGAACCTTTTCCGTCAAATACTGGAAGATAATATTGACCTCAGAGTTTCCTTAAAAACACCTGAAGACCTCGACGATGCAGTGCATTCCTTCACTACCCTGATCCAGCAAGCAGCTTGGACTGCATCCTCACCTGATCGTCCCAAAAAATACCATAACATAAATCCTTTACCTCAAGATCTATTGGACCTAATCCATAGCAAACGTTGCTCTAGGACCCTTTGGCAAAGAACTAGGCATCCTGATGACCGGAAATCGTATAATTATTATTCCAAACAGGTAAAAAAGAAACTGGAAACTTTTAAAACCCAATCCTACAATTCCTACCTCTCCTCATTATCCGCTAGTGATAACTCCCTCTGGAACGTAACCAAAAAAATCCTTAAATTCCAGTCCATTTCCCATCCACTTCGCCGTGATGATGGTTCCTGGGCTTCGTCAGATGCGAATAGAGCAGAGGAGTTTGCTAAACATTTATCCTACACATTCACCCCTCACCCCGAACTCCATCCCAGCCACACTGCTGAAGTTGAAGAATTCCTCTCTTCACCAATTCCTCTCTCTCTACCTCCAAAACCTGTTAACCCCTCTGAGGTCAAATTCCTTATAAACAAATTAAAACCCCGAAAATCCCCTGGATATGATCTCCTCACTTCACAAATCCTCAGACAACTTCCCAAAAAAGCAATCATATTCCTTACCTATCTATACAACTGCATCCTTCGCACAACCAACTTTCCTTTGGTGTGGAAACATTCCATAATCATCCTGTTTCCAAAACCAGGTAAACCTGTTAATAACACATCATCCTATAGACCGATAAGCTTACTCCCGATCCTCTCAAAAATCTTTGAGAAAATCCTTCTCAAACGCATCCTACCCATAATCGAATCCCACAACATCCCTTCTCATCAGTTTGGATTCCGCTCAAGACATTCCACTGTCCAACAAGGCCTTCGTGTTGTGGACCATATATCCTCTGCACTTGAAAACAAGCATTATTGCACTGGTGCCTTTCTGGACGTAGCACAAGCTTTCGACCGGGTGTGGCACGATGGCTTGCTTTTCAAGCTCAAAACCCATTTACCCCAATCCTTATACCTAGTCCTCAAATCCTACCTCTCAAATCGTTCCTTTCAAGTCCGTTGTGACACCGCATTCTCCACTTACTATCCAGTTGAGGCTGGTGTTCCACAAGGCAGTGTCTTGGGCCCAGTTCTCTATATCCTCTTCACTTCCGATATCCCTTCCAATCCCGATACATTTCTAGCTACATTTGCTGATGATACTGCCATTCTATCTTCCCACTCAGATCCTCAAATAGCATCTCTAAACCTACAATCTCACCTCTCTTTGATTGAGCAGTGGTGCAACAACTGGCGCATCAAAATCAATGAATCAAAATGCAAACATATCACTTTTACCCTGCGACGCAGATCCTGTCCGTCAATCCTTTTTAATTCAATTCCACTTCCCTACTCAGACACAGTCCGTTACCTTGGCTTCCTTCTTGACAAAAGACTAACTTGGAACCCACATACCAGACTTAAAAGACAAGAACTTAACCGACGATATGGCCTTAACCAGGTAAATCTGTATAGATTACTAAGTAGGACATCCCATCTTTCAATTGAAAATAAACTTTTAATCTACAAGACCATACTGAAACCTATCTGGACCTACGGACTTGAACTGTGGGGAACTGCTAAACATTCGAATATCAAAACGCATCCAATCCTTCCAGTCCAAAGTACTTAGAACAATAGTCAATGCCCCATATTATGTCACAAACAAGACCCTACACCATAACCTTAACATCCATTTGTCCTCGACATCATCCCAACCAGATTCTCAAACTTTCACCAAAACCTTATCCATCCAAATCCTCTAGCTCAATCCCTATCCAGCTCCCTTCATCCCTACAATCCTCCACGAAGGTTAAAACGGCAGTGGCCCAGAGATCTCTTGTAAATATGCTTCTGGAGTCCTGGCAATGGCCAGCTTCTCCACTCATGTCCCGAGCGCCTGTGGCTCTAGTGCCCTCTTTCAGTCTCCATTGGCTCTAATACTAGTGATGCGGCTGGAAAAGTGGCGCTGGGATCTCCTGGAGTCTTGCTTTGCCTTCCACATGTGGGGGAAAAAGCCTGGCTCGGAGATTCTTGGGCGAATGTATATATTGTATATAGGTATGATTGTGTTTATAAGTTTCTTTTTATGTTATTGTTATTTTTTTTTTCTTTTATTTTCTTTCTTCATCAGTATTATTTATTTACTTTTTATATTTATATTTATTTCTCTATTATTTGTATATATTGTTTGAATGAGAACTCTTAGCCCTAATACTTATAGCCCTCCAGTGGCTGATTGTATTATTATTCAATAAATAGATAAAAAAAAAAAATAACCTTATTATTTTTACATGTTGGAGATGGAGGTCACGCCAAATTGGGCCGTTTGACGTTGCCTCCATCTCTAACATATCAAAATAACGAGGTTATATAGGCCAAAAGGCCCAATATTTTTGTTGATCAACTTTTTCTGGAATTTGTGATCAAATTTTCTTACGATTCAAGTGGAAAGCAATTGTTTGTAGTACCTCATTAAATTGATAAAGTTTGCTGATCTCCAGATTGAAAACGCCTCTTTTTCCCGGTAATTTGGATAAATAAAAAGTTGTTGATTACGATTAGACGAAGCCATTTACGAACTTTTTGACGGTATGAAGAGAACATTTTGGGATTGTTTAAATATTTAGCTTCGGCCACTCACAGGTGCAAATATGGACCAATGAAAAAACCCGAAAGACCCCTACACCCCCCCCTCCTCCGTGGATCCGTCATTGAAAAGTTATTGAACAAGAATAATTTTTTTGTTGGTGTTAATTGGCTCTAACTCTCGTACTAAAATACATAGGGCTAACATATGAATTATGAACCTTTTTTTTTGTTTTTTTATAAATAAATTATGACCGATCGGAAACGCTTTCGCTCCATCGACCTCTTTTGAAAAACATTACACATTAGAAACGGGACAATTTATCCTGCTACTGTTTCGTGAGAGCTACCTTAAAACCCGCTATGAAGGTTGTAAAGATCGTTGTTGTTTTTTTTTTTTTTGCCAGTTCTCTTTTTCTTTTAGTATTTGGAGTACATCCTTATATGAATATGCATGCGTGTTCTCATATTAATGCAGGCCAAAAAAAATAATAAAAATATTAGACGTTAAAATGACCAGAAATTGAAATTTATAATAATTAAATTAAATGCTTGCAGTGTAATTGAAAATAGTGAGTTAAAATTGTGTTATAGTTCAAATAAGTTCATTCGTAAAAGTTATACAATAGTTCACAATTTATTTATTATGAATATTAATTTTCGAAAATTGTAAGTAAAATTTAGTCTCGAGTTTTTTTTTTTTCTTTAATTTAGTTATAATACCTCAATATTTGTGTATTCTAATTTCTGATAATTTTAATGTTTAATAATTATATTCTAGATTTTTTATATATTTATATATGTTTTATATATATATATATATCTGTTTGTTTTTTCACTGTAAGGTTTTTCATATTTCATGAATATGAATTCAATAAAATCACTAAACGTCGCAAAAAATATAGTTGTTTATTTATCGATAAAATCTGATGATCACTAGAAAATTTATATTACTTAACATGCGACAAAATACAAATCAATATATGTATATTTAGCCATTCTCTTTTATTGTGACAGAATGCTATAATATTAAATAAAACAGTTTCAAATTCATGTGTCGTAATTCATTGGTGTACCATGTCTATGTAAGAGAGAAATTGTACCATTTCTATGTAATAGAGAAATAGATCTATGTTCTGGTGAATCAATCAAAATGACGAAACACAATTAAAAAATAATACAGTAAAAAAAAGGGAATTTATGTAGTAGTTAAAAGTGGTGTCCAGTTACGTAAACGTCAATATTTTTTAATGCTTCAATATTTCAGGAACAATAACCTTAAACGTCATCAAATATTTCATCAAACATCTGCCTTATTGAGTTCTAAACAAATATTCCTTTATAAATAAAGTACAGCAACCAAACAAAATAAAAATAAAAAAGTAGTGAATCCATTAAAAAAAAAAAAAGAAAACCGAGGTCAATTTTATTTCAAACTAAAGTACTAACTTAAAACCTAACATATTTATATTTATATAACTAACTTAAAACCTAACCTAACACATTACAACAAAACCTATATATATATATATATATTATATATATATATATATATATAGAATATTATTTATTGAGTAATATAATATTCTGTCACATGGATAATAATTCAGACTATATGTGCAGGAAATATAAAATAAACAGAAGAAAAATAAAAGATGAATTATAACAAAAACTATATACAATAAATAAAAATAAAATAACTTAAAGACAAGTAAATTGAAATAAAAAAAAAAAAACACGGACATACCTATATACACTATTTACAATCGGGCAAGACAACTTCAAGTCAGGCTTGTACCTTCAGCTATAGGAGGAAAAGCAGGACTCCAGGAGATCCCTGCGCTACTCTCTCAACCGCATCAGTGGTGCTAAAGCCAGTTATAATATCATTATGATATGCTTTCAAGCAAGCCTTAAGAATAGTGGCAATGTTATAAAAGTTTATTTTATGAATAATATATTCACTTCGTATGCCAGAAATCATTCTAATAATTTGCAAATTTATATTTAAAATTAGGGAATTATTTTTTATTTATTTATTTAGAAATATAATAATCTGTTACGTGGACAATAATTATAGTGATGTATGAACACATTTACATCATATATACAGAAAATATAAAATTAACAAAAGTAAAATAATAATCAAAAACTATGTACAATAACAAATAAAATAACCTAAAGATAAGTAAATTAAAAAGTCATACCTATATACAATATATACAATCGGGCCGGGAACCCCAAGTCAGGCTTCTCCCTCCAACTATAGAAGGATAAGCAGGACCCTAAGAGATCCCTGCGCTACTCTCTCAACCGCGTCACTGGTGCCAAAGCCAGTGGAGTTTGAGCGAGAGCGCTAGGAGAATTATTAGGGTGATTACAGAGTTTAGGAGAAATATTACCTTATATTTGGGATAAATTGTTATAAATCGTTTATCTAACTATTTTATATTTAAAATCGATTGTCGTGTGTATAGAAAAGGTAATTAATTAATTTCATTGATGCATCTACAACAATCAATTTCTCACAAGATGAGTCCATTTTTTTCATTTTTCTCAACCCAATAATTGATAATTTATTTAGAGTTATTCACTTGTGGTACCAGTAAGCTTATTTTAAAGAGCCGTATTTTTTCCTCCACTTTTATTTCTTGTGGAAAAATTTGATTCTTTTCTCCTACCTTGGATCCACCACTGCTTAAAATTATTAAACTATTTCTCGTTAGCCATTCAAACAATAAGGTATGCAATTATCGAATTTTCGTATTACTTCAAAAAAATAAAATATCACATCCACAATAGCCTGAAAATGCCTGTACATTTTTGTTTCTACTGCTTTCTCCCAAAAAAAAAGCTTCCCGCTCGCGAAAAAACTGTACCGCTGTCGCCACCATTATAACGGTTTTCAATTACTGTTAATTTATTTCTCAACGGGAAAACAACCATCCCCTTCAAAAACCTATTTGTTTCTTATGGTATTTCTTCGTCTTTTTTATTCAGAAGTATTGGATGCCTATTAGAAAACGTTGTATGTATTTATTGTACACTTTTCTATACTTACTTTTACATCGTGAGTTCAATATAGATTTTTCAATTTCAATAAATCATCGTCAAGAATGAATTCATTGTACTCCAATTACCATTTAGAAAACCTATGAGTATTGATTCTCTGTGAAAAAAATATATATATAAAAAGTACACAAATTATTATAATTATTATTTATGTATTTGCTTCACTTCCTCAGATATCTGGAATACATTCATCCCGGAAAAAAAGGAATGCAGACGGAGGAATTTATTTATTTAAAAATTTTCTTATAATCCTGTACGTATCGACCAGGAGTTCCTTTTGAACGGTTTTAATTATGTAAAGTCCAAGAACTTGGGAATCTTTTGTTTTATTTTTCAATACTAAACCGTTTAAAGATATTATTGTTATTGAAAATTTTTACTTTTTCTAAATGATATAACGTTTTTAACTCCAAAGCATGTTCCTGGTATTTTCAATTTTTATTTTGTCCTTGTGGTTAATAGGTTGGAATGACTGGGTACTGCTACATCTATGATGATAATAATTATTATTATTTCTGTATTTCCAATGAATGCAATTCTCAACCAACTTCTCTTATACATTATGAAAAATTAAATGAAATGAAAAAATGTTTTATTATTCTGGGACTGTTGTCCCTTAAGAACAAAATATGAATACAGATTGTATGTCTGTGTGGTTACAGTTAAATTGTATATTTACAATGAAAGTTGACTTACGATAAAAATACAGAAAAGAGAAAGAAAAGAACAAGTAAATTGTACATATGTATGAGAAACTAAAATAACCTTAATAAATTGAGGTAGTCTCTGGTGGTGCTCAGATATTTCTCTTAGATATATTTCACAATCATTCGGATTGAGAAAGGAGTAGGTGCTTAAAGAGGAGAGGTTTAAACGAGGAAACTGATTAAGCGTGTCGAATATCAGCTGGGATGGAATTCCAGATAGAGGTCGGAAGTACGAGATCTGGTGGGACGGGATTGGATGGAATATTTGAATTGTAAGCTGTGAAAAATATAGAAGAGTCGATGGGTTCTAATGATATGCGTATCAATAACTATTTCTCTACAACTCTGGGTACAGATACAATACAGATGATTATATATTTTGAATATACTCGTAAGTTAATAGAATAAAATTAATACATTTGTAATTTTTTTTAAATTAAAATAAATCGATATTTTTAATACTTTAATATGGGTGAAATAAATGTATTTATACTTAATTAAAAAAATAATAATGAATAAAAAAAATGGAATGAATCATTGGAATTAACTTCTTCTGGTTAAAATTATATGTAATATAAACTTAGATCATATACTCCGTCAAATAAATGTACATAAATAAATGATATATGTGAATTTAAAACATTTTGTATATATAATTAACCAGTCAATTTATTAATTGAAATTTATCTATAGTAACTCATCTGAGCAATTTTTTTCAGCTTAAATATTTTATAATCTCTGATCTACTTAAACTAATGTTCGCAAATCACCTTATTCAATACATTCTTCATCAATGGACGAATCACTGTCTTTATGGTTGTTAAAATATTATGCCATTAATTTTTAAAATAAATTATGGAAAGCTACTTGTATTCAGTTTTTAAATTATTATATAAAAAAAAAAATTTAAACCACTACTAAACAAAATTTAAAAGCAATTTTTAATAAAATAAGAAATATACATTCTACCTTCTATATAAAAAATAAGAAAATCAATTCTTGATTTTTTATGATTGAAAACCCCTCTTCCGTCAGTTTCTCTATTCATTTCCATTCCATTTAAAAACTGAAATTTTAATCAAGTGACAAAATGTTGAACTGTTATGACAAATAAGGTGGTTGTTTAGAAAGGTTTTTGATTATAAATATATTAGATAGGCACTACCAGGTATATTAAAATATTATATAAATTGTGTATATACGACTATAATTATTCTTGATAGCATATTAAAGTAATCGTAGTGTACCAGTAACAGAATAAAGTATTTTCGTGAAGAAAGAAACCCAAAACGTCGGACTAGGGGATCATAAATAAATAATTACAAGTGGAAGAAGTGATAAATCTAAGAACCAGTATACATCTTCCTCACAAATTATATATATATATATATATATATATATATATATATATAATATATATATATATATATATATATATATATATAAAGGTATTGAAGGAAATCAATATACTCAAAAGTTGTTGTTTTTTGTTTTGAGTTTAGGGCCAAAGAACTGCTGATGGCCCTCAAAATTGTACTAATTAACTTAATTTTTCAATCTTAAAACTACTATTATTAAAGATAATACAATTTTAAAAATTAAAAAATATATAAATTACTACAAAGGAAAAAAATAAAATAAATAATAAATACTCGTAACTTAATAGAATAAAATTAATACATTTGTAATTTTTTTTTATTAACATAAATCGATATTTTAATACTTTAATATGGGTGAAATAAATATATTTATACTTAAAAAAAATAATAATAATAATGAATTAAAAAAAATGGAATGAATCATTGGATTAAACGCGCGATTCAGGATTTTTCAGCTAAGATTCTTTTCTTTCTAATAATAAAAAAAAAAGCAATAATAATAAGCTTTAGTTTGTTTTGCCTTTTTATTTATTGTTTTGTACCCGAAACGTCGGACTAGGGGATCATAAATAAATAATTACAGGTGGAAGAAGTGCTTTCCATTATAAAAACCTTAGAACCAGTATACCTCTTCCTCACAAATTATATATATAAAAAAAGGAGTGATGAAAATCAATATACTCAAAAGTTGTTGTTTTTTGTTTAGAGTTTAGGGCCAAAGAACTGCTGATGGTTATCAACCCCCTCAAAATTGTACTAATTAACTTAATTTTTTAATCTTAAAACTATTTTAAATATTATAAAAGTTAATATTTTTTTTAATTAAAAAAAATAGAAATTACTATAGAGGAAAAAAATAAAATAAATAATAAATACTCGTAAGTAATTTTTTTTTTTAAATCTTTTATTGAGAAATAATACATTTTGCCACATTTAAGGGCACTGAGTACTAAAGCTGAGTGAGGCCCATTCATACTATATATACAATACAATAAAAAAAATAAAAATAAATAAATAAAAAATAAAAATATATATCTATATAACAAAGGTAAAAACTATAAAACCAAAGAAATGTAACTTGAAATCAAATTTAAAAAAAAAATACAGAAATTGGTAAAAAAAATACAGAAATCGGTCGTAAGTTAATAGAATAAAATTAATACATTTGTAATTTTTTTTTTATTAACATAAATCGATATTTTTCATACTTTAATATGGGTGAAATAAATGTATTTATACTTAATTAAAAAAATAATAATGAATAAAAAAAATGGAATGAATCATTAGATTAAAAGCGCGATTCAGGATTTTTCAGCTAAGATTCTTTTCTTTCTAATAAAAAAATAAATAAAAATAAGCTTTACTTTGTTTGGCCTTTTTATTTATTGTTTTGTACTGGTTTATTTTTATATTAAAAAAATTGGCCCAAGGACTATTCCTTGAACAACCCCATTGAAAATCTTACGACAGTCCGATCCGTTGCAAATCCATCGAAACTTATCAGTCACGTATGATGTCGTCGGGCCTACCAACGAAACCTTTCATTGTTTTTAACAATGGCCTGCCGTTATGCCGTCGTTTTTAGCGTTCAAACTATCTTGTGAACAAAAACAGTTTTTTTATTACATTTAGAAAAAAAAAAATTAAAAATGGTACTTCCTTAAAATGTAGGCTTTTTGTATTGCTCGAAATCATTTCGAAACCGAAAATTTACAAATTAAGACCTACTTCCAAGTTTTTATATCATCGTCTAAATACTTCAAATCAAAATTCGTTTTGGACAACATGTATTTTGTCAGACTTCGTATATAACACAGGATTACAAATGTCAAATTTTACAAAAATTGCTTTAAGATATAAGTTAGCATATTAAATTTAATTTAAAGTAAATATTCGACCCATAGTTTTCACATTCGACTCAAAACAAAAACAACAACTTTTGAGTATATTGATGCTCTTCACTACTTTATATATATATATATATATATAATTTGTGAGGAAGAAGTATACTGGTTCTTAGATTTTTATAATTGAAAGCACTTCTTCCACTTGTAAATGAAAAAAAAAAAAATCTGATTTGAGCACCTCAACATTCATTTATCACTAGTTTTACCCAAATGCGAGACCAAAACAAGTATTGGTCTTGGTCTTGGTCTAGTGCAAGAGTCTTGCAGCAGTCTTGCAGTTACCTATTAGCCTATTCCATACAGATATTACAGTAATTTTTCAGAAAGGGGAAACCTAACTAAGCCCGAATGTAAATTTTGAAGATTTAAATGCAAAAGTATATTAGTCATACCAATTGTTTACATATAGTAAATAAATTTTCAATTATTAGTTAATATTTTTCTTTAATTTTTATATACAAAAACGATTTTTTATCTGTCTTGATCCTGGTCTTAAAAAGACCAAGACCGATTTTGATTAATATTATTTACAACCCTAATTTCAATAGAAAATTGTTTTTTTTTAATTAACTAAACTGCAAGAATATCGTTTCAATGATATATAATAACTTAATTAAAAAGATAATTAATATAAATTATGAAAATTCTGTTCACCATATTTGGTTAATCGAAGTAAAAAAAAAATGTTTTATACATATTTTATACATAAATTCAATTTGGATTTTATGGCAATGTTTATTTCCCATTCAATATCATAATAGTTAGAATTAATTATTTATTTATTTGTCTAAGGAAATGTCTGTACAAATAAATGTGTACATGTTATACTGAATCTATAGTACTGCGATCACTATAGATACTAAATAGGATGTGCTGCTAACTGTGATTGATAGTGAGAAATACTGAGCTTTTCATATTTCCCCATTCGTCATCTTACCCCGATCATTCCGTAATTTTCGTAAAAAAAAAAAAAAAAAAATGGGGAGGGGAGGGAAGGAATATATACAGGTACATAATATATATAATACATAATATATATAGGTACATAATACATAATATATATAGGTACATAATACATAATATATATAGGTACATAATATAATCAGAACGGGCTTTAGGAGGTTGGAAATTTATCCTACCATAAAAATTACTGAAAAATCTAAATAACTTTTTAATCATTGATTTTGAACTAAAATTTCATAAAACTCACTGAATGTTATAGCAAATATTTTATGACGTTTTTAAATTGAATACGCCTATATTTCATTAATAAAAGTAAATTAAAAACGCAGTCATACCTATATACAATATATACAATCGGGCAGGGAACCCCAAGCCAGGCTTCTCCCTCCAACTATAGAAGGAAAAGCAGGACTCCAAGAGATCCCTGCGCTACTCTCTCAACCGCGTCACTGGTGTTAAAGCCATTAGAGTTTGAGCGAGAGAGCTAGGAGAATTATTAGGGTGATTACAGAATTTAGGAGAAATATTACCTTATATTGGGGATATACTGTGATAAATCGTTTATCTAACTATTTTATATCGATAGTAAATAATTTCCCCATTTGTCATCTTACCCTGATCATTCCGTAATTTTTGTAAAAAAAAAAAAATAAAAAAAAAAAAAAAAAAAAAAAAAAAAAAAAAAAAAATGGGGAGGTGAGGAATATATAGGTACATAATATAAGCAGAACGGGCTTTAGGAGGTTAGAAATTTATCCGCCCATAAAAATTACTGAAAAATCGAAATAACGTTTTAATCATTGATTTTTTAATAAAATTTCATGCGCCTCACTAATTTTTTTATTGATGTTATACCAGGTATTTTATGACATCTTTAAATTGAATACGACAATATTTCGTAAATAAAACAAATTCATAAAAGTATGCCGCAAATAGAAATAAATACCAGAGAATCTGGTAGGAGAGATATTATTTGAATGCCGAGAAAGAAGTTAGGTACAGAGGTTATCGACCACACCAGCCAGTGGGGACTCTCCTTTCAGATAAACCCTCAAAAATGGTTATTAGCACGCAACCTCATCGATTCCGGTCCGTACGGTGACCCTCTGCCAGGGTTTGGCCTATTTACCTTTAAAAGAAAACTACTTCCTCATCACTTAAATTTTAATCATCTTCTTCCAATCGAGTTAGATAGATCGAATCGTCTTCTCTAGTCACCAGCAAAGGTTGTCTCTGTATCCCCATCTCAAGCGAAAGTGGATGTTTCAATATGCTAGTTTTGCAATAATAAACTAAAAGTTAATTCGCCAATTATTTATTGGTTATTAAATTATTTTCTTTCTTAGCTATAACAGGATAGGAAATACTAAAAACAGAACGGCACAAACATATTCTCTGGAACTTAGAGAATATGTTTAACGGATATTTCACTAGCGACCTAAAAGCAAATTTGCTGCAGTCTTGTATATATTCTACAATCCTATATGGATCTTAAACTTGGACATTCTCCTCTGCATTGGAGCGCGGAATGTACTGCACGGGTTTTGATCGAGTCTGGCACCCAGGACTGCTTTACAAACTCCGTAAATTCCTACACCCTACATACTCCCTCATTATCCGTTCCTATCTTACTGATAGATCCTTCAGTAGATAGATCTGATAGATCCATCAAAGTAAATCACAGTAATACCTATTCATCCCTTTTTCCCAGTCCGCTGGTGTTCCTTGAGGTAGTATCCTAGGTCCTATCCTTTACACAGTTTATACAGCTGATATCCCAACCCCTCCTAACACAGTGATTACCACGTATGCCGATGATACATGTGTCCTATCAGTTAATAACGACCCAATAATTGCATCCCAAACCCTTCAATCACACATCACAAACCTTGAAGAATGGTGTCAAAACTGGAGAATAAAAATAAATTCCAATAAATCTCATCAAATCACCTTTACCCTTCGTCGTAAACCTATGTCCTCTTGTCCTACAGTATCCTTTAATAATATCCCACTTATCCCTGTTGAACAAATTCGATACCTTGGACTCCACTTAGATAAACGTCTAACTTGGAATCCTCATACCAGACTGAAACGATAAGAAACAGCTCGACGTTTCCGACTACTCCAGCACTTACAAACGCTCTAATCTCCCAGTCAATTACAAAAGACTCATATACATGACTACAATAAGACGTATTTGGACTTACGGAGTTGAGCTCTGGGGCTCCACTAAGCCATCGAATTCCTCTCGTATCCAATCCTTACAATCCAAAATCCTTCGTAAAATCTTCACTGCTCCTTCCTTTGTCACAAACAAAATCATCCATAACGACCTTAATGTTCCTTATGTTTCTGACCTGGCCCAATCCAGATACCTATCCTTCCATAACAAACTTCAGAACCATTCAAACCCTCTCGTTTCTAACCTTGCTTCCTCTTCGATCCCTGACAACCCTCAGAGGCGTATGAAAAGAAGATGGCCTCGAGATCTCCTTTTGTAAATACATTTTTAGAGTGCTACCAATGGGTAGTTTCTCAACACGTGATTTCATGCTATTTTATTCCTTTTTTCACATTTATTGAATGTATTTTTACTTGTAATACAGTTGTAAATATCATCAATAAAAAAAAAATAAATAAAAAAAACTTGGACATTAAGGGAGAAGGGACAGGAATATTATGGGGATCAATAGGAGGGAAAAGACAAAGATCAGAAGTATCCTTTTTTGTGTAAAAATAAAACATTTAAGTAGGTGTGCTGGGTATCTGGGTATCCAGTCTGACGGACGATGGGTGTTCAATTAGCTTTACGGAGTGGCCTCCAGTTGACTAAATGGGAAGCTGAGGGAAGAACCATACACGAGTATTTTTTTTTTTTTTTTCCTACGCCTGTTTACTTCGACTTTTCAAGTCATGAGTCTTCTTCATCAACTTGGGGCTGTTATAGGCGACAGTAATGATCGTTTTGTTCTCTCTTCTTCGAGATATCCAGGGAGCATGTGAATGCAATTTTCTTAGAGTAGTTTTTCGAAGATCGTAGAATAAAATCGGAGTAGACTAATGGGCATGTACGTGTCCTTGTTTGTTTTGTGAAACTATTATTAATCTCACGCATGTCAATCAGTCCACACCACCAACATTTTTAAGCATTAAAGTCACTAATTCTTTATTACTTTTGACAGGCGTGAATGATAAAATGACAATTATGATATCAAAACAAGTCGTCTATTTTCTATATTTTTTTATTTATTTATTAACAGTTTGTATACATCTAATAGAAGGGTTTCTTCCAAAAAATGTGATATCACAAGTGAATCGACTGGTTATAGAACCAATTTACATTACAATAATGTAGTATAAAAATCGTCGAAGAAAAAAAAATTGAAAGTAGGAAATTGACTTGACTAGTTGTGAATTCTATCTTTCGTATAAAGCTTTAATTTGTGATTTCCAACCTTTCCTGCAGGATGGTTGGCAATCTTTTGCTTCTATTTTTCACCCAGTTTTTATGGGATAGGGGATTATCAGCCCTATACCCAACCCCCGATCTGGAGGATAAGGAACTATGGTTTAAGACACTGGGGTCGCTTACCTCCCTATGAATCTCAGGGTGGGGACGTTACCGTCTCCATACGAGAATCGAATCCGCGCCGTAGTGGTCCATGTATTCGAGTAGGGGGCCTGAACGTAATTTTTTTAATTTATTATTAAATATTTCATTTTTTTGTGTGTGTATGTGTTATTAATACCCTCCAACAGGATTTGAACACTTGATATAATCTTTTTGCAGGCGCCTTAAGACTCTCGACCACCGCTGCCCCGGTTCAAAATTTTACAATAATACAAATTGTCTTATGAAGAAAGAATCTAAAAACATTTAAAGAAAAAATAAATAAAAAGGTTGGGATAAATTGAAGTAATTAAAGAAAAAAAGTGAAACCTTAAGCATAGATGATTGTTCCTGGGACACTAAGTGGACCCTGAGGGATCTTCCCGATTTGCCAACCATTGTTTCGGTTAAGATTTCCAGAAAAACTGAAGCAAAGTATACAAACATACAAGAAGAAGACATTGAAACCAAAAATGTATGAAATAGTGGTCTAGGAGATACTATAACCTTATTATTCCTATTCTTCCAAAGGGATGTCAACTTTAGAGGGAACTCCGTTGTACCTCCTCAGGGAGACGCTATTGTCATGAAAATGATGCCAATAATGCTGTACTATTATAATTAAATTGTATTCTACGGCAGTGAAACCTGTAGGGCGACTGAAACTATCACGTACTCCTTCAAATCTTTATCACCCACGACTTTGCTTGGTGGCCTCGGAGGACTTCTGGAGAACCACAGAGCAGGTTCTCATCCATCTCGAAATATGGAAGAAAAAATAAACTGGATAGAACTAGACTATCACACCTTAAGGAACGTGATAGTTTTCTTGAAGATACTATGCAGTGATATACTTCAAACCAGCTGATTAAGAAAGGCACCCTGGGGTTTCGAAATAGGCACACATCCGGTCGATAGGTTTTAAAAAGGATTTATTCTGAATTTTTTTTAATAAAAAAAAAAATCAGGTTCACCTTTTGGAATGAAAGTGTATTTAATATTCAGGGTGTTCGATATAGGTTACATAATTACTATCCCAGTACATACATTTTATCATGAAAATAATACTTATGAACTGTTTTCATTACGTATGTATATACGCCTGTACTATATAGATATAAATATTCTAAAGGTATTATGGCTTAGGGGAAGGGAGTGTGAAGTAGAGGCATGCATTATAAAAAAAAAAATGAACAGAACTCCTCTGTTCCTTTTTATAACCTTTCCTGTGATATTTACAAAAAAAATAAAAAATAAATTAACAGAACTCCTCTGTTCCTTTTTATAACTTTGCCTGTGAGATTTATGTGAGAAAAAAAAAAAATAAAAATAATGCTTTCATTGAGAGAAATTTAGAACATTGTATATAAAACAGTCTTTTTGTTTTTTGCTCTCTCGGGGCAAGTCGAATCAAATTGGTGACCGATAATGAATTCGTCTTAAAAACATCAGTTGCTGTCAAACTCGTAAAAATATTACACCGTCCCATAGGGAATTACAAAGTTAGAATTACTGCAAGAATTTTCTGGTACGTTACTAATTCGGTAGTACTGGTAGTTTATATAATTTAACCATTCCCCTCTTCCAAATTTCATTCTGATAAGCTATACTTTTCAAGGAAAAATCCAGTTTCAGAGCAGGCGGATCTACGGGGGGGAGGGTGGGGGAACTTTCTGGCTGGAGCCCCGCCCCCACAAATTGTAAAATGTAACCATATTTATGAAAAAAAATATTAAAAACTATTTCTTAAACTGTTATTGTTCGTGTAATAATATTTAATAAGACTTCAAGAATCACTTAAACACAATTTCATATGGGTAGTCTCTTCGTTTTATCGTTTTATATTCATATATTTATATTATATATATATATATATGTCCTCATTTAAATATCATATATATATAATATATATATATATATATATACATAAAATATATGTGCGTGTGTGTGAAAAAATAGCTTTCAGGCTGAAGCCCCCCTTCCCAAAATTAAATCCTGGATCCGCTAGTGGGTTTCAGTGACACAATGAGATTTTAAAGAATGCAAAACTTTATTTACATTAAGAAAATAAAGAGAATCTCTTAGCATTGAAACCGTTCGTATAAGAATATGATACAGAACTTTTTGTCACATTTTTTCATGTTCAGGGAGCTTGCGTAATCTTGTGTATCGCTTTCAGACATTTACTTTCGACTGACGTCTTGCATAAACCTGTAGTATAGATTCTTAATTTATATTTCAACCATATCCTTACATCCTAAGTATCATAAATAGAAATAATCAATGTAGGAAAACAAAAGCTGGGACATGAAACTAAAGGCTCTGTAACAAGTTGACTCCGCGTGGGAGTTAGGGGAGGGGCTTCTCTCGCTTTGCAACTTCTACTCGATCAATATGTCAAACTTAAATTCATGACAAAGTTATATTGATGTCAAACTTATATTATTTCAAACTTGCCTTGATGTAATATTAGCTTACATCACTTGGTTTACAAGTTGTTCCTGAAATGGAAATTATCTTTCAAATGTTAAAATAATAAGGATATAGATGGAAAATTACTAACAATAAGGCCTTAGGTCTCTAGTGTACAAGGCAGATACCTCTTCCTTGTCCTCATTTAAATACCATCTCTACCGATTCCTTCTCACATCCCAAAATGACGTTATACAATAAAATAAATATTGTGAAACAGATTTTGACTAAGGTGAATGGTTGATAAAATTTATTGAGTCTTAATTTTAAAAATCAACCCATGCTTATTTTATTTTATTTTTATTTTCATTTAAATAATGTTTTTTTTTATTTCGTTTTCTCTCAAAATTTTATTTTATTTTTACTTGTTTTAATTTAATTCACTGAAGATACTTTATATATTCTTTAATATTGATTAATGTAATTTTTGGCCAGATGTAGTTTTTATTTTTTTGTTCATATCTGTTCATATTCATAAGGGACCTTGTCCCAGAATAAAGTTTACTTTCTATCTATCTATCTATCTATCTACAAGTGAACAGTTGACCTGTCAACGTTTCCCCAATTCAGGCACCATCAGGATAGAAAAAACTAGATTATATACATACAAAAAGAAAAAAAAAAGAATACTAGAGACAAGTTACCAAGCCATCCTAATACATATTAAAGGAAACGGGAGGTGGCATAAACTCGGTGGAAGAAGGTTATATTAAACAGCTGATTAGTAAGATAACCACAGTTAAACTGTATGTCTGAGGATCAAAACTTTATGATTTGGAATTTTCTATTTATATGGTTATATTATTACTTTGTTTCCCTTTTTGAACTATATGATCATTTATAGGAATATTAATTACTTTTTGGGTAGGAGAGTATCCACTGGTTTAGTGAAGTATGGATGTTATATATACCTTGGAACATTTCCTTTTATGTTTATTAATTTTCTATTTTATTTCTTATTTAGCACATTTTTATATTATTATATTTTTGAGTTATTTGGTGTACATATTCCTTTTTTTTATCTCTCATACTTTCTAATCAGCTGTTTAATATAACTTCTACTATGTTTATGCAACCTCCCGTTTCCTTCAGGGGTCATTTGGATGGCTTGGTGAGATGTCTCTAGAAAATGTTTATTTTTTCTGCCCTGGAACGTTGGCAGGTTAACTGTCAGAGACTCAAGACTTTATGGTTTAGAATTTTCCATCCATACCCTGATTCCTATACGTCTCTTTTTGAGCTATACGTTCCTTTGCAGTAATATTATTTTTTATTTTAAAAACATCTCAAGAAAACTCATAATATTTTTCACCGAATTTCTTATTTGAGAATAATCGATGGATACTCTGCTAGACTTGGTAACGATTTAATGAGATACGCAGTTATATTAACATTCTCTGTGAATGTGATGTGTCTCGTTCGAATTCTGGTTCCTCAACTCACAACCATAAATAATGAATTTGTCCAAGTCTTTGAAATGATTCCAAGCTTTTGATAACATATGGTACCGTCCAATTTCTGCCTGCAATTGTGTTAGTCTGTTACATCAACCGTGTATGTGTGTTGTACTGATTATATTAAGTGATCCATGTTATAGACTAATGAACAGCTGCGTAAGATTTGTGATCGGGGCCACAAGATATTCCCACGTTTCTCACCACTACGCTGAGTTAAAGTGGCTTTTCCCCTCCTTCCGAAGACAATATTTCCTAGGTACGTTCCTCTACCAAATCATCAACAACCATCGTCCTTCTTACGCCTACAACCTTCTCCAGTTTAAATCCTCAGTCCATTCTCTGTCCACAAGAACTCGACCTTCTAAACTTTACATGCCTTCTCACTGATCTGCTTCATTCCAATTCCTTTATTGTTCGCTCCGTCAATTTCTGGAATTCCTTCCTTATCAAAATTCGACATTCCCCATCCATATCCACATTCAAAACCCTTCTATTCCAATTTCTATCCCAAAAACAGTCAGATAGTTGCTAACCATTCGAGCTGATTTTAATAGAGAATTTGATATATTGTTATTTTTTAATTCTTTATTATTTTCTTAAGAGTGTATACTGGTCTATCAGTGCAAATAGCTTTAAGTGCCTTGTCGTAGTATTAATTGTTTTGTATGTAGTTTCGTTTGTTTTGTATATATATAGATATGTATTTTATATTTTTTTTTTTTTCTTTATATTTTTTTATTTTGGTCTAATCTTTTTATTTTGGTCAGATGTAATCTTTTTATTTTGTTCTATTTTGTTATTCTCAAGAGACTGTGTCCCAGAATAAAGTTATTTTTCTATCTATCTATTTATATGATGGAAAGTATATCGAACTTCCAATTATCAAAATTTCTATACCACGAATTTTTTTTTTTGAGACTTCAATTTAAATTATAAAAAAGAGTCTTTACATCGAATAAAATGTCTACATATCGTAAAAAAAAGAAGTCACATCCATATAATAGGTAACAGTTTGAATTCATAAGAATTGGTTGTAATTATATAAGAAAGAAAAAACGTTTCAGTTTCACATAGCAATTGAAATTTTGGGAAGGCCTTGTCTAGAAAGCAATTGTGGTGCCGAAGTAGTTAGATTATCTGAATTTCGTCTAACAATAGTGATGTTTTCGTTTTAAATTCAGTCTAACTTTATTAATACTTAATAGCTCCTAAACGAAAAGATAATAAAATACATAAAAAGTTACATGAAAAATATAGATGTGTCAAAAAAGTACGGTATCAACAATATACAAAACCGTGATTCGGTTATTTAAACTTCCAAAATTTTTGGAGAAGATCAGAAACAATACCATAAAAATTTTTTGTTATTCTACTTTTATTTCTAAAAAATAATTACAATTATTTAAGGATAAGAATTAGCAATGTTCTACTTATCGAAATTTATTTATTATTTCATCGAATTTATTTTTCAAGGAATCCTTGTGTTCGATATATATACATATATATATAGGTTCGGCTGTAGTTATGTAACCAAAGTGATTTATTGTCAGAAATTCAAATTAGGTTCTCAATTTCTCCATCTTTTTTTTTTTTGTACATATATCTTCTTACAAATGATATTGGATCCTTTTGGTATGAGGATATAAGTTCGCTTTTAGCTGTCACCTTTGTCATCGTATCATTGGCGTGGTATGTCATTTGAGTGAGTATGTACTGGGTTTTAAATTGAATAATATTTGGCTGCTTTCTATAACTGCCAAAAATATCTAGGAGTATAGCGATAATTTGTGTAGATTTATAATCGGTTATCGATCACCATTACAGAATGACCACTCACAGCATTTGATTGTCTGTTTAATTCAAAAATTGATAAGGTCTGTGGGCACTCTTTGTATTTTATAATTGATTTTATATAAGAGTTTTTCTTCAATATTTAAAATTTTCTTAAATTAAATGAAAGTCAATCAATACACACGCACACTCATATACATACATACATACATATATATATACATACTTTGTATATATATATATATATATATATATATATATATACATATATACACCTTCGGGTGGGGTAAAGAGAGAGAGACTTCTTTGACAGATGCGCATCACATGTGAAATACAGAAGACCCCACACAACTCACAGCATAGGGACCGGTTCATTAATTAATAAAGCGATTGTTAACATCACTCTATCCAATATCGACTCCTATCCTACCCATAAATAAATATTATATTTTTTATAATTACTTAAAAATAATAATAATATTTATTTTACTTTTCATATAAGTTGATCGACGTTTCGAATTTTGTCTCATCTTCAGGATATAAATACATTGCCACTAGTTCAACACTCTTTTTGTAATTATTTCTGTTATATTTTTAACCATTTATATTTCGAGTCATACCTTATATATTATAAAATAGGCTATATATTTACTAGCAGAAGGGGATTTTTTAAATAATAATAATAATACTTTATTTATTATGGGACAAGTCCCTTTAGAAAAATACAAAATACAGAAATATGGGCTAAGGAGTCTCAGAGATTAGTGTTGCCCATAATCGATCTTGGTCTTGCACTTTGCAAGACCAAGACCAACACCGCCTATCTGTTGCAAGACCAAGACCAAGACTGGTAAAAAAAAATCGATTTTTTAAATAAAAATTGAGTCAAAATAGTTACTAATACTTGACAATTTTAGTTACTATATGTAAAGAATTGGTGTAACCAATATAGTTTTGCATTTAACTCTTCTAATTTTTCATTCGGACTTAGTTAGGTTTCTCATTTCTAAAAAAATACAGTAATATCTCTCTAGTAATAAGCTAATAGGTAACTGCAATACTGTAACGAGAGTCTTGCGCAAGACCAAGACCTAGACCAAGAATGAGTTTGCAAGACCAAGAGTCGTCTCGATCTCGCATTTGAGCAATACTATCAGAGATACATAAATAATATTCACGAAACAGTCATAATAAAAAAGTATAAGTTATTTTCATAATATAATATAATCAATATAATATTAAATATAATCAATTAATAAAAAAATAATAGGAATATAATCAATTAATAAAAAAATAAATTAAAAAAAAAATTATATAACATAAGTAAAAATAATTAAGAATGATCTAATCATTTTTTTTTTATTGATGATGATTTGGGTAATCAGATATACAATCTCAATATCTAAATAATTTAAAATATAACAAAAAATTGACAATGAAGTTGATAGTTGGCTATATTAAATATCCTAAAGATTAGATGAAACTTGAAATTTTAAGATCTAGTTCACAAATTTATAATAATGAAATAATTTTTTATTTATTTTTTTTAATTTGATAATGCCTTATCCTTGATAAAATGTCCTTAATTGTTACGGATTGTAATATTTCTCAATAAATAAGTTTAAAAAAATAAATAAATAATGCCTAATGAAGGTCTTTGAGTACTAAATAAAAATTATGGACTGTTCCATCTAACATTCTTAGTCTATTAATCATTATCTCATATTAAATGAGATATTTTACTTGAACTCAAAACCTCAATGAAAAGATTCCATATCCACTCTTGAGTGACTGCAATAGGATGCCATGATGAAGATTGAGTAAAATATAACAGGATGCCGTGGAGTGATATACTGTCTCCAGTTAATGTGTTATTTTTTTCTTGGCTATTGATGAAAAATATGTAATGTATTTTTAGTGTATTCTAATGTATTTAGAAATAGAAATATATTTGGTCTGCATTGGTGTGAATTAGGTTGTTTCTGTCCAGATATCTGAATATGCGAAACGTTGACGGGTTAGTATGTTTCACCTGCATTTTAGGTTAACATTCCTCATTAACAAAACAAAATGGATATGTTTTAGTCTATGGTTCAGGTCCCTTTTTATCAAATCATTAACATCCAACTGAAATTTCGTAAATAGCTTCATCTCATCGTAACCTACAAATATTTTATTTACGAAAATTCTAGGAATTGGAGCGTTTTCAATCTGGAAGTCGGCAAACTTTAGTCTGTTTAATTAGGGACTAAAACTAGTAAATACCCATTTTATTTCCACTTTAATCGTAAGACAACTTGAGCACAAAGTCGAGAAAAAATGTGGCTTTCAAAAAGATTGAGCCGTTTAACGTGACATACACCCCCACTTTGTCAAAATAACGAGGTTATATAGGCCAAATGGCTCAATATTTTTGGAGGCCACCTTTTTCCTCGACTTCGTGCACAAGTTATCTCACGATTAAAGTGGAAATAAAATGGGTATTTACGAGCTTTTAGTACCTAATTAAATAGACAAAGTTTGCCCCCCCCCCTCTCCAGATTGAAAACGCCCCAATTCCGAGAATTTTCGTAAATAAAATATTTGTAGGTTATGATGAGATGAAGCTTTAGCCGGATGTTAATAAGTTGATAAAAAGAGGTCTGTACCACGGTCTGTTTCTGTTTTTTTTTTAATATTTATAAATAAAAATAAATTATTTTTCTTTAATTTATAAATAATATAAATCATTTTTCCTTGTGAAATAAGTATTATCCGGATCTGCGAGAACTGCAAATACACATGTGGTTGAAATGTGTTGAATGGAAATAAGAGAAAAGATGTTTTATTTTACTTTCGAATTTTTTTTTATACTGTGACACTTGGCATGGAGCGAATCTTTTAGTTCGCCATACAGGCACCTTTTTATCGAATTAATAACATACATCTACAACTTCGTGGATAGCTTCATCTTATCGTAACCTTCAACTCTTTTACTTATGAAAATTCTCGAAATTTGAGCGTTTTCAAACTGGAGGTCGGTAAACTTTGTTTATTTAATGAGGTACTGAATATTCATGAACGCCCATTTGCTTTCTTCTTGAATCGTAAGATAATTTGGTCACCAAATCTGAAAAGAAGGTGGCCTAATAGCTGTTGGTCCGTTTAGCGTGACCTCCTCTACATATCAAAATAACTAGATTATGTAGGCCAAAAGTTGCAATATTTTTGTAGGCCACCTTTTTTTCTCTTTTTTTTGTCAAATTATCTTGCAATTCCAGTGGAAAGCAAATGGGTATTAATGAGCTTTTATTACCTCATTTCATTAATTAATGTTATGAGAAAACGCCCCATTTCTGAAGATTTTTGTAGATAAAAAGTTTTAAGTTGCGATAAGATGAAGTCATTCACGAAGTTTCTTGACGGATGTTAATAATTTGATTAAAAGGCACCGTGCCTGAGTAATTTCGATAAATGTTTCGCTAAAATCGTCTTACTAGAAGTGCCAATTTATATCATTTATTTTAGACTAGTTTTACGATTTTGACGAAAACGGATCTAACGATTTAATTGAGTTTTTTATGTCAATATACGATTAAATGGTCTTCGATATCAACAAGGTCTTATCCTCCTTGAAATAATCTGAAAGGACTTAAATTCCGAATTTTGAAAATGCTTTTCTATAAAGTATTTCAACTTTTTTTTATTTGAAATAATTAATCGCCTATCATTTGTCAGTAGTAATAACAACTTTACAAATGAAGAAAAAATACCACTGCAATCCTTGAAGGGTCTTGGGTTCAGTACTTTGTCAAGATTGCTGTTTCAAGGCCAACGGTTGTGCAGAAAGGGGATCACGTTCAACCGCCAGCTCCCCCTCCCCTTAATTAATAATGTAATTAGGAGTACCCACTTTATAGAGGCAGAGTGAGTCCCAGGAGGGTCTTCTAATCTCAGGGTAGATCCAAGGCTGAGGAAAAATTACTTGTAATCATCCGGATTCGAACGCGGGACATTGAGCGTTGGAAGTCAATGCTTCCTCACTGAATTGACGTGTATAAACTTATAGTTTGGTTTTATGACCAAAAAAAGGATAAATAAAAAAGCTAATAAAATAAGTTTTATTAAATATAATTTTCCAAAGGAATTTTTATTTGTTGGCGCCTGGCTTACCAGTCTTTCATCTCTAACGAGATAAATATAGAGAATATAAGTTACTTACCCATTATTTGGCCATGATTAATCATTTATCCTACCATGCTAGCTCAGGTGAGAAGGGGTTAGGTTGGATATTTTTATAAAGCAGCAAAAAGGTTAACAGATCTATTTACAGAATTAATACTATGTACAATAAAAAGAAATAATATACAAGGAAAAAGAGAGAATTTAGACATAATTACTATATACAATTAAAGATAAATAAGAATATATTTAAGATAATAAAAATAACAAACAAGATACTTATTCTATATACAATAGTATGGCATGCCACATCTAAACATCAAGAAAAGATAGCCAAGATACAAGAGATATAAGATGTAAGAGCACATGCACATGCTAAAATATGAATTAATAATCTGTCATCGGAAACAAAAGAGAGAAGTTATATATTTTTTTTTCACTGCTTCCTAATCTTGGTTACAGTTTAAAAGAAACAACAATTGTTGTTTGTTTTGTACTATATGTTAACAATATAAACTGTGTTGGCATAACTTGACAAATATAGTATAAATGTCATTGCTCCTCTGTCACCAAAAGAAAACCCTGTTGTAACTTTTGCTGACTTGAATTACATAACTTCTTACTAGTCCATCAGAAGCAATGTAATTTTCTCAATGATTATAATTTAGAATTTTTAATGGTACATGAACAAAAATTTAACATATTCTTTTATTTTGTTTTCAGAACTGAGTCGGGCAAAGCTGTCAAGCCTGGGAGAGGTGTCTCGATCACCAAGATTCCATAAGGTAAATTTAATTAATAATTTCACGAAAATAACGATTAAACATTTCCTTATTCACAAGTTTTACTGGTTTTTCAATTCCCTGCACTTTCCAGTTTTCTGCATTATTTTACACAATACTATATTCCTATTTAATATAAATATTGAAATATACATCGCACAACCAAAATGTGTAAAGGATTCAACACAAAATCACGATCTGAAGGGATTCGTTAAAGGTTCCACAAACGTCACCAAATTTAAAATAATTTTTTTTAGACTAAAACATTGAAAAATAAATGTTTTTTTATTTCTTAATGATATTTACAACTATATTAAAGAAATACATTTTGTAAATTTGAACATATGGATATTTTTTTTTTAAAATACTTTATTGAGAAATATTACAATTTGTCACAGTTAAGGACACTTATAATAGAGTTCAGAGAGTACATTCATACTGTATATACAAAAACATAAATAAATAAAGTAATAACAAAAGAATAAGAAAAAAGAACAAAAGAAAAAAAAAGAAAAAGAAAAAAATATATATATACACATAAGTAAGTAAAAATAGAAATAAAAGTAAAACAAACATCCTAGATAAAACATACCTATATACATTATTTACAATTAGCCAGGTGATCTCCGAACAAATCCTGTCCCCTCCACATGTGGAGGGAAAAAGGAGGCTTAGGAGATCCCTACGCTTCTCCCTCAGCCACTTCACTGGTATTTAAAACCAGCGGAGGATGAATAAGATCGCTACAGTATATGGATATAATGATGTGAAACCACTTGTTGAGAAACTACCCAATGGTAGCACTCCGAAATAATCTAAAGCAATAATTTAAAAAACAGAGCAGAAAGCATCATGAGGACTTGATACTTACTTATTATTTCAACGTAGGACTTATTTTTTTCTTATGGACATATAGATATTTTTCCGACTATTTCATCTCTAGTTCTAAAGCTATTTTGCGATATTAAAAAAAAAAAAAAAAAACCTAAAAACATTTCGCTCTGAGTAATATTTTTAATACGGTTAAGTATTGTAGGGGAGTTAATTTCTTTTTTTTTAATAATAATGCTTTATTTATTCTGGGACGATTCCCTTTAGAATAATGCAGAAAGACAAAAATTTGGGCTAAGGAGCCTCAGAGATACCTAAACAAAAATATAGAGTAATGAAATAGTCATAATGAGAAATAATAAAAGAAATTATAAGTTACATTCTAATTTATATCAGTTGGGGGCGGGGTGGCCGAATGGGCTAACGTGTGTGCACTCCACCGCCGTTGCCCGGCAACATGATACATGAAATAATTGGATAAAAATAGTCACGAGTTCGCGTCCCGGTGCCAGGGGAGTCCCTTAAATCCCCGCTCTCACTCCCTGGCCCGGGACAACCCCGTATATCCTTAAAGGCGAGGGAAGAACCCAAAAAAAAAAAAATTATATCAGTTAATTATAAAAAATAAAAAATGAAAATAAACATGAAGTAAAAATAATGAAGAACGATCTAAAAATTTATATACATATTTACAGTAGTAACTATTTACAATTTTATGGGGACTGGATGGATAAGAAATGATTGAACAGGCGGGATTTAAAGGTAGGAAGGGTATTGGATTGACGGATGTGAGGACGGATGGAGTTCCATTTCTGAGAAATTTTATCAGGATTCATACAATATATATTTAATTATTCCCAACAGACACCAAGAAATATTCAAATAACATTTTTATTGACAGATGATCGGAAATTGAAAATAGTACTTTCTGTTTAAATTAGTAATCTTGAATGGAAAATAATCTTTAGTATAGTTTGTATCGCATTCATATATGACAGACAAATATGTAAAAAATATGGCTTCTGTTGAAATAATTCTTATATTTTATAACAGAATAGAAAAATCATCATTATTCTGTGACAAATTATCTTAAGAATAACAATATTATTTATACAAATAATCAATAAGAGACCTATTACAATGAAGAGTAACTAAAGCATAAATAATAAGACATGTTTATACATAGTTCTGGAGATCTGTTAACAAAAGCAGATGAGCATTAGGGTTATAATACTACAATATAGCTGTTAAAAACAATAAAATAAAAATAACTAAATGGTATTAGACAGTAACGTTAAATCAATTTTATAGGCAAACCATTGTGATCTAAAAAAAAAAACCAATAACTGAATTAAAAAATTATTTGCATCTTTTCCTTAAGATGTTTAAATGAAGATTCATAATAGTATTGTAAAAATATAGAAATATTTTCTATAAATCCTGTTCAAAATTCAATCCCCTACTTAGATTCAATCCTTCATTAACGGTTATTATTAATATTGCACTTAACTGCACCAAGTAAATACGTAGGAATTCACTTATATATTTAGATTTTTATTTGATACTTTTTCATATTTTAATGGCTCTATATCTCAGCATTTTATTGAGTTTTTCAACTTGTTATCTATAAAAAATAGCAGCAAATACCTTAAAAATGTAAATAAAGCAGAAAATACCTTGTTTTCTAAATGCATTGGAAGCAGGTTACTGGAGCAAAAAAATAAGAAAAAAAATGTTAGCATTTTTTTAAGATAATAGAAAATACATAAAGGGTGGAATGTCTAAAACTTGTATTTTATAACGAGGGATTTTAACGATTTTAATTTTTCTACCCACTCCTTTTTTTAGATTTTTTTTTTTACAGGGCTAACATAAATTCAAATTTTTAACATGAAATCCCGCGTATGAAGTGATTTATGTTCATTTAATGGTTTCGGGCAGGGGTCTCCTAACTTTATGGTCCGCGGGCAACATTGAGACCTCCAATAAGTCCCACGGACCAGGATTGTGATGAAAAAAAAAAGTTTTTTATATACTTGACACTTCAGTTGTAATATGAGCTTTCATAGGGAAACAATTCGTGCAGTCAATGGTGTAGTTACCTCCCGTTTGAGTGATCTACTGGCGGCCTGTAGGCTGTAGTTTGGATAAACCTAGTTTAGGAAGGTATTTTCTAACCAAAGGGTTGCTAGCTCTGCCACATCTTCCTGTTGAATGAATGCGTTCTCTGTATCTATCGGAGCAGATTCAAACCCCATCCTTTTAGTCCAGTGATTTTACTTTATTAGTCACTCATTTCTATATATAAAGGGTGTCTCACTACTTAATGACCAAATTCTTGGGAGTGATTCCAAACAAAATTTCCAAAAAAAAAAGTTCATTCGGTGCATGGACCGATACCGAACAGAAAATGAGTTAAAACGAATTTTGTATTTTTCTAAAGGTGGTCATGTTTTTTATTGCATGAGAAGAAATCGCTCAAAAACTTTTCAATATAATTAAATTTTAAATACACCATCATAAAGTAGATAATTTTTGTTTTGAGATAATAGTGATTTAATTTACTAAGGTCAATGATAAAAGGGACTTTGGAGAGAACTAATAACGCAAAACCTAATATTATGAGGAATTATTTTACGAATTAAGATTACATAAATATGCTCTAAGATTACACTATATTAAGATTACACTATATTAAGATTACACTAGGTACTAGTGTTGCCCAAACGCGAGATCGAGACAATTCTTGGTCTTGCAAACTCAGTCTTGGTCATGGTCTTGGTATTGCGCAAGAGTCTCGTAACAGTCTTTCAGTTACTTATTAGCTTATTACTATAGAGATGTTACTGTAATTTTTTAGATATGAGAAACCTAACTAAGCCCGAATGAAACATTAGAGGAGTTAAATGCAAAAGTATATTGGTTATACCAATTGTTAACATATAGTAGCTAAGATTGTCAAGTATTAGTAACTATTTTGCCCTTAATTTTTATTAAAAAAGCCGACTTTTTTTACCAGTCCTGGTCTTGGTCTTGCAACAGTTCCTACAGCCTTGGTCAACACTTACGATTTTGGGCAACACTAATGGGTACTGCAACAGCGGCCGTATTAGGCCCAGTTGCATTGACCGTTGTTAACTTTAATTTTAATAATTTTAAATTGGTTTAACACTGGTTAACAGAATTTTCGTTGCACAAATGTTAATTAGCCTTAAGAACGTGCTAAGTTATCATAGCTAATCTAACGTTAGAAATTGATCCACTAGCGGATCCAGGATTTAATTTTGGGAGGGGCTTCAGCCCGAAAGCTTTTTTTCCTCATATATATATCGATAAATAATTTGAAAAAAAAAGAAAGAAACTAACTACCTATATGAAATATTGTTTAAGCGGTTTTTGAAGTCCTATTAAATGTAATTACACGAACAATAATACTTTAAGATATAGTGTTTACTATTTTTTTCTATGAAACATGGTAATATTTTACCATTTTTGGGGGGAGGGGCTTTAGTTTCAGCCCAAAAACCCCCCGTAGGTCCGCCTATGCCTTGATCAAGTCTTTAAACAATGTTAAAATGTAACCTTGCATATGGTTACTTCAAACAAATACTTGCTTCTTCAGAGAATACTAGTATACTGTTTTTCTTTTGTACGTTTTTCAGGACGACTACAAATATGATTTCATCCGCAGATGATGACTTACTAAATCTTATCAATCTGCTTTTCATTTTCAGAAAACTTGATTCCCCTTTCTGTTCTTTCCATCCTCTTTACAATAATTGACAAGCCATAATCAATCGAATAACCTAACACCTCATTAATTCTAATATCAAAGTTTACACGCAAGTGGATAGAAGGTTCCATAATATAACCCAAGTTCCTTTAAACCGCCGATTCTCGTTATACGTCATAAATAAGATGACATCATACGTTAAAACCTTGTTAACTAACTTGGTTTAAAAATTATTTCGAGCAGCTGCAACCGAATTTTAACATTGGTTAAACGTAGGACTCCATCTGGACAAACGTCTAACTTGGAATCCTCATACCAGACTGAAACGACAAGAAACAGCTCGACGTTTCCGACTACTTCAACGCTTACTAGACAAACGCTCTAACTTTCCCATCAATTATAAAAGACTCATTTACATGACTATAATAAGGCCTATTTGGACTTACGGAGTTGAGCTATGGAGCTCCACCAAACCTTCAAATTCCTCTCGCATCCAATACTTACAATCCAAAATCTTTCGTAAAATCCTCAATGCTCCTTACTTTGTTACAAATAAAATTATCCGTAATGATCTTAATGTTCCTTGTGTATCAGATTTGGCCCAATCCAGATATCTGTCCTTTCATAATAAACTTCATAACCATCCCAACCCTCTTGTTTCTAACCTTGCTTCCTATTCAATTCCTGATAACCCTCCGAGGCGTCTGAAAAGAAGATGGCCACGTGATCTTCTAATATAGACATATTATTAGAGTGCTACCAATGGGTAGTTTCTCAACATGTGTTCCATTTTATTATACCCATGTGTGAATTTACCAGATGTATTTTTTGTATACAGTTGTAAATATCATATAAATAAATAAATAAAAAATAAAAACATTGGTTAAGTTTTAAAGTGATTTAGTTAACACAGTATGTTAATTTTAATCAAGGCTGTTGGTGCAACCTGGCCTTAGACCTCCTAAAAGGCCCTTTTATCATTGAAAATAATAAATTTAATGACTGTTTTCTCAACAAAAAAATTTCTAATTTGAGGTGGTGTACTTAGAATTAAATTATCGTTAACAGTTTTTGAGAAATTCTATCTTATTTAATAAAAAACATGACCACATTAAGAAAACATAAAAAATTAAACATACAAAGAAAAACGCCTTTTCCGTCAGGAATCGGCCTATATATCAAATGAACTTTTTTGTTGGAAATTTCGTCTAGAATCACCCTCCAGAGTTTGGCTATTAACAACTGAGGCAACCTGTTTATAAAGCAGTGTGAAAAAGTCTTCCAACAAACCAAATCTATACATAAATGATAAAAGTTTCGATGTAAGTGTTTTCATCTTCTTAATTGTTTACTGATTTAACCTTGCAGTCGATGTAAATATACATGTATATATATGTAAATATATATATATATATAAGCTAGATAATAAGAGTTCCCTTGTGACCCAGGAGGAAGAAGATTGAGTCCTTGTAGCATCGGCTATTTCCTGAGCCAGTTCTCTTCTAGATTTTCAGCGGTTGTCTGGACTACGTTTTTTTGACCTGCCTGAATGCTTTACTCCACAAGTTTGCTTTGGTTTTATTTAAATATTTGGCAGCATAATGAATTTTATAAATAGAATCTTCACATGCAAATTATGATTTTATGTCGGTCAATAGTATGTTATTTTGCCATTTTCTTGAATAAAGGTAACAGTAACTGGAAAATAAGAAAAAAATCTGTAATATGAAACGTTATATTAAATTACCGAAAAAGAAAATGGGGAGAATTCCAATATTAGAACAATTTTAACGGATACGCTCAGTTTTATAGAGTTCACACAACGGTTCTTGACGTTAGCGATGAAGAATAAAGACTGAAATGGATAAAAAAGTAGTGAAATTTAAACAATAAGGTAGCATCATTCAGGGGATGAAAATACGTCAACAGAACGGAATGGTCCATTGGCTTGTTATTATTATTATTTAAAACACTTTATTCAAAATTATTACAATTTGTCACAGTTTAAGGACACTTATAATAGAGTTCAGAGATTGCATTCATACCGTATATACAAAAATATAAATAAATAAAGTAATAACAAAAGAATAAGAAAAAAGAACAAAAGAGTAAAGAAAAAAATATATAAAAAAAATATATATACACATAAGTAAATAAAAATAGAAATAAAAGTAAAACAAACACCTTATATAAAACATACCTATAACATTATTTACAATTTGCCAGGTGATCTCCGAACCAATCCTGTCCCCTCCACATGTGGAGGGAAAAGGGAGGCTTAGGAGATCCCTACGCTTCTCCCTCAGCCACTTCACTGGTATTTTAAACCAGCGGAGGATGAGTAAGAGCGCTACAGCCACAGACACTCATGACTTGAGTGGAGAATCTGGCCATTGCTAAAACTCCAAAATATCCATATTTACAAAAGGTCTCGTGGCCACTGCCGCTTTAACCTACGAAGGGGATTTTAGGGATGGGTGGTGCTTGATAGGGATTGTACAACGGGATTTGGGTGATGAGAAAGGTTCTGGTGAAATTTGGAAAATTTGGCTGGGATAAGATCAAGAATAAATTGGATATTAAGGACTTGTTATTAAGTTTAAATAATCTTCTTCTTCTGTTGGCATTAGAGACCATGTAGATATTTTGCCGCCTTAACTAGTCTGCTCCAACTCTGCCTATCTTGGACTTTTTCTTTCCATTTATCTGCAGGCAGCTCTGTTGTATCTTTGTTGATTCTATCTATCTTTTGCCTTCTATTGAGGCATTAATTATTACGTAGAGGCTTCCAGATGGATTGCTACGAGCTATATGCCCCGCCCATCTTTACCTCCGTGCCTTAATATCATGGGGTATTGATTGACCAGTTTCTGCAAGCAGTTCTTAATTGGTCTTCCTTCTCCATTTGTTAGATCCCAGATCGCTCTGGTTATCATGCGAAGAATTTTCCTATAAAATCTTTGAACCCTTTTTTCTAAGGTGCTGGTTAGTGTCCAAGTCTCATGTAACAATAATACTATTTTAAATATATGTCACATATTCAAAGTCTGCAAGGTTAAATCACTCAAAAATTAAGAAGATAAAAAGACTTTTTAAATCGAAACATACCTGATTTTTATAAAAATTTGGTTTGTACGAAGACTTTTTCGTATATATATATTTATTTATTTATTTGCTCACGTTGCCAATAAATGGTAGAAGATTTGGTAAAGCCTTTTAACTCGATGAAGTAGATTCGAACCCGGCTTTGCGAGGAAATTTATCTTCTGTTCTATCAAGCGTGGATCGACTCAGGGGTCATGTGTCTGACCCTCTTGGGGTAAGCCCAGCCAATAACAATAAAATAGGTGCTTGGGCGAAGCCCCTACAAATTCCGTTCTGCTGTTTCGAGGAAAAACGTAGCGGTTAAGTGTGATCCTGGCCAGATTACATCTTAGCAGAGCATTTGGTCTGGAAACACGACTGCTACACAATCCTGTGGGTACATAGTACTCTTTAGGGGTATAAGGGGTATGTTTTTTTCCCTCATAATTATAATCTTATACAGGGTATTTCAGTTCTTAATGGTTAAACTCTGAGGTGTGAATCTAGACAAAATTTCCAACAAAAAAGTACATTTGAAGCATGGGCCAATTTCAAACGGGAAAGGAGTTTATACCAATTTTGTGTGGCTCATGGAAGTGATACAAAACGCCTCAAGACTACGGCCACTTACGATCATCTTAGTAATGAATTGGTTCTAAATACACCCAATATTGGTGCAGCTAAATGTTGGGTAGGAAATTTACTTTTTTTGAAATTTTGTGAAACTCAGGAAAAATTTTACAAAATATTTGAAATTTAATTGAAAAAATGAAATAATAAACTGTAAAACGTGGTTTCCTCTCTCATCTTCCCCCACTTTGCTCACTCTGTTAACTTCTGGTTATTGAATAAGAAGGAATCGCTCAAAAACTGTTCAAGGAAATTAAGTTCTAAGTACACCACCGTTAAGTAGACAATCATTTTTTTATCTGTTTTTAATCAAAAACAGTGATTAAACTTACTAAGTTTAATGATAAAAGGGACTTTCAAGAAGTCTAATACGGCCGCTGTACTACTGCAGTCACAATACCCATAAAAGAGCACCATTAGACCTCCTGAAATTTCCTTTTATGGTTGACATTATATTTAACCATTGTTTTCTTTAAACAATTTTGTCTAATTTACGATGGTGTACTTTATCTTGCTGATATGGTGAATTTTATTATCTTGCTCAAAAACTGATTCCTTCTTATTAAAAAAAGAATCGTAACCACACAAAATTCGTCTTAACTCATTTTTCTTTCGGAATCGGCCAATGCATCAAATGAATTTTCTTGTTGGGGATTTTGTCTAGAATCATCTCACATAATAATTTGACCATTAAGAACTAGAACACCCTGTATATTATCGTAGTTGAAGTACTTTCATATAATTGCTTGCCTTTATTGAATATACAAAAAATAAAAATGAAGGAGATGGTCCGAGGTGGCGGTCATAAATAGGCTGAATAGTGGCAAAACTATTTTATTAAAAGCCAACGTTTCGACCAGACTTTGCAAGTCTTCTTCAGGGAAGTGTGTTCAGCTAGGAGTTTCACTTAGATCTCAGTTCTAATAGTTTTTAAATAGTTAATAGTTAATAATATAGTTTTGCCACTATTCAGCCTATTTATGACCGCCACCCCTGACCATCTCCTTCCTTTATATTAAATATTAAAAAAATAAAATTAAAAAAAGTTACAATAATTTTATATGAATAAATTCTATTAGAAATTGTATAAATACATATTAGTATACAAAATAGTGAATTTATAATTTAAACAACAGGAAAAAAAAAATTAATCGCTGCCAAAAATGCACTGGATGAGTAGGTTATTTTTCTACGAAATTTTCTTTCTTTCGACTATTCATTTGTCCAGATCCGTTGCTCCTGAGCGATATAAAAGGGATCTATCTATACCACTGGTAGATCATAAGTATATAATAAATAGGGGTGATAAATATTCAGGACGCAGTCATTATAATTTTTTTTTTAAATTAGTACCGACGTTTCAACCCAAACATGCGGGTCATCATCAGGGCGTGGTTCGAGCACTGAAGGTTTTCAAGTACTGAGTTTTGGGCTGAAACGTCGGCACTAATTAAAAAAATTAATAATGACTGCGTCCTGAATATTTATCACCCATGATATGTAGAGCAGTCGACTGGCTTCCTTCAATGATTCATTATATAATAAATATGAAAAGAATAGAAGCTAGTTTTTTTGTTGTTTTTTTATCAATCTGGTCATCCCATACTCCACTATCCACCCTAAAAGAGTGTTAAAACACAATATCATAATCCATAAACTTGTCCTTAATAAGTAGTTTCAGTATTTTTGTTTATTTACATAGACTTGTCTTTTATTTTATTATTTTATTTTATTTCTTAATTTTATAATTTATTCATTTCATTTCAATTAGTTGTAATCAGATAAATGTCTCTGTAATTGTACATTTGTATTATTCTAATGGGACTAGACTTACCAGTATAAAGTTTACTTTCATTTTATTTTTATATAGTGTTCCTTAACGATGAATAAAATTTGTATTACTATTCCTTATTTTATTATTTGTTAATTATTACCCAACATTTTAAAATGTCTTTCAAAAGTCTTAGAAAATTGAATTTAGAGTTTGAAGCATACTAGATCTGAGAGGACGGGCTACCTAAAGCCCATTTTGATAATGGTCGTGCGATGTAAAAGATTTCCCTTTGGGAGGCGGGAAATAGATTGACGCGATTCGCGACACATATCTTTCCTCGGGTGGCTTTATCCCTAAATCGGCTGTCACTCCTTTCTATACTCACTCTCTTTTACAGTTTAAATTTGTCAACAATAAACCGTAAGACTACATCCAAATATCTTGGCTACTATGTTTGTTCTCATAGCACCACTAGCGGATACAGAATTTAATTTTGGCAGGGGCTTCAGTCCGAAAGCTTTTTTTTCAGATATATAATGATAATTAATTTGAAAAAATAAATAATCTAACTACCTATATGACGTGGTATTTAAGTGATTCTTGAAATCCTATTAAATGTAATTACATGAACAATAATACTTTAAGAGATAGCTTTTAATATTTTTTTTTTATTTTTATAAAACATGGTTATATTTTACCATTTAGGAGGGGGGGGACTTCAGCCCGAACGCCCCCCCCGCCCCCTGTAGATCCTCCTGTGCACAGCACCACAGTTATATCATTCCTTAATGGTCTATATGTATATTATGACCAAAAAAAAGGGATAAATAAAAGTTAATAAAATAATTTTAAATAAATATAATTTTCCATAGGAATTTTTATTTGTTGGGCGCCTGGCTTTACTAGCCTTTCATCTCTAAAGAGATAATTATAGAGAATATAAGTTACTTACCCATGATTTGGCCATGATAAATCATTTATTCTACCATGCTAGCTCAGGTGAGAAGGGGTTAGGTTGGATAATTATTATAAAGCAGCAAAAAAGTTAACAGATCTATTTACAGAAAGAAATATTAACAGAATTAATACTATGTACAATACAAAGAAATAAAATACAAGGAAAAGAGGGAATTCAAACATAATTACTATATACAATTAAAGATAAAACGGAAGATAATAAAGATAATACAAATAACAAAAAAAAAAAGATACTTATTCTATATACAATAGTATGGCATGCCACATCTAAACATCTAGAAAAGATAGTCAAGATACAATAAGATGTAAGAGCACCTGCACATGCTAAAATATCAATTAAGTATCTGCTCAGAAAGCAAAAGAGAGTAGAGTTTGTTTTGTTTCCAGTGCTTTCTTAATCTTGGTTACAATATCTAGCAGTTTTGGGGGGAAATAAAAAAAGCCACCATTAATTTTTTATAGCCCTTTCGTGGAATACTTCTTTATCCAAAATGATGTTATATTATAAATACAGAAATATATGATTGGCCACGTATCAAAGACGGACAGATGACATTTTAAAAAGTTAAGAAAAGGCCAATTTTTGTAATATAGCTTTAATTAAAACCAATTCTAAATATTTTTCTTTTTATGATTCAAATTGAACATTCTTAAATAAAATCATCAGAAACAGTTTGAGTTAAACCTATAGAACAAAAATTGACTTTTTCTCTTCTTTCTAAAAATTACAGATGCCCGTCTTTGATATGGGGCCACTCATATATAAAAATGTAGCATTATTTACATTATTTGAAGCACAAAAGCATATCCAGGAAGAGGTACAATGGAGTTCAACTATGAAAATATAATTCTCTAAGTAAAAATAATATATTTGTGTGCATAATGAGTTTTTGAATAATGGATAAATAAAGGTTGCCTATATTGTTGATTTAATTAAAAGTTAAAATAGAAAATGAAAACAACATATTATATGAAGTTGGTAATTGAATATTGTTTATTTAAAGATTAATGCTATTTATTTATAAAAAGTGTACAAAGTAAAATAAGTTTTTTTCATATTCTATAGAAAGAAAAGTATAGCCACCAACAAATAACTTCTTGACTGACAAAAAAAAACTTTATTTTGTCTCCATAAATTTGACAAGTAAAACTTATAGAAATGTGAAAAGGTGGTGTAAAAATGTGCAATTAATAAATTTGAAAATGGCCGAAAAGGCCGAAACGTTATATAAAAAGGAAAAATTTATATGTATATAATAATGTATTAAATACAAATAAAGGATTGTGAGAAGAAATAACGGTGTTATTAAGAACATAATCAATTATAGATCAAATAGAATAATTATATATAATAAATCTTACTAAAAATGGAGTTCAACTATGAAAATATAATTATTTAAGTAAAAATAATATATTTGTGTGCATAATGATTTTTTGAATAATGGATAAATAAAGGTTGCCTATATTGTTGATTTAATTAAAAGTTAAAATAGAAAATGAAAACAACAGACTAATCCTTTTAATGTTGTTTATCATAAATATAGCTTTATTTACAATATATTAGGGGAGTGGTGTAGCTCAGTGGTAGGGCACTGATCTTCCAATGCTCAAGGTCCTGGGTCCGAATCCCGGCTCATGGCAGAAAAATTATTTATTCTGTTTCATTAGCCGTGGGGCGACCCTGGGATTACGAGACCCTTCTGGGGCACACCCAGCCTCTATCAAGTGGGTACCCTTTATTAAATAATTAATTAAAGGGAAAACCCTGGCGGCTGAGCGTGATCTCAGTCAAATCACCTCCTTGCACAACCGTTGACTAAGAAACAGTACTTACCCTAAATAATACTGAACCCTTCATGACCCTTCATGGGTTGTAGCGGTACAGGTTTTTTTTTTTTTTTTACATTATTTTAAGCACAAAAGCTTCTCCTAGAAGAGCTATTGTACAATGTAGTTCAACTATGAAAATATAATTATTTAAGTAAAAATAATAGATTTCTTTATTTAAGGTTTTCTCTTCATAAATTGGAGTTTCCCTCAGCCAAACTCCTCCCTCAGTCGGTTCTTCCACTTCTCCGTGACCATCGTTTCCTCCTCCGTCAGCCCTCGGCCCACCATCCTCTCAGCCACATCTCTCTACATGCCGTTTTGGGAAGCCGTTCGCTATTCATCCTTTTCATATGTCCATACCACTGTAATCTTCTTTCTTCCATTATTTCTGGTATATTATTCTTAATTTCCATCATTCTCTAATGATCCCGTTGCTAATTCTTTGCTTCCTTCAGAATCTAGCCGTCCTCCTCTAAAAATCCATCTCCACAGCTAGAAATATTTCGCTCTGTGATTTCTCGAGCGGATACGTTTCCAAACTATAGAACAATACGCTCTCTACCAGGGCCTTATATATTAATTACTTTACATTATTATAAATATTTTCGCTCCAGAGAACTGAATTGAGTATACCAATTGCTTTCCCTCCGTTTCTCTATCTTTTTCAATACCCTTCCCAGCTCTTCGATTGCTTTCAAGTGTTGAACCAAGGTAGCAAAATATTTGTACCATGAAGCCCAGTCAAAACCGGGTCACACAACTCATCGTTCTCTTTCAACATATTTTGTTTTATAATAAATTATATTTAGGCCGGAAAAAATAATATTGAAAATACTAATAAAAACAATGTGATACAATAGAAAATAAAATATACACCACTTAGTAAAACATATAAGAACGGGAAAATAAAATTTACACCACTTAGTAAAACATATGAGAACGGGAAAATAAAATTTAATATATCTTCTTTATTTTTAATAAAGCTTCAAATTTCTTAATAAATTAATAAAATGATTCCTTCGAAAATTCGATAAGGCAATATTCATTTTTTTTTCTTATTTTTCTTTACAATTTCTAATCAAAACTCCCTTGCCATCCGGTTCGTTCCCTCTCTATCACCAACTCATGCATTATTGTCTTACTCAGCTTTTCAGTTGGTCTATAGGAGTCCACTCGATGAAGATTTTCCATCACCTATCATCTTTTAGTCTGTCCAAATGCCCGCCCCAGGACGCAAAACCATTTAATTTTTTGGGCTTCCTTATTCAAATGTTTTATTTCTATATGAGAAAGGAAAACATGGATCTTTCTTTCTCCTGTCCCTACTTCGTCGGTGCCCAAGTTTGAGCACCATATAGCACCACGTTGTTAATTAAGTGACCCTTAAACATTTTAAAGAGTCTTTTATCCAATCTGGTTTTTTTTCTAGAGAAATTTTTTGTCAAAGATAAATGAATCGTTTTGAATATACTGTAATATGCTATCCAATATTTATTTGCTGTCCATCCGTATTTGTAATTATTTTAGTTTTTGTTTGTGGTATGTTATTTGTAGGTTATATTTGTTACTTTTATCGAACAATTCATGTATTATTATAAATACAGAAATATATATATATACATTTATAATAAAATTTTTGCATTCATTTTTCATTTATCGTATTCAGCTGTACTTTTTTTTCAAATAAGTACTTTATGGTATAATTTAAGTCATTACGTTACCTGAGTTTGAGACTTATTTTTGCAATTGGGAAAATAATTTTATAGTTTATTTTATACCAATTTTATAATTATGAAATGAATTTTCTGTTTTATCAGTCATGAATCTCTCGGGTTGAGAGCGCCTCTATGATGTAGATACCATATTTTCTTCGGAACCTATTGAAGGTTCTGTTCAATGGGTTTCCGAAAATTCCTGGTGATTGTGGGTAATAAATACTAACCACATCGCCTTGAACTGTAGGTCAAGAACTAAAACTATCTTTTCAGGTGTTAAACCATAGACCTTTCGTGGGTTTGATTGTAGCAGATTTTTTAGATATAAAATCTGTCTCTTGATACTATTATAAATGCAATATTACTTTAATTAATTCCATTGAAATGTGATTTAATTAATCAAAACATGGGCATACATTCGCAACTGTTTCGCGGTTGGTACACCAAGAAGGGCAGTAAGAAAGAAATAGTAAAAAAAAAAAGTTCAGAAGTAGTACAATTTTTTTTTAAATGATTGAAATACAGATGATTTAATTGTTTTATATTTCTTTAGGAGTAAAAAATAAAACTGATTTAGAAATGTATCACCGATTAAGAGCCAGCAAGACCTATAAATTTTTTTTTTTTTGACAATTCTTTATTGAGATATACTACAATCTGTTACATCATAGGACAATAGTAATAGTGATAAAGAGTAGCTCATTCACACCATGTACAATAAATAAACAACGAAATAATAAAAGTAAATATATATAAACTGGAAGCGGGGTAGCTCAGTGGGTGAGCACTGGCTTCCAGAGCTTAAGGTCCTGGATTGGAATGACTAGTGATTTTTCATTAGCCGTGGATCGACCCTGGGATCGGTAGACCATTCTGGGGCACACCCAACCTCTATACACTGGGTACTCTTAATTATAAAAAAAAATTAAGGGGGAAAACCTGGCGGTTGAGTGTGAATCGGCCTCATCTCCTCCCTGCACAACCGTTGGCCTTGAAACAGTACTTCCTAACATAGTACTGCACCTAAGACCCTTCATGGGTTGTAGTGGTACAGGTTTAAATATATATAAACTAAAGAAAAAAGAAACTGAACTAATCAAAATAAATACTTTTTTGTTATTTATTTAATGAAATTTACAACTGTACATAAATTACAACCAGTAAAAATGCACATATTAGAAATAATGACTTCGACAGACTTGAAGAGATACCGCCCAGTGGTAGCACTCCCTATTTAATACCAGGTAAGATCAAGAGGCCATATTCTTTTTAGACGCCTAGGGGGATTATCAGGAATCGATGAAGAAGCCTGGAAACAAGTGGATTCGGATGTTACTGGAGTTTATCATGAAAGGATAGGTATCTGGCACGGGCTAAATCAGCGGCATATGGAACATTAAGGTCTTTATGAATGGTTTTATTTGTGAAAAAATATGTGGTATTAAGGATTTTACGAAGGATTTTGGATTGTAAGGATTGGATACGATAGGAATTCGATGGTTTGGTAGAGCCCCAAAGCTCAACTCCGTATGTCTATGTAGGTCTTATTATAGTTTAGTAGATGAGTCTTTTTTAATTAATTGAAAGTTTAGAGCGTTTGTCTAGTAAGGGTTGGAGCAGTCGGAAAAGTCGAGCAGTTTCTTGTTGTTTCAGTCTAGTATGCGGATTCCAAGCGATACGTTTATCCAAGTGGAGTCCTAGGTAGCGGATTTGTTCAACAGAAACTAGTGGACTATCATTGAAGGATATTGTAGGACAAGAAGTTGTAGATTTACGACGAAGGGTAAAAGTAAGTTGATGGGATTTATTGGAATCTATTTTTATTCTCCAGTTATTACACCATTCTTCAAGGTTTGTGATATGTAATTGGAGGTTTCGGGATACAATTAAAGGGTCATTATTAACAGATAGGATACAAGTGTCATCTGCATAGGTGGTGATGACCGTGTTTCGAAAATAAATACTTAAATACATATATGCATACACAAAAAATAAGTTAGATTCTTTCAGATCTTATAATTCTAATTTTAAGATTTTTTTATGGATTCCAATCTTCATTATACGATCATTGTAGATTATATAGGTTACGCTGGATTAACTTTCTTAGGATAGGCGAATATCGTTTTTTAATCAGATCGTGTTTCAAGAAATTTATCTTTCACTGGACAGAATGATGGCTACAAGATATTGGATTAGGTATTACTGAATTATTCTTTGCTTAATAGGAGCATTTTGAGTATAATTATGTCAGCGTGGGAAAGAATATGTATGAATTTGAGTAAGAAGCGTGAGGCGTGCCGAGTTTTGTTCATGGCAATTTCTCACTTCATGGAGATGCATATACATGACTATATCTAAAAATATATGTTTATAAATATAATTTTCTTAATCTTCTATCAGCGTTGTTAAGATGACCTGTAGTAACTTTAATATATTTCTTTGATTAATTTAATTTTATTACTTTTTAAGTGTACTCGGATATCAAAGTGCATGTTAAGATATGAAAAAGTCAAATTAAAGAGAATACCTCTACTAAGAATACTGTATGTATGTGTTTGTATAATTATTAATTCCCCATGAAAATGTCATTTAACCTAAATTTAGAAAAAGAAAAAAAAGACATGGATATGAAATAATGATAGTATTAGCATTGGAAATAGAAAGAGAAAATTTTATTTTTAAACTAATGTCTAAATCGTTTGTGCGATCAGACATAACTTTTTTTTAAGGGAGAAGTGCGAAAAATAATATTCCGTTGTACAGACTCTTTTTTATCACATTATTAACATCGGCCTAAAACTTTGTGAATGGCTTCATCTTATCTTATCCCACAAATTTTTATCGACGACAATTCTCAGAAATGGAACGTTTTCTCATTAAATAAATTAGGTACTAAAAACTCATTTGATCACAAAATCGACAAAAAAAAACCAGGCAACAATAATGTTGGGCCGTTTGGCCTATATAACCTCGTTGTTTTGACATGTTGGTGGATGAGGTCACGCCAAACGTGCTAATATTTTTGTAGGCCACATTTTTTCTCGATTTTCTATCCATAAGCTCTTCCATAAGGATGTCCCTGTGTTTTACGAATCCCAAGTGCTTATTCTTAATACAGCAAGCAGTGATAGCGAGGTCACATTAGTGAAGCATATCCGCACTGTACACTTAGCTTCTTTAACAAGGTATGACAAAAGTTATAAACTTTGAAGGCTTACCTAATACGGTGCTAACACTTTGCCTTCAAGGAAGCTCCGTCAAACGATATATTTATGTAAGGTCGGACATTACGTTATGTTCCCATCTACATCTCTGATTGCTTTTCAAGCGTCTCCTTGTTGATTCATCATTGGCCGTTTAGTGATTTGTCCGCCATTCCGTAGATTTTTTTTTTACTTGCCGAGAATATTTTAGATTCGGAATGCTATGTAAGAGTTTAGTTGTTTTTTTTATAACCGGGTGAACTATTTCTTTACTAATTTTTTTTATCCACGGAATAGAGCCTTATCCTGAGAGATGTCTATGATCGTCGTTTCCCTTAATTAAGACTAGATCATAAACAAGATTATCGATATGTTGTACAAGTATAATCAACAACTGGGTCATTCAAACTCAAATCATCCATAGAAAAATAAATCTGGAACCTTCATGACTTTGGTGACGTCATCTACCCCCTTACGTCCTAAAAAGAATATTTCTTAAGCTGTTTTATGTTAACTATTTTTTTAATTTATTCATTAAGTCTCTAATGCAGTTTTTTTATTTATAGGCGGAAATTATTTTTTCACATATGTTTTTTAGTTCCAAAACTGTTTAGATTCACTTATTATATATTATTTACACAAACTATTTTTTTTTTCTTAAGATTTTTTTTATATACATTTTTATTAATGGTGAATATAACTAAATTTTACAATGTTTTACATAATGCAATGCACGTAGATTTCTACCAATAATGCTAGGGAAATATTTCATACTAGTCCGTCGTATAGACACCTTATTTTTATCTTTATAATTATCAAATTATTAATATCCACCTAACACTTCGTGAATAGCTTTATCCCATCGTAACCTACAATTCTTTTATTTACGAAAATTCTTGGAAATGGGACGTTTACAATCTGGAGGTCGATAATCATTGTCTATTTAATTAAATACCTACTAACACGCATTTGCTTTCCACTTGAATCATAACATAATTTGATCAGAAATTCGAGAATAAAGGTAGCTTTAAAACATGTTGGTCTGTTTGACGTGAACTCCACCCCCAGCATCTCAAAATAACGAGGTTATCTATGCCAAACGGCCCAATATTTTTGTAGGTCACCTTTTTTTCGATTTTGTTATCAAATTAGCTTACGATTAAAGTGGAAAGCAAATGGGTATTTATAAGTTTTTAGCATCTCATTGTGGGAATTGGTTAGCTCAGTAGTACGGCGATGAGCTTCCAATGCTCAAGGTCCTAGATTCGAATCCCGGCTTATGGCAGGTAAATTATTTATTCTGTTTTATAGGCCGTGTATGGTCCCGGGAGTCGGCAGACCCCTTCTGGGTCATAACCTGACTCTATAAAGTGAGTACCCTTAATTAGATAATTAGTTAAGAAGGAAAACCTGGCAGTTGAGAGTGACCTCGGTCTATTCACCTCCTTGCACAACCGTTGAACAAGAAACAGTAAAGCTCAGAGGAAAGTCCGTTGGACACTCCGACTATCCTCAAGTCCTCAGCCACTGGGTCCTCCATCTTCCTTTCGGTTTGACTCCTTCTGGGGTTCCAAAGTATAACTGCCTGGCTGCAGTTAGTTAGTTATCCATCATGATTACATGTTCCTGCCATTTGAAGCATTAAATTCGTACGAGCATGGATGCTCAGAGATAGTTATATAGGTCGTAGATCTCTTTTTACTTTCACTTACCTATATATGAAATATATAGTGGGGGAAAGAATTGCGATTTTGAAAATTTTAGAAGCCGAGTTCTCAACTGAAATAAACGTTTCGAGGTCCCCTGAGTCCAAATAACCAAGTCTCGCAAAATGATCTCTGTGTAAAACAAAAACGAAAAGTCGTAAGACACTGAAATTGTGTATTTAAGGTTTGTATATGTCTGGGAAGGGAGTGGGGTAGCTCAGTGGTAGGGTACTGAGCTTCCAATGCTTCCAAGGTCCCAGGTTCGAACCCCGGCTCATGGCAGAAAATTTATTTATCTGTTTCATTCGCCGTGGGGCGACCCTGGGTCGGGAGATCCTCCTCGTACACACCCAGCCTCTATAAAGTGGGTACCCTTAATTAAATAATTGATTAAGGGGGAAAACCTGGCGGTTGAGCGTGATCTCGGTAAAATCACCTTGCACAACCGTTGACCTAGAAACAGTGCTTTCCCTAAATAGTACCGAACCCAAGACCTTCATGGATTGGAGTGGTACAGGTTTTTTTGTTTTGTTTTTTTATATGTCTGGGATGTTACAGAAACTTTTTCGTTAAAATGACCAAAACAGAAATGGCACTTAATATCATTGATTTGACACATTTTTACGATTTTTTCAAAAACGGCTCTAACGATTTAGAATCAACTAAATAGGTCAGTGTATTATTAAATATTTTTTAATTCAAGGTAGGTTTTATCCTCATCGATGCAGTCTGACATGGCTTGAATGCCGATTTTTCAAAATTAAAAAAAAAAAATTAGGGAAAACAATATCTGACATAGAAAGTCGTAGAAAATAATGTGGAGTAACGACAACATTATAAATAAAATAAACATTTTTCTAATTATTATTTTATTAATGATATTGACAATTGTATAAAAACAAATATACATCTAGTAAATGTGATACGTAGGAACACAATGACATGAGAACACTTGTAGAGGAACTACCCACTGGTAGGTCTCTAAATATACATTATTTGTTTGTAAAAGAGTATTATAATCCAATGAATCGAAGCAGTGGACTTGTTTAAAAAATTTTATTGTAAGTGGAACATAAAAATATTTCATCGAAAACATATGTTTATAACCTTAAATACATTTACTGAAGTTTAATAACTTTAGATCTGAAAATATATATTAAGTAATTAATATCTATTACCATATCGTCAATTTTTTTCAAAACGTCATTTGATAACTTATTTACTTAGTATTATAAATGTTCCACGAAATTCCACGATGCCTAAATTATTGGATAATAGAAGCTGCTTTCCTAGAATTAGCTGTTTTGTTAGTAAGACATGGTTATTGTTTTGGCTAGAATCCTCACTCACCATTCAACCCCTCAATATCACTTATGGCTTTGAATTGATTTATAGAAATTTCGTTCTTATCAAAAAAAAAAATTATATTGCTGAAAGTAAAATCTAGTCTCCCGTCAAAAGTTAAAATCTGGATATAAAAATACCCCGATTTCATATGTGAGGACAAAGAATTTGATAAGAAAGTTCTATACACCTTATGAATCAATCAGGTGATAGGAAATCACTGATATACGCTCATTGCGGAACAAATAAGAAAAAAATATTCTTATCAAAGAATTGATGTTTTTTAGAAAGAACGTGATCCTCAAAAATATTTTTTTCAATGGTATAGAAAAACAGCTTCAACACTAATTTTTGAACACTTGAAAATCTCAAACATTGCAACCTATTTCAAATTTAAAAAAAAAAATCTTTAAATTTTAACAAAAACGTTTGGTGATACATAATATTGGAAACTTCAATTCGATTAAAAAATAAAGTTTTCATTATTATTTTTAATAAAAGTTATATATCTAAAATTGTTCTAGTCTACGTAATATATTAATATGTACCTATAATTCCTGCCTTCATTTATTCTTTCAAACCTTCAATACTCTTCATTATTTGATAATAATCGTTATTGTAATAGTTGATTATAATCTGGAATTTCATTTTCAATGCTACATTTCAATTTCTTTTTTTTTTTTTTAATCTCTTGGTTAATTCGGATAAGATTTCGATGTATTAATGTCATAAATTAAACAATATTGGTGATTTTACATGTTTTTAGGTGTTAATTGCACAATTTTACGTGTTTTGGATTTAAACTGCACGATTTTGCTCATTATTAGATGTTTACTGCTCGTTTTCCGAATTTTTACTGCACGAAAATCCGGTCTCTAGTGATAACTATTTACAGAGATGAATCGAAATTCATTATTATAATTACTAAGGTAAATGTTTACAATATGGACCATCATGTACTTCCTCTGTACAGAATAAACGAAGTCAATATATATATATGTGTGTGTGTGTGTGTATAAATATAAGTCATTTTTATTTTAAATTAAATTATTGCACTGATAACTGTACTTTTCATGAGTACTCAGTGGCATAGTCGAAGGCGCTTGAATCACTTCCGCATTTATGCTAATTAAGTGCATTTTTCAAGTAACCATACAAATTTTTAAAAAGTGATTGGCGGTTTTTAAATGAGAATAAAATTATCACATTTTTTATTTAAAGACTTTTTACGGCCCTTTAACGACAACTATTATCGACTTCTCAAATTGACTTTTCGGGTTTTTATTGTCTTAGCCAATTATTTTTATATGTTTTATAATTCTCTGGTTATCCAAATAACCATCAAGATTTAATAAATAGTTTAATTATGGAAAGATTAATCCAAATGCTAAATGTCAAAAAATTAACTCAACTTAAGTTTATTAACCTGCCAAATAGGTATTTAGTTTTAAGTTTAAAGGAAGATAACAGTATTTAATTTATAGGGGTGTGAAGGGAGGTCGCAGGGTGAGAAATGGTCAGGCCACTATACAATTAAGGCCTCTGCTAATTTTATACGGAATGACCCAAATATAAATTAATCATGTTTCAATTTAAATGCTAAATTCACCGATTGCGGATTGGCGATTGGCATATTTACCAAGACTGGAAGATATATATTCCGATCTGAAAATGATCTCCATTCCATAAGACCTCACTAATCCATAATTTCTATTGAATTTCGTTCCCCTCTCCCCACTCCACCACCCACCAATCCTTCACTCCCAGGTAGTTGTTTATGTAACTCAGTTTTTTTCTTGGTCCGTTGCTTTTTATCTTTTCTTTTCTTATTCTGCGTTTATTTCGAGAAAACATTGATTGTCAACAACAGGAAATTATTTACTCCACGCATCCTATAATTTATTAAACTATAAGCTATATGCAAGTTCCCAAACCCAGCGTCAATTCCATCTATGAAAACTATCAATTAATGAATCTTGCTAGGATTTATTCTGAGTTTAGGAACGGACTGACCTGCTGAAGGATGATACTCCTAGAATGTTACAAAACACATGAAAAATAAATAAGCATAAATGTGTATCAACTGAATTACAAAATATAAATAAATATATATATATATATATATATATGGGGGCTGGGATAGCCGTGCGGTCTAAGGCGCTTGCAATAGGTAACCAAGTTAAGCAACGCCGAGCGTTGTAAGCACTTGGATGGGTGACCGCCCACCAGGGAAGCCACGCTGCCCGAGATCCCCCCCCCCCCCCGGGTATGTGGGTGCCGTCTCTCTACTGGAGGCAACTCACACCGACCGGGCGTAGGACTGATGATCCTACCCCAGTGTACTTAAATCGGGAATCGGAATTTGATCTAGGATACCACATCTCGCGGACAAAGATCTTCATGGTCTGTAGTGCCAACCGAAAAAAAAGAATATATATGGTTGAGCTTGATCCTGGTCCGATCCCTTCCCTTCACAACCGTTGGTCGTAAAACAGTAGGTCCCTAAATAGTACTGAACCCAAGTTCCTTCATGGGCTTTAGTAATACAGTTTTTAAAAAAATAAATAAATATAGATCGAAATTAAACTGAATATAAATTTATTAAGTCAATTGAAAAATAAAAACAATGAGGTTATAATGAATTTACATCTCTGAGTCAATAAATGAATAAAAGAAGCCGCTGAATTCCATTGATGTTTCCATCGATGAGCTTAGGAGCTTTTCCTATATAAGGGCCTGCTGCATTCCAGCGGAAGGTTAATACTCCCAGAAGGTTCCAAAAACATGACACATACCTAAGTACATAATAAATTGTTGAATTTCAAAACATAGATTGAAATTAAACTGAATATTAAGTCTATTGAAAAATTAAGGTTATAATGAGGTTACATCTACCACCGATCCCAAAATCAGAGGTAACGGCTGAGCTAACGATGATTACAGGGACGCGCTGAATTCCATTTATGGTTTCCATCGTTGAGTTCAGGAGTATACTCTATATTAGGACTTACTTAAGAAATCAAGCACCATCAATTCATTCTGTTATGCGTAAAATTACGCATTATAATCATGGAATCCAAATACACCAACTGTGGCTGATAACGTGACTCTATTCTGTGCTGAGATGTCTGGGATGTTATACACTGCTACAACATGCACTTAACAGTTCGTATTGTTTAAATTTAAAAATTATTAAATCGTTACTATTATTCTATACAATAAGAAAGAATTTTCTAGAGCGATTTGACAAACGCTAAAAAAGTAGAAGTATAGTCCTGTATAACTTTTTTATTATTCAAAATCAACTTCCTCGAATGAAGAATAAATAAGAAGATTGAAAAGATAATGGAAGAGACTGTTGACATTACGGAAGGTTCAGCTCGGAAATATTTGTGATGAAAGATGGAGAGATCGGCAACGAGCGTAAAGAACGAATGCACTTATAAACACCTCCCCTCCCCTCTAGCTCCCCTTTTAGTGTCATGTTTTGTTTACTGTTTCATTTATTCAACGCGCATATATACCACACAAATTTTAAAATATTGTTGTCGGAATAGCCATAGTTGAAATTTAAATATCCGACCAAGACCGGAAGTTGTTTAACAATGCGTCAGTTAAATAAAAACACTATGTTTACATCGCGTAATTTATTATCTTTTGAATTCAGTATTCAGTATTGAATTCTCTTTTTAGTGACAACCATTCATTTTTATGAACCAATGTGTTCATTGAAACTGTGATCAGCTGCCATTCATAAACTCGCAAAGAAAAAAAAAAATTAGATCCGTATCTCAGCCATTTCCATTTCATTCTATTTGAGGATCGGATGAATGCTGTTTACTGTCTACCATCTTCCAGGAGTATCTCCCGCAAGTTTCAATCTGAAATCTTATTGGCTATCCCCACATCGTCTCAGGATCATGTACGTCGATAGATATATTAGGGGAGAGGGGTATGGGATTCCCATGTACCCCAGCAAATTTTCGAAAAAATCCACCTTTCTTATGACTTATAATGCTGGAAAAATCGTTTGCCATTTTCGTTTTCTGGACAACGATATTTGCGGCCTTGATGGAAGAGCATCTAAGTGCGTTGCCCGCCACTTATGGTGCCGGTTCGAATCCGGCCTGGTTGAAGTTTATTTCGTGGCAGAACTCCAGAACAACCTCCCTCCTCTATATGCCAGAAAGGACAATGTATGAGAAATTAAAAAAATAGAAAACTGCAAAGACGAGGTGCGTAAAATAATTTACTATTGGCAACATGGCAGCTTTTGACCTTATTTAAAAAAGAAATATACATAGAATATAAAGGTTGCCCTGTGAGTAGAGAGAATTATTTTAAAATATGATAATAGACTTCATGAGCTACATAAACGTTTATATAAACAATGGGCCAATTTTTATCAGAAAAGTAGGAAATCCAAGTTATGTACTTTTTAAATAGGAAGAGATAATTTAAAAAATACATTATTTAAATAACTAAAAATTCCTTCACAGTGAGCTAGACAAAATTTACTTCAAATGAAAGTATTGTCATTTTTAAAACAATTTAAAGAGGACCTCTAAGCAACTATACTAAGCTAATTTCTGTTTAAAAAAAAATCATTAATTATTCACGATTTTTTTTAATGCCCTCCAACTAAACTACTGATACCCCAATTATAGAAAAACATACTTGTGTAATAAGCTTTAAGTCCACATTAATTAAGTTGAGGGTTTATTACGGAATAAGTTGATATTCATCACAATTCAATTTATACATTTCCCAACACTTATCAAACTGAAGTGAACGAACTCATAGGTTATACATTACATACCTTGTTATACTTGCAAAAGCTTTGTCATAAGAATTCGTTCAAAATAATTTTATAAAGAAGTCATTTCTATGGCCAAGTTTCCTGGACTCGAAAGCTATTTTTTTTTTTTTTAGTTTATTATTTATTTTTATTTTTTTAATTGTGCCCATGCCTTATCTATGCCAATCATTTTTAAGTATCTGCACAAAAAAAAAGATTATTCTATTTTTTTTTTCTGTGTCAGGGACTTGATCTGCTTACGACTTTTTTTTTTCTTTTTTTCAGATACTTAGTCGGTAATGGTGTACCGAAAAGTATTGGAGAAGGTATGGTATGACTTCATTTCCTGAGAACTTTAAATTCTCAATTTTGCATAATGTCGGTAGTTTTAGATATTGAAAAAAAAGACATAATCATCACAAATTTTATTAATAATTTGGTTGTATATTTTATAAATATTCATTAACACGCGAACCTCTCTATATCATCATTATATAAATAGACAAACACAAAACGGTTCAGCCCCTTATTCTCCTCTATTATTCAACAGATTTTCTTGTTTTCATTAATAAATGAGGATTTTTAAATGGTGATTTAATCTTTTTTTATTTAATTAGATGTTTTCCTCAAATTTTCAATAACAATGGTCGAATTTCGACCATTGGGCGAAAACATGTATATTTAAATGTCTAAGTTTGTTTGTGATAAAATAATAAATAATATTTCGTGTTTATTAAATACAACCCAGATGTGATAAATAAATTCAATAATTATGTTTTGTTTTATTATTACATTTGTCTGTTTTAGCGTTGATTTTTTTCCAGTTGACGCTATAGACCAATTAGAAAGCGCGGTTTGGTCTTACAGACGAATATTGCTTGTGAGAGCACAGATAGCCTGGAAGGGGTCACCCAACCTCACGTTGCTATGGACCATGGTCTTCATGACGTATAGGCAGGCTACCCATATAATAGTTCCATAGCCGTTACTGGGGCCAATCAGGTAGTACCTTTTCCACTGACCAACTCGGTTTCGAGGACAGTGACAAATCTGTCTTGATCCAGGGATTATGGCTACTCAGAGTCAACAGGCCCATCTGGACCTATATTTCTTTCTCTAAACAGACCGTCTATGTACCAACCTCAGATGGGTTACTTATTAGTCCTCTCGGCTTTCTCGATCCCCATGTTAGCGGTTTTATAAAGTCTTAAATACTATACACTAATATGAGCAATGCCTGTCTGTCATCAGAATGTATCTTGAAATTATTTTGAAGGATTTTTCTTAAACAATTAGAATAAGGAGTTTTTGGGGCTCGGAAATCGGTTACAGTGATTTATAACCCTAAGAAAACTCTTTTCGTTAAATAACAAAACAATATCGATCTGCAGTAAAAAATGAAACGAGTAAAACATGTATCATTGAACCGATTAATTGCCTTAGTAGTTTATTCCAGTCTAATTTCATTTAAATAAATTTTATGTCTTAAAGAAATCATTACAAAAATCAATCAAGAAAAAATCGTTAAATATTACAAACACTAATTATAATATATAAACACTAAATATTTTATTTTCAACTATAATTAATTTAAAATAAATTAATCTATACCATAGTCTCATTTTTTAATATATTTTATTCCATCTGCATTGGAGCGCGGAATGTACTGCACGGGAGTCTTTCTCGATGTAGAACAGGCTTTTGATCGAGTCTGGCACCCAGGACTGCTTTACAAACTCCGTAAATTCCTACACCCTACATACTTCCTCATTATCCGTTCCTATCTAACTGATAGATCCTTCAAAGTAAATCATAATAATGCCTATTCATCCCTTTTTTCCCAGTCCGCTGGTGTTCCTCAAGGTAGTATCCTAGGTCCTATCCTTTACACAGTTTATACAGCTGATATCCCAACCCATCCTAACACTGTTATTACCACGTATGCCGATGATACATGTGTCCTATCAATTAATAACGACCCAACAATTGCATCCCAAACCCTTCAATCACACATCACAAACCTTGAAGAATGGTTTCAAACTGGAGGATCAAAATAAATTCCAATAAATCCCATCAAATCACGTTTACCCTTCGTCGTAAACCTATGTCCTCTTGTCCTACAGTATCCTTTAATAATACCCCCTTATCCCTGTTGAACAAATTCGATACCTTGGACTCCACTTAGACAGACGTCTAACTTGGAATCCTCATACCAGACTGAAACGACAAGAAACAGCTCGACGTTTCCGACTACTCCAGCACTTACTAGACAAACGCTCTCCAGTCAATTACAAAAGACTCATATACATGACTACAATAAGACCTATTTGGACTTACGGAATTGAGCTCTGGGGCTCCACTAAGCCATCGAATTCCTCTCGCATCCAATCCTTACAATCCAAAATCCTTCGTAAAATCCTCACAGCTCCTTACTTTGTCACAAACAAAATCATCCATAACGACCTTAATGTTCCTTATGTTTCTGACCTGGCCCAATCCAGATACCTTTCCTTCCATAATAAACTTCAGAACCATCCTAACCCTCTCGTTTCTAACCTTGCTTCCTTTTCGATACCTGACAACCCTCCGAGGCGTCTGAAAAGAAGATGGCCTCGAGATCTCCTTTTGTAAATACATTTTTAGAGTGCTACCAGTGGGTAGTTTCTCACCAAATGATTTCATGTTATTATATTCTATTGTACACATTTACTGAATGTATTTTTACTTGTAATACAGTTGTAAATATCATTAATAAATAAATAAAAAAAAATAAATTTTATTCCTCTTAAATACATATTTTCTGTTCAAATGTAACTGATAATACTATTATTGAACTTCTTGAAGTGCAGACCGTATTTTAGGTAATATATCTAAAAAATGGTTTCATAAAAGTGGAAGGGGAGAAAAAGTACAAAAAATGTATATAAATCTTTTATATCAATATATTAACAAGTATATTAAGTAAATAATGGTGGAGGCAATCCGAAGACTACGTGAAGATATAGACAGTACCAACGCATAGGCGGTAAACATTTGAGGCTGAACATTAAGAAAAGCAAGGCCATTTTCATTGGTTCCAAGCATCTCCTTAATTCCCATCCTTATTATCCCTTACTCTACCTTTATGGTCTACCTATTCCCTTTCTCGCTTCAGTCAGCAACTTAAGGGTAATTTTTTATCAATATCTGTTGAGTTACTTCCATAGCAATAACCATTCCATATGACCATACTTTCATTACTCAAAAATCTACTACACTTGAATAGTTCCTAAGATTTCGTGATTTTATGCCCTTTAAAATCCCTCTTGTTACCTATTTTCCTATTTAATGCCCCTCCCTTTCGATTATGGCAGCCATGTCTATTTAACCAAAATGCTCCTTACATTCTTCCTTGTTTTTCTGCCCACTCTTTAAACAAGACATGTTTCTTCTCGCGGTACTGCTTCCTTAACAAAAAAACCTATCTTCATTCTTAAACTCCATTTAAACACTAATTATATCTTTTTATTTTTTAGCTTTTTTATAATAAATTTACAGCTGTATGGTAAAAGTTTAAGTTGTATTTATTCAAATTCTGAAGAAGAAAAAATGTTGAATAATGAGGAAAAAGTATTTAGTTTTGATTTTTTTTTTTTTTTTTGTATACATAATTTTTTTCTGGTCCATTCTAATCAGCTGTTTTATATAACCTTTCTGTAATGTGTTCATGCCACCTTCCATTGCCTTCAATATTTATTTAGATGGCTTAGTGAGATGTTGCACAAGCTCTGTACAAACATTTTTTTTTTTCTTTCTGTACACTTATTCACGTGATCTTGTTTTTTCTGTCCTCAAAATATCTGTATTGGGGAAACGTTGATAGGTTAACTGTTCATCTCCATGTTAAAAACTTAATGGTTTTATAATTTGGATTTTTCTGTTCATGCCCTAATTTACGATATTTTTCTGGCGTTTTCTAATTTTGAATTAATGCGCTTGTTGAATGGAAGTTTATTATCATTTTATGCCTGAAAAATACAACTGGAATAATACATTATTCCGGACTAAAATTTACATTTTGTTTTTTTTCAAAAATGTATATGTTTTGACAATTTTCAGGACTGATTAACAGGAGAATTATATGTTCGCTGAAAACTGTGGAAATAGGTCGTGGAGAAATGGGATGTGGGGGGGGGGAGATGAGAAGAAGGAAGAAGGGGGGTATAGGAACAGAGGTAAACAGCCTTACAATACATATTCATCAGATGGAGCTTACCATTCACAGGGAATCGTAATGATAGTCTCCCGGCGACCTCGTCCAATCCTAGCCAAACGCCCTACACCTCCCATACCCTCTCTTTACGAAAATTATATTTATGATATCTCTTTTTTACTTTGAGGAAAAGTAAAAAAATATTTAAAAAAAAAATGTTCCAAATATTTATTGAGTATTACAACAATCTGTCACTTGGACATTAGTTATAGTGAGGTAGGATAACATTCAAACCATATGTACAAAAAAAAAATAGAATAAAAATAACAATAAATAATAATCAAAGAGTATATAAAATAAAATAACTTAAAAATAGGTAAATTAAAACAAAGCAAAAAACACGCCTATATACACTATTTACAATCAGGCGAGGGAACTTCCAGGCAGGTTTGTCCCTCCAACTATGGAGGGAAAAGCAAGACTCCAGGAGAACCCTACGCTACTCTGTCAACCGCATCACTGGTACTAAAGCCAGCGGAGAGCGCTTTAGCCACCTACACTCATGTCTTGAATGGAGATTCTGGCCATTGCCAGAACTCCAATATATACAATCTACAAAAGGTCGTGGGACCACTGCTGTTTTAACCTTCTTGGAGGATTATAGGCATGGGTGGTACTTGATAGGGATTGTGCAAGTGGATTTAGATGATACGTTAAGTTCTGGTGAAATTTGGAGAATTTTTCTGGGATAAGGTCTTGGACTAATGGGATGTTGAGGTCATGATGTAGGGTTTTCTTGGTTACATAGGAAGGAGCATCGACTATTGTTCGAAGGACTTTTGACTGGAAGGATTGGATGCGTTTGATGTTAGAAAATTTAGCTGTCCCCCATAGTTCTATTCCGTTAGTCCAAATTGGTTTCGGTATTATCTTGTAGATCAGTAACTTGTTTTCAATAGAAAGTTTAGATTTCTGTTTAGTAGTCTGTATAGTTGGCGGTATCGTCGGTTAAGTTCGTGTCTTAAGTCTAGGATGACGGTTCCAAGTTAGTCGTCTGTCTAATAAAAAACCAAGATACCGGATTGTATCTGAGAAAGGAAGCTGGATGGTGTTAACATAAACTGATGGATAGGATTTACGACAAAAGGTGAAGATAATAGGTTTACATTTGGGTTTTGTTTATCTTAATGCGCCATTGCTTACACCAGTGTTCAATCAGGAAGAGGTGCATTTGTAGATTTAATGACGCTGTTTTAGGATCTGAGTTGGTTGAAAGGATAGCGGTATCATCAATGAATGGTGCCAGGAGAGGGTCGGAATGTACAGAGATATCTGCGGTAAAAAGAATGGGACCCAATACGCTGCCCTGTGGAACTCACGCCTCAATTGAATAACAATCGGAGATTCCACTACCACAATGAACTTGAAAGGAGCGGTCAGAGAGGTTGGATCGGAGTATTAAATATAAGGACCGTGGTAGATGGAATACAAGCTTGAAGAGCAATCCGACGTGCCATTCCCGGTCAAAAGCCTGTGCTATGTCCAGAAATGCACCCGAACAATATTGCTTCTTTCCTAGGGCTGAGGATATATGGCCAACAACTCGAAGTCCTTGTTGGACATTGGAATGTTGGGAACAAAATCCGAATTGATGGGTTGGAATTTTACGGGATTCTATTTTTTGTAAGTATTTTTGTAAGTATTGTTGGCAAGTTTGCCTGATATCAGAAAAATAACTACGATGAAATGTTTCCATAGGAAGGGAAATGGGTAGTTCTTAAGATGCAATTATAAATGTATTTAAGGAATATGATAACTTTGTGTGGAAGTTGTCGAAAGATCTGTGGGGTTAGGAGGTCGTATCCAGGAGATTTATGAGGAGTGATTTTACGTAAAAGATGTTTGGAGGTGGATTTACTGGATTTACAAAACTGATTTAGTTGGTAAAGAGAGTGGGATTGGTGATGAGAGGAATTCTTCTAATTTTGTAGTAAGGGTGGGATGGGATTCTGGATGAGGAGTGAATGTACTGGAGAGGTGTCTGGGGAAATTCCTTAGCTTTAACTACATCAGAAGCTGCCCAGGAACCATCGCATCGACGGGGGGGGGGTATGATGGGATTTTAGCATTTTTTTTTTGCTGGTTTTCCAGAGGGAATTGTGATGAACAGAGAGGGAAGTAAGTTATAAATCAAAGGATTGGGATCTGAAGGATGATAATTCTTGCTTTAATATTTTACAATAATAATTGTAGTAGCGTCGATCGATGGGATGTTTGGTACGTTGCCATAATAATCTGGCTCGGCGTTTGGTGTGGATCAGGTATATGAGGTGTTGGGTAAACTATTTTTCTTATCGGTTCTTGCGGAATGATTTGGAGGAGAAGCTTGTTGAATGGTAGTGGTGAAGAAATGTACGGCATTATAATTGTCTTCTGGGCTTTTCAAGATTATTCTGAGGTTAATTTTATCGGAAAGGATTTGATGAAAGAAATTCCAGTTAACTGGGACTCTGATGAAGGTTGGTGGAAAGGGTTTAGGAATAGGAGCTAGAGATAACTGGGACTATGATAATGTAATGGACTATGATCTGAGGAATGTTCATCAAATCATGAAATGATGAAAGTTCATGATGTGATGTCCATAGGAGTTAAGGAGAGAACTGAACTAGACATTGGATATGGATCTGTTAGGAGGGCAATACTATGCTAGGGTGACGGGAAAGGAGAAGGTTTTGATTACAACGACGGTGGATTGTAGGAAATCTTGAATAGGTAATGGGAGTAGTTGATGGGAGAGGTATTGGTGTACACTGAGGGCGGGGTGGCCGAATAGGCTAAAGCGTGTACACAGCACCGCTATTTGCCTGGCAACCGGATAACAGAGATTTGAGATGATATAAAAAGTACGAGTTCGAGTCCCGGTGCCGGAGGGGATTTTAAATTCCCCGCCCTCACCCCCCGGCCCGGGAAAATCCCGTATAGCCTAAAAGGCGAGGTAGGGAAGAACAAAAAAAAAAAAAAAAAAAAAAAAAAAAAAAAAAAAAAAAAAAAAAAAATGTATTTGTGTACAATGACAGCAGTGCCGGCATGAGCTCTACCGTCGGGATGGTCAGTACGATATGTCAAGTATGCGGTATTTTGAAGAGTTATGTGGTTAGTCGAGTTTCAGTAATTAGTGCCGCATCAATGTTTTAATCAAGTAATAAATTAGATAGTTCGTCTGTATGATTTCTAACACCATTCGCATTCCAAATGAGAATGGATATGGATTTTTCGGAAGTCATTTAAGGATTTTTTAAAGGAGGGATGAGGTGAAATACTAGATTTGTAAGGAGTGATATGAGTGGGATAATAAGGGATTTGAAGTCGATGAGAAAAGATGCCAACAAACTGGTGAGATCTGTGGCATTTGAAGGTAACAGAAATTTGATGCTTAATTGTGAAATTTGATGTTTGTGAGGATGTTGATGATTAGTTATATTAGAATAGATAGGATCTTTAGGATGGGGTTGAGGTTGATGTTGTGTAGAGCTTCACAATTATCGGTTTGGTTCTTACCTCTAGGTAGATAGGGGAATGAAATATTAGAGTTTACTATACAGTTTCTCAGAGTTCAGAGTTTGATCTAGCAGGTTCTCTTCTTTGTCTGGTTGTCTCGTTGTGAATCTGGGTCTTCTGATATCTGGTTTTGAGGTTCTTGTAGATTTGGCAACCCTTATAGTTCACTGGATGTCCCTCCGAGCATAGGGCACAAACTCCAGAATCGATTTTGTGCACTCTGCTGATTAGTGTTGTTCATCGCACTTCAAGCAACGCGACAAGTGGTGGCAATAAGTCTTCGTGTGGCCGTACGCCTGACCATTGTGGCAGTTGTTTTGGGATAGGACTTCTTAATTTTCACGCTTGTGTAGAATACTCTGGTTACATCATATATTTTTTTTATATCTGGTGTCGGCTCCAGGTCAATGAAAAACAAAGGTAGTGGAACTTTATTCCCCCTGCTCCTTATTCTCTTTCAAAACGGTGGTCACCTGACGTACTTTGAAACCAAGCGTCGTTATTTTTTCACTTCCTCTCCTTTTTCACTTCAGGTATAGTGCTAATTTCTTATCACAACTCGTAATGCTCTCTTATACCTCAGCTGGTAAGTGTGAAAATTTGCATTCGTTTCTGATAAATATTTCACTATTTTTCAATACGCTTCAGCAGTATTTGGTCCTGCTGATACATGAATAATCTTGTCATTGGTCCTGTTGATACATGAATAACTGCCTAGCAGATTTTGTTTAGTTGGGTGCAGAACAACTACAATAAAAGGGAAAAGAGAGAAAAAAAAAAAGATATCACACAGTGAACATCAACTGCTCTTATGTACACGTAAACTGTATTCAGAGAATAATAAGAGAGTTCTGCTGAAAAATAGGCAAATACTGAGAGACGAGTTGAGAATACAGCCTTCGCATCATCTGATCCACTGCCTTCTCACAGAAACTAGTGGATCAATATCTCGTAATATGAAGGCAGGGAGGTAAGATGGCCGGGGCATGTAGCTCGGAGCAAATCATCGGGAAGTCTTTATATAACAATCAATGCCTCAATAGTAGGCAAAAGGCATCGTTGAAGGCCAAAAATCAGATGGGTAGGTCAAATCAACTAAGAAGCTATAGAGCTGTTTGCAGATAACTGGAAATAAATAGTCCAAGATACGAGGGTAGTAAAGGAGAAAGCTGATTAAAGCTGGCGGCAAAAGATCTACAACAAGGTTTGTAATGTCAACAATGAAAAAATAATTATTTGAAATTTCTTTCCATTCATGGAGTTCTGCAGAGAACGGTATAACTGGTAGTCACTTGGAGCTAGGTATGGCGAATAGGGAGGGTGGGACAAAAGGTCCCATCCAAGGCTCAATAATTTGCGAGTGACCTATGAGGTGTGGAGCCTAGCGTTGTCTTGGTGGAACACAATACCATTCCGATCATTCATAACTCTTCAGGATTTTCTCCGAGTTTCATGTTACTATAACCATTGAAAAGCTAAATTATTGCTCTTCAAAGCCGTGTGAATGGTTTTTTTATTTACTCGCTCGATGTTTCCGACTACTTCAGCACTTACTAGACAAACGCTTTAAACTTCCAATTAATTGCCAAAGACTAATACACATGACTATAGTAAGGCCTAATAAAACTTACGGAATTAAGATTTGGGGCTCCACTAAACCATCGAATTTTTCTCATACCTAATCCTTACAATACAAAATCCTTCGTAAAATCCTCAATTCTCCTTGATTTGTTACAAATAAAATAATCCATAACGACTTTAATGTTTCATATCGCTAATGTTAGTACAAAGGTAATAAGGCCGATGTTAACGTATTCCAGCGAAATCTCGATTATGATGATTCACGAAAGGACTGCTGTTTCAACCTTCAGGAGGATTTTAGGGAGGATTGGAGGTTACATCGTATCGGTGGGATCGATGGATCCGCTGAATGAAACCTCATTATAACCTTAGTGTTGTTATTTCTCAATTTATTTTAAGCTGGATTTTACACATTTCAAATACCCCAGAAACACAGACAAAAACACATAAAACAAGCGGTTTGTTCAATCCGATCAGAGTGATGGATAAGGTTCTGATGTAAAGTTTTGTCTGTAAAATACTATGGGGCAATGAATATTGAATTTATAAACTTTAAAGTTGTTTTTTTTATAATGAGGATTTGTAAAAAAGAAAGAGGTCAGTGTCGGCACATTTGACAGTAATTATTTGTGTATTAACTGATATAATTAGAATTATAAAAGTAAGGGATAGCTATTAAATCACTCTAGTAGTACGACGAATAACAATAAAATTACTTGACTAGCTAATTTATAAGTACTTTTCTTATATTTATAGTATAAACATTTAATGCATATTTCTATAATATTGGGCAAGTTCCTTAACTCAGCGTTGAACTCATCTATGGCATAATTTCGCGCCGACTTATGAAAACTTCTCGGGGAGACTGGAGAAATGAGGGGGGAGTTGAGCTGTGGGGGGGGGGGCGTCATACCTGTTTCATTGACCAAAATAGGACACCGCTATACAAATTCTGCAATACCTACTAGTAGATAGATACAGTTCTTTGTAATGGACTTATGTTGTGTACATGACCGATATGTTTATGAAGTTCCATCATTCATCATTCATCATACTACAGCAATTTGTTAAGGGTGCTGAGTCCCAACAACTGTAACATCGGTGGGGAGGTGCTCAAGCCTCGTAAGCCCCTAGTAGGCGAACGCAATGTCATTAATGAGCTCAGCTCTGAGTTTAGGAACTCAGTAAAGACCCATTCATGTTGTCACAGTTGACAAAATGAACAAAGATTGAATTTTTAAAAAAACAGGTGTTGGGATTAGATTTTTTTTAAGGGACGTTATAGAGTTCGAGAGTAGTGAGATAGACTGAAAACGATATTTGATCATTTTGTGAGAAATTTTGTTAATTATTTTTGGTTGTTCCTATTATAAATAAATTGGCTAATTATGGATATGTTACCAGTTACCCAACGTGGGGCGACAATGCAACCTTCCTTTAAACGTCAATTGAATGATAAAATTATAATTAAGAAAGGCTTACCCAGTGGAGGAGGAGTACGTTCTTCCTTGCTGACTATTTCTTCTTTGCAGGTGATGTTAAATAATTGATAACATATCCATAATTAGCCAATTTATTTATTATAGGAACAACTTGAACCAAAAATACTTAAAAAAATTTCTCACAAAATAATCACATATCGTTTTCAGTCTATCTCGCAACTCTTGATCTCTATAACCTTTCTTTTAAAAAAATCTAATCCCAACAACTGTTTTTTTCAAATTCAATCTTTAATCATTTCGTCAACTGTGAAAATGTGTCATATACAAAATACAGAGGCTTCTCCATATGTTTAATACAAAATACATAATTCTGTAGATAAAGTATACCCTTTAAATATAATTTGAATATCTTTCCATGTTATCACCAATTCCCATGATTCATATTAGTCTTTTACGGACAATTTACTACTTCTAGATACAATATCTGAGGGTTAAAACAACAACAAAATCAAAAGGAGCAGGAGGAAACCTTTCTGAAATTTTCAAAAAGTTTTTAATTTATTTAATATATCCATTTAATCATATAAACTTAACACTTATCTATAGCATCAAAGATATACTGATTGTATGTAACCCTTGGTCTCCTACATAGTGAGGTGCCTCATAGTTGAACTTCCTCATTTCGTTCTCCTGTCATTTTCTTCGAACTGGTCTGTCTGAACCACTTCAACTAATGTTCATGGAGAATACCTTTCAAAACAGAAATGCCTAACACGGTTCTTCATGTTTTACCTGCTTCTTTGAGTGTTAATTAAGTTTCAGATGCAGCAAATTCTATTCTTAGGTTTGTAACGCAATCATCACTTCAAGGTATATAGACTAATTCACATTATTATTAACCTTCCATTTACTCACAATGGTGTCACGTATCATGAAATAGACTTATCTTAAGACTATTTTTTCTGCATATTATTACTGTTTATCATTCACTTATATCCTTGTTTATTGGTATTTTCAACATCAACTTCTTTCCTGTACAATTATACGTTTCCATTTTTTCCCCTTCTTTATTGTAACTACAAGCACCTTTTTCTTATCAAAATTAGGTTTCACTACCTTGTGCAAAAGCTCTTCCTTCTATTCTCATTGGAGTATCTCTTCAGTATCTGCTAAGAAAACAATGTCATCTGCAAACCGTTATTATTTAATGAGGGTTGTTCTGGAAATACATTTTACGATTACTGTCCAGGCTGCTCTCGCCCCTCCCCCCCCCTTCCTCTTGCAAATTGTATATACTTCATCCTGAATAATTATAAAGATTCTGGTTATATCCCTGATTTATAACTTGTTACATACGGAATGTCTTTGGTACTCGTTTATGTTGAAGTAGCGTACCTTTAAAGGGCATGTTAAGTAGACTTAATAGCATCTATTTGACTTTCGCGTTGGAATATAAAGTGCGCCACTTAGGGATTTGTAATTATGTTTAGCTGGTGGTTGAATATTCAAGTTTATTCCATTTCTCTATTCGATCGTCCACCCCTTTTACGAGTTATACGACAATTAACAGTTTTTCATTTACTCTCTTAATTAATTTTTCTTTGAAAGCGATATAAAACATATTGGTACACTTAATATGTTTTATACCTTTTCTCGAAAATGTTTTTTTTTTCTACATTTTGTTTAATTTGTTATTTCTTTTTAAAAAGATAATATTATTTCTACCATAACCATTATTTAAATAAAAATAACCAATGTAATGACATAATGATAAATCTCATTAGTTTTCAAAATAATAATTAAATTTAAGTTTTTAATACCTTTGATGAATAAGTTTTACTAAAAGTTTATATCTAATTGATTTGTAATTGTCATTTTAATTTTCTTACACCTCTCGAATTACTGATAAACGATGAGTAATATATATATATAATATATATATAAATATATATATATATATATATATATATATATAATATATATACATATAATTTTATTTAATTTAAAGGAACTGTGATGGAGATGAGGATGGCGTACTTAACGCGTCACATCTCTTCAGTTTTCCTGGATTCGGGCGAGTCAACTGGAAGGACTATTTATAGTATGTTTCGAGAGACATTCTGAAGGACTTTCCATTTATATTTCCTTGGAATAATGTCATAAGCTGTTATTCCATGTTGCCAAAAGTAAATGCTTTTCCACACTGCTTTAGACTGCGTTTATGTTCCGAGTCATCTATATCTTTTCTGAATCATTTTACACAATTACGGGTGATTGGTCCAGCAATACAGATCCCGTTATCTTGGTATAACTTCCCGCTTCTCTAGGAAGGAAGGAGGAATAAGGATATGGGATGAACTCACGGGAATAAAATCGCTAAATATTTGCAGCTGATCGGATCTCACTATGATCATGAAAAGTACTCAACAGTTGTCCCATAACAAAAACCTTTTGTTTTTCTTATCTAATAGTTGTTAATCCTAAAGGCTTAGATAACTGTTCAATGTCCCTGAATGCCCAATATTGCTGATTAAACAATGGAAAAAGTAATTGCCTCGCAACCTTTCTGTCCGATCCTTTTACTGTATTAACCCTCTTAATAAATATTTATATTGTTCCAAATACGAATTATATGTCAGAGAATTGTTCTTGGATTCCAGTATGTTATATATCAGTAAGTACTACACAAATTATAAGATAAGATAGTTATTATTCTTTTCCTCTCAATAGCTGTATATCATTTTTTCTGTGCCCCTTACATTCTTTTTTTTTTTTTTTTTCTGTTTTACTATTTCTGACGGGAGGTATAGTGTTGTTCTGGAAATACAAGCAAACCTACTCGGTACTTGTCCATTTGCCGGGCGGCACGAAACCTCCCTCGTTATCTAACGTTACGTCACATAACCTCCCTCTTCTTATCTCGCCAAACCTTTCAGTTATTACATTGTTTACTTTTCAGTTATTACATTCAGTTATTATTCACTTATTACATTCAGTTATTAAATCCTTTATTTTTGGCCCGTTTGTGTTATTTTCGTCAAATTATGGATCTTGTTACATTCTGGGAATTACCGTCTTTGGAAGAACAGGCTATTGAATATTTTCAAAACGTTGGGATAATTTGCGAACGTGAAATCGTGTGAACAAGGTCATCAAATAAAGTTTGACAGAGACGCGAAATGGAGATGCTGTCGTAGCACTTGTAATATATATATTAAATTAATATATATGTCGTAAAATAAAAGTATTTTTTTATTATTACATTTGTTTTTGTTTACAATTTCAATAATACGAATATAATTCAATAAATATGAATACGAAGATTGGAATTACGAGAAGGCTTATCAGTGCCTTATCAGAATTATCAGTGTTCAGGTTATAAACATTGGCAGAAAGCAGTCAGTCCCGCCCGGCTAGTGGACAAGTACCTCTTCTCTAACCAGATTAGGAATGTCAAAATTCATTCCGTGGGTCAGCCACGAAATAACTTTTAATTCGTCCAGGCTAAGTTCGAACCGATGCCTCTAGACTCATGCTTGATAAAGCGGGTAACACTTTTTTAACACGCTCTGCCACTACGGCTTCCCCTCTACTAGCAACCGTCCCTCTCCTTTATTGTTAAGACAATAACCCGAAAATCCATTCTTGTGTTATCACAGATATCGTATTCGTGACCTCCACTTTCAATTCTACCGTATTCATTTAGATTCCTACGTCCCTTGCTAACTAAATCGTGCTCCTAATTTCTGAAAGTAAATCCCAACCCTGATATGCCACTCTCCTAAAATATCTTTTTTTTAAAATTGTTTATTAAAATTTACAGAATATTCGATTCTCAAAAATACACCTTAAATGGAGTACATTCATATTTATTTTCAATGTTTACATCAATATCAGGAGTAAAATACCTGAGCAAATCAGATAATATTTTGCTCCACGTTACATATAAAAATAAGGGGGAGAGGGTAGTATTTAAGTCAAGTGGTCTATTATATATTCCACAAGCCTCGCTGCTCTCCTTTCCATCATCTTTGGAATCTGATAATAGATCCAGTCACTAAAATTGAGATAATATTCGCTAATTATAATTTAATTTTTCAACTTTTTTTTACTAGCTCCGAATGATATCAATAGAAATTATGCTTAATAAAACAATTTTCCTACTCTAAAAACTTAATCACTGCTGATAAGACGTTCCACCGCCTCTCAATGTTATTTATCAGCGATCTACTTCTACTGGATAAATAAAAAATATATGAATTAAAAATATATTTTAATCAACTAATGTTATCCAATAAGAAATATCATCGTGTATTTTTATCTATTCTAATCCTTACAATTTTCGTTGTAATCTATATAATTTGTGTTTTATCAGTTTTCATAATTTACATAATTTTAATTTAATTTAGGATTATTGCTTTAATATTGATTGATGAATTATCAAATCAAAATTAAAGGCATGTTATTTTGTTAGTATCTTAGCCATTATTGCAGCTTAACTTAAAAAAAAAACAATAATAACCTCTTTGCGAATTAGCGCTTCATTCACTTATTTTTTTTGTTATTGTATAAGAAGGTGTATATTGTTTACACTATTGTTTTTTTGTGAACGTTTAGAAAAACATCTACATTTTCCAGTTTTTAACGGGAATCATAATGTCATTCCACAACTCTTCGGTAAAAGTAACAAAAACTTCTTCATAGTCGAATTTAAACAATAAATTTAAAACAATTATTAGATCAATTATCGGGTTCACAGTGTCCTACCAAAATTGAATATATATATATTTTTTTTTATCCATTTTAAATTTCATAGCCTTTACTTAAATTCTTTTTAAACTTATTCAAATTTCTTCTAAGCTTGATTTTTTTTTCTAATGAAAACTATTTGTTATCTTCAGTCCTAAGTCCGTTGCTATTCTTTATTTTAAAGCTAACTTAAAATAAATAATTCTATATTCACTATCAATAATTTCATATTAGATGTTTATTATCCCAATCATTATAAGAAATAAACTATTTGTTAGTAAAATTAATTAAATGGACTTAAATCTGATCAGTTTATGGTTAGATGCTTGAACATCAAGATGAGTAAAAAGAATCATCTTTAGTTTTAAACATAAATAACACGCTTCAGTGGTACATGTACCAAAACCAAACATAAATAAATGATTAATTTCTATAAACACATGTATTATTATTTATTTATTTTTTTTAGGGAGTAACATAGTATTTCAAATAAAGCAAATAATATTCAATGCTTTTAATTCATCAATAAAATCAAATTAAAATATTCTTATATCATCCTTGAAGTATCGTACCACATTTAATCAAATTCAAATAAATTAATACTGTTATATTGTCATCTAGAAACCACAATGTTTAAAGTGATTCATTTTTTTTTTCTATTTCAAATAGGTACTTTGACCAAATAAATAATATGAAGCATCAATGCGTACATGTACATACATAATGATGTTAAAAGAAGATTATCATATCAAATAAAGATAATATTTATTTCAGAATTATGCTGTTATATTATAATCTTTTCATTTTTTATTTTCATTAAACTGATGTATATTTATTGCATTTTTCCAGGAGATGGGATCTGGTGGGGAGACCCCAAGACATCAGAAGAGATGGGAAGTAGGAGTAGATGAGTGGCGCCCACCAGAAACAGAGCAAGAATGCCTTGATTATTACCAGGAAAGAATTGCAAATTCACATGCTCGACAACTGCTACCTCTCCAAGAGGATTTAGCAGAGTGGCTTAATAAAACTTTAGGTCTGGGTTATAAAATATTAATCTGAATAATGATAATAAAACTTTTAATATTCTGTAAAGTTGGCTTGATATTATATCATCTCCAAAAAATTGACCATTTTCGTTACAAATTACATGGAATGCAGTGAATAAAAAATATTTTGTAATGCTTGTATTTTAAAATGATTTAATAGCAATTCTTAATACTTTCTGATTAATATTAGTTATTACTGTGAAAGACTTTCTTTATTTAAAAGACTTTAATTTTAATAATAAGAGAGAAACACTTTATTTTCATAAAAATATAAAATATAAAAGATTGCTGCCCAATCATATTGAGTTGCTATATACACAGCATACTCGTTAATCCTTAGGACAATAAATGAACTTATATATAAATATACAGAAGTGGTTAGTTTATATTAGTAAAATATATATATATATATAATATATTATATATATATATATATATAAATATATATAATATATATTAAATATATAATATATATTTTACTAATATAAAAACTAACCACTTCTGTATATTTATATATAAGTTCATTGGCATATTCAGTATTGGCATATTTTGTTGTATTGTTTTAAAAAAGGTAAGCGTGCTGCAGAAGTTCATAGAAAACTTTGCATTGTTTATGGGGATGATGCCTTAACTGAACGCACCTGTTAAAATTGGTTTGCCAAATTTTATTCAGGAAACTTTGACATCAATGATGCTCAACGTTCTGGTCGCCCATATGAAATTGAAACAAGCTATGCTAAGGCCATTTATGTTGGGTGAAATCCCGCCCAATCAGTGCGAAAGATAGCTATGGCCCTAAATGTATCGCACACAAGCATAGAAAACCATTTACACCAGCTTGGCTTTGTTTCCAGGTTTAATGTTTGGGTCCCTAACTCTCTAACCGAAGTCAACTTAGCAACAGTCATTTCTGTTTGTGAATCACTACGGAAACGGAAACAAAACGACCCATTTTTGAATAGGTTGATAACATGAGATTAAAAATGGATATTTTACAATAATGCAGTCTGTAGAAAACCTTGGGGATCTAGTAGTAGTGAGGCTTCTGGAAGAATGTCAAAACCCGGATTGCATTCAAAGAAGATAATACTTTCCATATGGTGGGATTTCAAGAGTGTTGTGTTCTATGAGCTATTGCCATCAGGCCAAACAATTGATTCAACTCTATACTGCTCACAATTAACAAAATTGGATCAATCAATTATAAATAAACGTCCAGAACTGGCAAATTGGAAGGGTGTCATGTTCCACCAAGACAACGGTAGGCCCTACACCTCATTGGTCACTCACAATAACACACAGCTTTTGATGGGACCTTTCAAGTTATCCTCCCTATTCACCAGACCTAGCTCCAAGTGACTACCAGTTATTCCGTTCTCTGCAGAACTCCATGAATGGAAAGAAATTTCAAATAAAAATTATTTATTGTTGATATTACCTTGTTGTAGATCTTTTGCCGCCAGCTTTAATCAGCTTTCTCCTTTACTACCCTCGTATCTTGGACTATTTCTTTCCAGTTATCTGCAAACAGCTCTATAGCTTCTTAGTTGATTCGACCTACCCATCTGCTTTTTGGCCTTCAACGATGTCTTTTGCCTACTAATGAGGCATTGATTGTTATATAAAGACTTCCCGATGGTTTGCTCCGAGCTACATGCCCCGGCCATCTTACCTCCCCTGCCTTCATATTACAAGATATTGATCCACTAGTTTCTGTGAGAAGGCAGTGGATCAGATGATGCGAAGGCTGTATTCTCAACTCGTCTCTCAGTATTTGCCTATTTTTCAGCAGAACTCTCTTATTATTCTCTGAATACAGTTTACGTGTACATAAGAGCAGTTGATGTTTATTGTGTGATATCTTTTTTTTTTTCTCTCTTTCCCCTTTTATTTTTCTTCTTTTATGATATGCGGTATTATCACCAAGTGATGTCTAGTAAGGTGACCACTAAGAGGACTCGGTCAGACGGCTCTACCTACCCCTCGTGGCACACCAGCCAAACAAAGAATTTGTCGCAGCCTATGAGAAACATCTCCAATGACCAAAATGAACACTTCAGATCCAGAACCTCAACTTCAACTAGGTATGTCATTGCAAGAAATGGTTGAAAATCCCATGAAAATGACTACCACTTATTCCGGTCTTTGTAGAACTCCATGAATTGAAAGAAATTTCAAAAGGAAGAGGACATCAAAAATTTTTACTATTAAAAAAATTTTACTATTAGTATCACATTTCTTACTAAATTACTTTCAAGTTGTATTATAATCTATAAATTAATGAGTAATTATTTAAAGAAATGGCTGAGATGCGTTCTGTTGTTATTAACCTTTGTTTAATTGGTACAAAGCAGATATTACAAATTATCAATCCTAAACTATTTCTTCTTATTCATTTATTTAATATACTAGTGCCCTGTTGAATATATCTAATCGATGTACATCTAGAGTCAACTATTTTTGTTTTTAAATGAACCTGTGCATTTATATTCACTTACTAAAATGTTATACATTTTTCATTAATTGTGATTCACAGGAGCCTTTTTTGTTTCTAGGCCTTAACTACATCACAGCTTCCAATTTTATAGATGTTTTGGATAACGGTGCAATTTTATGCCACTTAGCTCAAATCATACAAGAAAAAGCTAATGAAGCCATCAAGTCTGGGACAGCTGGATTTAATGGAGTAAGTGTATTTTTGTTTGAACTTATTATTTATGTATTATACATTTTGTTGAATTTAAATGCACTATTAAAGTGAGATCAGAAAAACAGTGTGTTATCACTTAATGATAGCATTATTAATTATTATTAGTGCATCTTTCTTTAATTGAATATTTAATAGTTGACCGTTGCATTATAAAGGAAGGAGATGGTCCGGGGTGGCGGTCATAAAAAGACTAAATAGTGGCAAAACTATTTTATTAAAAGCCAACGTTTCGACCTGACTTTGCAGGTCTTCTTCAGGGAGGTGTGTTCAACTAGGAGTTTCACTTTGAACACCCACTTCTGAGTGAAACTCCTAGTTGAACACACTCTCTTATCTAGGACCATCTCCTATCTTTCTTTAATGTTAATGACTTTAGGTCCATAAAGTTAATTGGTAATAATTAATTATTTTATATCTTTAGAATTTTATAAAATTAATAGTTGCAATACTGAGAACAATTTTAGCTTTAAAAGAATTAAATTGTCTCTTTGAATGATAAATTGTCAGTATTTCCTTCAGAACTGAGTCACACTAATGACACAATCTTGGGTCAAAATGTCAGCATCCACAATGAAAATTATTACTCAAAATCTTTACTATTTACCATATGGGCCTTACAATGATGATATAAGCCGGACAATGATGTCATCTCACAAAAATAAAATTATTTCTTAAACTGTTTTATGTTAAATCATATTTGAATTATATTTCATTCACTTTGTCTCTAAATTAAGTTATTTTATTATTAACCTAAAAAACTAATTATTCTCATATGCTTTGTTATTTTTTTTTTAATTCCAAAAAAGTGAGGAGTACCCTTCTCCGGGGCGGGGCACCCCGGAATATACCTGGGTTGCCCTGCCCTAAGGCTGACACTGGTTATTAATCATCCTAGATAACTTTCAAACCATCAACTGTAATCATCATCATCATCATATTCCTGATCCTAATACTGCAGCGCAGTATGGGCTATATCTTGTAGAGCTAGGACCAGGTTTCCCTTTCTTGAGCCAACTCTCTTCTCTTACCCCAATCCATACCTCGCTACCTGAACGTCTCTTGTACACTGTCTTCCCAGGATATGTGTGGTCTTCTTCTAGGTCTCCTTCCCTCTACAAGGGTCTCGTATTTCTTCCTGGCTGTTCTCTCTTGATCAATTCTAAGAAGATGTCCGAACCATCTTAGCTTGTGCTCCTCTAGGATGGTTTCAGCCAGTTTGACCTTGAGCATAGTCCGTACAGTGGCGTTCCGGACCCTATCTCTTCTGACCTTTCCCTCGACCTTCCGAAGGTATCGCATTTCCATGGCTTGAATTCGACTTTTGTGTTTTGAGGTGCGGGTCCACGATTCAGAGGAGTACGAAAGGATAGGGAGAAATGTCGATTTGTAGACTGCTATTTTAGTTCGCTTCGTTATCTCTCTTCTGCCCAGATATCCCCTCTGGAGCAGATAGAACACTGCCAACTGCCCCAATTCTTTTATTATTTCATCAACATAACCACTTTTGTTGAGATGAGCACCCAGATACTGGAAATTATCTACCTGCTCCAGTCTCTCACCACTTGCTCTCATCACACTCATTATTCTCCAGGGCTTCTTGCCTATTCTCATGCATTTAGTTTTTCTGGATTAATCTTCATGTTTATAGTGGCTATTTCTTCCTGAAAGATGTTGATGCTGTATTGGAGGTCTCGATCATTTGCAGCTAGCAAGACCTGGTTGTCAGCAAATGCCAGCACAGAGAATCTTGTCGGTTGCAGTTTTTGGTGTCCTAACCGGAACTGCCTCATTCTTAGTTTAGGCTTTCTAAGTACCATGTCTAAAACTATTATGAACAGTAGCGGGCTAAAGCTACAACCTTGGCGAATACCTAATGTCGTCTCAAATTCTTCTGAAATGTGGTTCTTGGTCCTAACCACATTTCTGGTCTTGTTATAAAGACTCATCACAGCCAAAATCGTTCCATGATAGATCCCTCTTTCAGACAATGCCCGCTCTATATCTTCCTTCCTTACTCTGTTGAAAGCCTTTTGGAGGTACATGAAGCAGACAGAAAGCTCCTTATTCTTCTCGACAGTCTTTTCTGTAATTTGGCACATTGTGAAGATAAGATCCTGCATACTTCGCTGCCCTCTGAAGCCGTGTTCTTCCCCGAGCTGACTATCGATGGCCTTTCTTACTTCTTCTGTCCACCAGGCTGTTCTTCTAGAACCAGATCCAACACCCTTTTCCCCGCAGACCAATTTTGATGCATCAAGGAGGATCTTCCTAAAAGGTGCCCAACTCCTGTCAATGTCATTGCAGTCTCAATGTCTGTTGTTGTCTACGGCCATTCTTTCTATTTCTTCTTGAAAATAGGTTGCCAAGTCATCCTGCTTTAAGCGATATGATTTTATGACCTTTTTCTTGGAGTTCTTATTTCTTGTTCGTGGTTTCAACTCGTTCCAACATCTATTGATTATCAGCAGATAATGATCACTGCCTATCTCAAATCCTCACTCGACCCTGGCATCCATAACTCCTCGCATTTCTTCTCTTTTGACCAAAATTTAATCAATAATAGATTTTTCATTTCTTCCCGCTTCTTCTCTTGTAAATCTATGACATTCTTTATGTGGAAAAAATGTATTTGTTACCATCAGATCATTTGCCTCACAGAAGTTCAGGAATCTGTGGCCATTATCGTTTATGAATTCCTCACCATATTTTCCTAAGGTTCCCGGCCATCTCTCGGGGCTACAACCAACTCTCCCATTCAGATCCCCTACAATTATGGGCGTGCCTTTGCAGTCATCAATTTCTCTTTGAAGACCACTATAGAAGACATTTTTTTCATCAGAGTTAGCACTATCGTTTGGCCCATAAGCGACTATTACTGAATGAATTTTTTCTCCCTCCAGAATGTCCAGCACCATTATTCTGCTACTTACAAATTTCCATGTTTTTATTACGGAAGCCAAGTCATTATGGAACAAGAATCCAACTCCACAGGCTGCTCTCTCATCATTGTTGACACCCAAGTATAGGAGAATGTAATTTTGGATCTTCAATTCCCCTTTTCCTTTCTTCTTCGTTTCTGTAATGCCTAAAAGATCTACTTAGGCTTTTTGGATCTCCTCCACAAGCTTGCACTCCTTCCCATTTAGGCCACGAATGTTCCAAGTCGCCATTCTAAATAACCGTTTTCCACGCAGTGTCGAGTTCCGTAAAGACAGTCCAGCTCTTTTCACTCTGTTATTTGTAATAATATAAATTTAAGGAGAATTGGTTATCAGCCATCTACCCCGAGTCAGATTGAGGGGTTGCCTCCTCCAAGCGTCCTGACATGATCCCCCATCCGGAATGGCTACTTAGGGAAGCTGGCCCTAAGGTGTGTACTGTTGTTGACCTTGATCTGTAGTGTGGGGATGAATTTAGTGTGCTGTAATCTGTGTTTATGAATGTGTGTCAGACTACTGTTCCGCCAACCTGGAGGACCAGAGGCTATCTGCGGTACTATGACCGGGCGATGGGGCCGCCACCTCCTTACATCAGATCAACTGTAATTCATTTCTAAATAATCATTTATTATCAAATAATCCCACTGAGTATAAATAAGTGTTATGAAATGTAGTAATTTTTATAAACCTTAATATGTATATATATATACACAATAAATAAGCATGGACATCGTCCGTCTGCTTGGAATTAGCTGTACCTCATCTTGCTTGTAAAAATAGTACAGTACACATTTACAAAAATGTAAACAGAAATAAAAGCATCGGAGTTAAATATTATTAAGTCAAAATTATTATTTATAAACCTGTATAAAATTATTATGCATATATTTTACAGATTACCATAATAATATTCAATAATTAAATTATTTTATCAGGGCTACTCTATACCTTAGTGATATGTTTGTAAATATGTAGATTGCATTCAGATCCTCTCCATCTATCATATCACAGAACTCATTATAAGTTACCATGAGAATAGAAGCTAATCTTCTGGGGGCACAGACTAAATGCAGATATAGTTAATGAATTAAGTTAAAAAAACAGTCATTTATTTATTGATAGATTAATTACAAATATGAAAAAGGAGTGGGATATTGGTATTTCTAATAAAGTGAAAGGTGCTAAATTTCATTTACTGCACAAAGATTTAAATCAGAACTTACCAAAAATGTATTTCACCCAAAACTGGTCTACACATTTTATAATCCCGGTTGTAAAACTAAGTGGGGAATTACTTCAATTAAATCACAGAATGGCAGCTATGTTTGTTCTCTTTGCAACTTAAACCTAATAGAAAATATTTATCACTTCATTGCAGTATGCTCAGTTCTGAGGGAATTTCGAATAAAATACTTCGGAAAGATTACTTTAACAGTTGTTTGAGTAAATACTTTCATATTGCAATATATGTACCTGATGACAAATGTTTTATTATCATAGAGATTTTATGGATGCAAATCATCTTTAATTTTTTCATCAAATTCTTTCCAAATCATATGAAGTAATCCAAAAAACAAAAATAAAAGCCTTTAAAAACATCTCTTTGTCAAATTTTTATGAAACTATAAAATTTCCATTTATATCTCTTTTTGGAAAAATAAATTAGACAGTTCTGAATACGCAACTTAGTATTAGTTTATCACCATCCACCAATTACTAATAATAACAACTTCGTATATTACATATAGTGTTGTTATATATATGTTTTGTATGGAATATTGATTTCACAAATATCTTTTGAACTGGAGATATTTTAATTTTTTTTTCAGCCTGTGCCTGTTATAAAAGGACCATTTTTTGAAAAAGCTTCTAGAAAAAGTTTCTTTTCAAGAGACAATACGGAGAAATTCATCCAATTCTGCAAGCAATTGGGTGTTCATCAGAATTTATTATTTGAAACAAATGATCTTGGTAATATAGCAATAAATAATGTAAATTAATCAACTTTTAATCATTTCTCAGGGTCTAATTTTCTAAATTAATGTTCATATCCTCTGAAATCATTAATAAATACTAATAAAAATAAGGTTATCTTCATTGTGTCCTTTGTAGTAGAATATTTTATTCATTTTTTTTTTTCAAAAACTTATGTTAATCATCAATCATTTTTTTCATATCTGTAGATAACTTAAAATTGTTTGCACCAGTGAGATTTTATCTTCCCTGTTTTGTTCAATATAGTATTGGAGCAAAGAGTCAGATAAATTATGATGAACCAAGGAGGAATGATATACCTAGTCCTGTCATAAATATTGTTACAAGAATATATACAGATTTCCACAGAAAAATTATTTTTTTCAAAAACGGTATTAGAAAATAAAATGTATATCTACAGAGTGTAAAACAAAAAATAAATGACTCAAAATGTTTCCCTTTTACCTTGACACAGGCATTTAATCTCTGTGGCCAGTCATCAATAGCAGCATGCAGTATTTCTTGAGGAAAGCGCTCAACTGCTCTGACCAGATATTGTTTGAGGCTTTCCAAGTTAGGGTGTGCTCTGTGGCATGCCATCTTCTCCAGTTCAGTCCAAAGCCAATAATCTAGTGGGTTGAGATCAGGACTTCCTGAGGGCCAATCCGAGGCAGAAATGACCTCTGGAATGTTCTTTTGCTGCCACTGTTGAATTGACCTGGCCTTGTTAGTTGGAGCGGAATTCTGCTGGAAAACCCAATGACTTCCAGCAAACATATTATCATTTAGAGGTTTGACAACAGGTTTCAAAATATCATCCTGAGTTTTTAGTAGCTGTTTTTAACTCCTTTTTCACAAAAATAGAACTCATTGGTGCCATCAAAGCAAACTCCCCACCTAACCTTCACTGAGGAAGGGTGATGACCTGTTTTCACTCTTCCAATGACTTCCAGGGCTTCTTTATAGCTGTGTGCGTACACACGATCATTTTGGCGATTAAATTTTTCTTCAATTGTAAAAATTTTCTCATTGCTACTTTATAGCTGTGTGCGTACACACGATCATTTTGGCGATTAAATTTTTCTTCCATTGTAAAAATTTTCTCATTGCTAAACAAAATTTTTCGACCATAGATGTAATGGCCAAGGAGCACTTTGCATCTATCCACTCTAATTTGTTTTAGGGAAGCGGTTAGCCTTTGTCCTGCCATTCTTCAAAATGCACCCATCCCAAGGTCACTTTTTATTATTGGAGACATTGATCTGACAGAGATACCCATTTCCTGAGACATGATTTGTTGTTTTCGAATGGGATTTCTGCTGAATCGAGCAGCCACTGCACTCACTGCATTTGCCGTTCTCACAGTGCAGGGACTGCCGGGTCAAGGTCTGCCACGTACAGATAAGGTCTCATTATATCTATTTTTTGGGCGGTTCATGAACAAGCTGATACCCAAAGATTTCAAAGTGTTGAAAATCTCTGACCTACATTTTCCAACTTTGTGTAAGGCGATCACAGCTTTTGGGTTTCTTTATCACCCCACTCCATGTTAAGTAAGCAAAAGAAAAATACAAACTAATTGGAATTATTATCCTGACATGTAAACAAAATAACCTGATAGAGGTAAGGATTATCTAAATAATACCCAGGGATGTAAACAAAGTTCAACTTTTGTAACAGCATTTATGGCAGAACATATATTTATATTTTTATTGTAGATTTACCCAATACTTGATTAATGCGGATGACGAGGTAATAACAGCATGATCTAAAGTGGCACTTTCAGGAGCTTAATAGGAATTTAAAGATCCTGAAGATTAGGTCTTAAGATAAATAAGGAGAAAAAAACAATATATAAACAATAAACAAACATTTTCTTTAAAAATTGAGGGGTAGGAAGGACAGAATCATGTGCAACTGTTCCACCTGACATTTATGAAAGTGGACAGATTCAAATACCTAGGAGCTTTAATGATGGGAAAAAATGACATCACTGTGGCAATAAACAGATGGATCACAGTAGGCAAAAGATGTATTTTGTCATTACGGGGAACATTGTAGTTTAGGAACCTGTCATGGAAAGTAAAGTTACTTATTTATAAATCGATCTTATGACCAATTGTCACATACACAAGTGAAATGTGGATCTTGACCCAGGAATGAAAGAAGATCCTTTGAATCTGTGACAGAGAAGTCTTTCAACACATTAGAAAACTTCGGGAACTATATAATAAACCAGACATAGTCACTTATAAGTTGGTTTGGGTACGTAGAAAAGATAGTAAGTAGAAAAGATAGATACCCAAAAAAAATATTATATAGCCAACCAGGAGGCAAAAGACGGAGAGAAAGACACATGTAACAACAGATCAGTGATGTGGAGGATGATCTGCAGAGGATGAAAATTGGGCAATGAAGAAACTGGACTGCTAATGTAGAGGAATTACTGAGGATGCTAAGGTATTACAGGCGCTGTAGAGCTGTACTTTGTGGAGTTTCCAAGAAATATTAATCTTGACAATCTCATTCTAGTCTGAAAAAAGTGACATTTAGATAGCCTTCCTAAAAGTCCATAAGAACTGCAGTGCTTGATTTAAGGGGGTTTCATGACGCAAGCTGCACCATAAAATTTTTTTTAGGAGTGCATATTTTGACTGGGTTATGAATTTTTGAAATCAAAAGTTTCATACTAAGGGACAAGAAGAAAACATGGAACAGACTGTATCAAGTGTAATTGTTTATGATCTACCAGTTTTCATTGGTAATTGGAACTGGATAATTTTACCTTCACTTCCTCTGTTTTTAAGAAAATAAGAGCAATAAAATATCTTAGGAGTGTGAGAGGGGAGAGGGGTAGGTTCTTGTGCCATCAACCTTGGGGGAGGGGATGGGCACTCCTGACTAGAGGTTTTATTTTTCAAAAATTTCAGTTATGGCTTTTAGAAGAATGAAAATATTAAGAATCTAAATATGAAGACTTCATACTAATTTGCCTATCAACCCTCGATCGTTTTTCAGGAAATAGTCAAATCTAATATTATTCAAGTTTTTATTATTCTTATAATTAAATATAATTAATCATTAGATAATTTTAAACTCTTTTACATTTTCGTAGTTGATCAGAATATTTGTTTACCAATTACAGTCTCTATAACTTTTTTTAACTACTTTATAATAATTTCATGACAGTTTTTTTAAAAAGTACATAACATTATGTATTGCTATTTTTTAATTTTATTGATTATAATGTGTTACATTATAGAGATTACATACATATAGAGATGCAGGTCACTGACAGCTTCACTAGAAATAAAGTAGTAAAAAAAATTTATAGAGACTGTCATTGAATTGTTAAACAAATATCCTGACCTACCATAATTAATCTTGCAGTTCAGCAGAACAAACCCAGAAATGTAATACTTTGTTTAATGGAAGTTGCGAGAATAGCCTCTCGATTTAATGTAGAACCACCAGGCTTAGTTGCTCTAGAAAAAGAAATAGCTGAGGAGGAATCTAGAGAACTGCGTGATTGGCAGTTCCAAACAATTCATAGGCCTAGTTTTAGCAGGTATTTATTTTCTAAAAATTTTATAAAATGAATCTATTAGACAAAAAATAACTATAGCTATCAATATAAACTATTTTGTTGATGAATTATTAGCCTATTTTTTAAATATATATTTAAAAGAAAATAATTTGTTTCATAAATTAATGTAGGGAAACAAAAAAGATAATTGTTATGGTGGTGTAGAATATTTATAAAAGTGTTTAAAACAATTTTATGACTTGCATGTTACAAAATTATTTGTAAGACTTGATTTATAACAAATTAATTAATTTTATATATTATATACATACAAAATAATTTACAGCCCTCCTTTTTGTAGTTTGCTCTCAACAAATCCTAAACAAAAAACAAATACTACATCCTCAGTTTGTTTCTGAATTTCTAATTAATATAAATTATAATTTTAGCCATCTTATTTTTGGTAAATTTTCAGTTCTGAAAATGCTCTGTGTACTGAACCCAGCAAAAACATTTTTATACAAGAAGGAGGGTGTGGTGTAGGAGAAGTTTTGAGAAGAGTGGCTAGTGAGCGGATACCAGCTAGTGTAGGAAACAGTGAACCAGATGTCACTGATGACTGGTCTAGGAGCAGTACTGAAGAGCCTTTAGAAAATGAATTACCAGAAGCTGGTTTAAATGATCTTGATGTGAAGGTATTGAATGAACTAAATAGCATAAAACATCTATTATATCTATTATAAAATAATTATTATTAAAATGTTTTAATAATTCAAATGCATGTGCATATGTGGTATTGTTCCATTAACCACACATTAACTATCTTGGGTTAAAAATAAGCTACTATCTTCATATTTATTTTGTTTTATAGGTGAAATATGTCACCAAAGCCGCATTAAGGCAATGCCGCTGTATAGGATCCAAATGTGATAAGTTAAAAGTTAGAAAAGTAGGTGAAGGTAGATATAACATATTTGGAAGAAACGTCTTTGTGAGGGTAAGTTATACCACATTTAATACTTTTTAAAATTATTTTATAAATATTTCTTTTGATTTTTTTAATGTATTTATCTATCTATCTACCTACCTACACTAACGGATCCAGGATTTAATTTTTGGGGGGGGGGTGCTTCAGCCCGAAAGATTTTTTTTTTGTACACAAATATTACTATAATAACTTCGGATGAAAGAAAGAAACTAACTACCTATATGAAATGGCCTTTAAGTGATTGTTGAAGTCCTATTAACTGTAATTGGACAAACAATAATACTTTTAAAGATAATTTTTTTCATAAAACATGATTATATTTTACCATTTTGGGGGGGGGGCTTTGGCCCCCCTGTCATCATAGTTTTAAGGTGTACTATTAATTAGAGTGAATTTTGGGATGTTAATTTAGCTAAACAATCCTAAAAATATCATCATTGAGTATTTTTTATAATAATTTCTAAATAAGTTATTTATTTCAGCTTTTGAAAGGGCGACATATGATGGTGAGAGTAGGTGGTGGATGGGATACACTTGAACATTTCATGCAGAGACATGATCCATGTCAAGGTCGTATTGGTAGTAGACCATCCACACCAGCAGCTGGAAAAGGACAAAGACCTTACTCCGCACTGAACTCCTATGATGTCCATAGTGCACTACATACACCTCATTCACTAGGACGCTAAAGAATTTTTGAGTTAATCTATCAAAATATGATTTGATAGTATATCTATGTATTATAATTTATTTCTTTTTTTTTGTAATTTAAATAAATTTGTTTTGTTTATTTCCATTTTAACATTTGATAGTATTTTTTTTTCAATGTATGGTTTTTACTTTATTTTTGTATTAAAAAAATAAATTTATATTACATTTAATGTTTTTAGATACAGATTCTTGTTAATTACTATGCCAGTTATTCTAGCATCAAATGCTTATAAAAAGCTGGAAATCCATCCAAATTTACATATATTAATGAAATCTTATGTATTTTATATAACATCCTGTAAAAATATTTGAGCTAAATCTGATTTTGACTTATTTAGCTGAAAACTTAAAGTTAACTAACAGAATAAACATATTCTGATTTTTTTGTTTTAGAACTTAGTTTGTATATTGTGAACTTCAATGTTAAATTTGTTATATTATGCAAATATTTGTTTTTATAATATTTTGAACTGATGATCAAAGTTATGCTTTATTCTAATTTTACTTAATATATAAGTAAAAGAATATTTATGTTTTGTTTATAGTTTTCCTTTAATGAGCAGTTTTTTTAAAGATATTAACCTGGTAAATTTGACTGAATTTAGTAATTTATATTATAATTTGTTTAACACTGAAACCTGTTTATAGTAATAGTTTCTGAATCACCCATTATGATTATTTATTATGCACCTTGTTGATTGCAATGAAATCTTTGACTACATGTTTAAACGGTGATGAAAATGTTTAAATAATTTGTAAAGTGTTGTGAACTGAGTGTGGTATAAGTCCCTCTTATATATATATAATATATATATATATATATATATATATATATATATATATATATATATATATATATATATATATATATATATATATATATATTGTTTTGTTTTGGTTGGCGCTACAGACCTTGTAGATCTTTGACCACAAGATGTGGTCTTCTAGACCACACCCCAATTCCTGATTTAAGTGCGCAGTGCTACGCCCGGTTAGTACAAGTTGCCTCCAGTAGGCTGACGAGTTTCACAAACTGGGGGGAGTCTCAGGTAGAGTGGCTTTTCCTGGTGGACGGTCGCCCAAATCAGGTGGTCTCCCATTCAAGTGCTAACCACGCTCGGCGTTGCTTAACTTGGTTACTTATTGCAAACACCTTAGCCCACACTAACCAAGCCCCTTATATATATATTTATGAAATAAACAAATAAGGCGTGCACATCCTGAGTTATATCCTCTTTTAGAATAAAGATCTGTTATAGCTTGTTCGCTTTTTGTATTTTCATGATACAGATATATTTGATTTGACAGTATATTGGATATTATCTTGTAGGAAACAGGAAGAAAACTACACTAATAAATGGAGCCCTTCTTTTTGGGATAGGGCAGATTAGGTCTATGTTCCAAGCCTCTGGTATTCTTTCCTCTTCCTCTATTTTCTGAATTAGTTGTAGTTATCTTAAGTCTTTTCCCCCTTCCTTGAACAGCTCGGATGGTAGGTTGTCCATCCTTGGTGCCTATGTACATATTCATTGTATATATGTTATAAATATATACTTACACACATAAACTGGTGCTTTTAAAATTAAATAAGAAAAGATTGAAGATTGATTTTTTTTTTAATAATAGATTATAAAAATGTTTGTGTTTTTTCAATAAATTTTTAAATAATTGCTTCTTTTTTTTCTGTTTGGCATTCAATACAATGAAAGACAATATTTATCTATTGAGTACAAACTAAATAAGTAGTTGATTCAAGGAATAGATTTTTTTATAAATCCTTGATATTTGTAATAGCCCTGCTGTCTACTACTCATGGTTTTTTTTTTTTATTTTAATCATCTACTCATATAAAGTCATTAACTATACAAACCCTTGAGCCAATGTGCAGGGTGTATAATGTAAATTGGCACAAATACCTAACCTCCACAACCTTCCCCACTTCTCTATCAAAGTCAACATTCTATAACACTATTTTAAGAAATATATTTTGAAATAAATTTCATCATCTCATAACGTTAACTCACTTTATAGATTGAATTGAGGTCAAAACATTTCATTCTTAAGCTAAAAAACAATTTTAAATTTAAACAAGCCCCCTAAATTCTGCTGCCCAGAGATCCTAGTTCCAGCCCTTACTAGCAATGGACAATATTTTGAATGAAATATATTTTTAACATTCCTATGTAATAAGTTTGTATTTTATATACAAAGTTCTGGTTTCATATTTACTCATCTGGTATAGTTTTTAAAATTTTTAATCTCATAAAAGATCATGCAAAACGCATTTTGGTATCTTCAAAATTGAAAAATGTATGGCATCTTATAATCTTGTATTCTTAATTTTATTATTATTTTTAATAAAAATAATAAGATAAGATAGATCATTGAATGTATGGCATCTTATGATCTTGTATTCACAAAGTTATTATTATTTTTAATACTTTTGGGTGCCGGCCAATCTTCAAGGGCGCTTGCCAATTGTTAATACAAAACGTATTGAAATAATTAATTTTAGCCTATCTATAAAGCAGCTGTATTAGACAAATATTGAATGAAATAAATTCAAGTATTACATAATTTAAAATAACTTAAGAAATTAATTTAATTTTTTTAGAGGAGGGGAAATTTTTTTAGAGAGGGGAGTCCTCAAGGCCTGGGGACGCCTGAATGTATAAGGCCGGCGCTGGCAGGTTATTCATGCAGACAATACCATGGAGGGAACTCACTTTGAAGTTGCTGTATATACATACAATAAAGATCAGTTCTCACTGTATGTTATATAATATTAGACATGAGAAGACCTCCAGAAAACTAATCTCACTTCTTAAATATTCTCTTTACTGACCAACCATAACGGTGGATAAACTGATCTTTTGAATAAAAAATTATTTCATTGCCAGGTTAGGAAAAAACCCACATGCATATTGACATCTGGATCATTAACATTGTCAGTCAGTGGACCCACGTTTTGGAATTTTAGGAGAAGCTATCATTGGTTTGAAACACAAATACATGGAATTTTTGAGGGACAGTTTTTCATACTTATCAGAGAAGAATCTACTGCTCCCAGCTTGAAAAATAATAGGGCTGCAGCAGGATGAATGCCCAATATAGACGTTGTGCAACTACGGTAAGTAGTTGTAGAAAGTTTTTAGAACAGCTGATTAGACTGTGGTGGTCCAGTTTCTTGGTCTCCTCTTTATCCTCCTGACCTCACTCCACTTGAATTTTATCTGTGATGAAAACTAAAAGCCGTGATATTTTAAAAACTATCGAACAGTTCCGAACAAGTTGAGAAGTAAGCATACTGATTACTGCTGGAAAATACAGAAGGTGAAAATTGGTCATCCTATTCATCGTTTGGGAAGATGACTAATAAGATCATCAGGGCTAGAGGAGACATTTTTGAAAACAATATTATATAAAACTATCATCAAGAATTTCATGAACAAACTGTGAAGAATCTTAATTTTGATTTTAGAATCAGTAGTTATTTAATTGATTTTTTTATGTTTATTAATGATATTAAAATAATTATTTCTGCTGTTAAATTAATAAGTTTTTCAAATTCATACAATCAAATTCTCTTTATGATTTTGGAAAGTTATTTGTATATTTATGTTTAAAACTATTTGTAACAGAAAGTTGGTGAAAAAATGCATAAATCCTTCAATTTTAAATATATCAAAATGTGCATTGTGGAATGCTTTATAACTTTTTAATGACTATAAATATTAAAAGAGGAGTGGGAAAGCACAGAGAGTAAGTTAGCGAGGTCGTATTTTCAAGCAACCAGGTTTGAGCCCAGCTGAGACATATAATTATTTATTCTGTTTCATTAGCCATGAATAAATTTTGGGGTCAGAAGACCTTCATAAAATGTATACCCTTAATTAATTAATTATCTTCTTTTACAAAGTTAATTATTAACTTTTTATAATTTATTAACTTCCTTACAAAGATCTGAACCCTACATAGATTGTAGTGGTACAGATTTTTTTTTTAATGTATAAATATTAAAATGATTTTGGTGCAAATGCTATATCAAATTTAAAAAAGGAGATTAGTTGATAAAACTATAAAAACAGCTCTACAACTTTTTCCTCTGCCGTTTTTGTATTAGTTTATCCATTTTGCATGATAAGGATTAGAGCCAATTTATATTGTATACTCTTTGGGTTTAATCAATTTAATTGTTATTTATTGAACACTCATTAAAGTATAAGCTTATCAAAAATTTCAGTATTGCAAAAAATTTATTAGAGATCTATTGTTGCCAACAAGTTTTTGGCATATTTTTTGTATGGATCACAATGTCTTTTTCTATTTTATTCAATCTTATTTTTATGTACACTAGAAAAACAAATTTAACTTGACTATTAAAGTGTGTTTGTACATTTGTTGAAGTTCACTTATTAAAAGCACTTGATCAGGACATTATACTTTTATAACTGTGTAAACTGTAATAGTTGGAAAATTCAAGGTTTCTACTGTAGATAAACACTAATGCACCATGGTTTATGAACATGGACAGTGAGTGCCTTCACTCATACTAACACTGAAAATATATTATGTTACTTTCCTTAGCTAATGTATCATTGACTGGCTCACACTGTATGTTCTGCCCAGTGTTTCCATTTAACTTTTTTTAATTTCCCTTTGGTCAGTAAGATTTTAATTTTGTTTTCCTCAGAACAAACTTAAAAATTTCTTCTGCCTAAATATATACAAATTAATACGTAATATTATGTGTAACTACTCGTTTTATGTATGTTTCACTTATTACAAAAATAGAGTAAACTGTGCTCAAACTAGGCTTTGATTATTAAAAAATGTTTCTCTTTTTTCCCTCCCAAACTTGCAATTTCCCTAAAAAGGGAACGTTTTCACCAAAGTGGAAACCCTGATTTCTGGCTCACAGACTACGATTCATCACACCAAGCAATACAAAGAAATCAGGTGTGCTTGAGCCTTAAGCCAGAGAGCTGAAAATAACCATATGGTCATTGGCGGTGATGTATTAAGAAAGAGTCTTATGTGGTTTACAAATAGAATTTTTTCCTCAGAAGATTGAGAACGTTCTGGATATCCTTCTAGAAACTAAATATATGAAAGTAGGTCTGCAAGCATCAGATCATCAGGACGTCCATCAAAATCTGAGACTTCATGTTTGAGTGTGTGAACTAATTTATTTACTAAAGTTCTCAAGTGAACTTTGACAAAAATATGCAGCCAATTAATAGAAGATTAATGTTTGCAAACAGGTGCTGTTTTGCCCTGCAAACACATTTTAGAAGTGGAAGTCTCACGGAACACCAAAGTGCAGCTTTATAAGACCCCCATAAGGCCTGTTCTGATCTATGCCTCCAAATGTCAGACGAGCTCCAAACCTAATGCTCCTAAGATTCGAAAGGTGATCCTCAGAAGAATCCTTGAGCCAGTGTTCAGCGATAATGTCTGGCGACAAAGAATAAATGCTGAAATAGAGAGGATGTATAATAACACAAATAATGGATCCCCTACAGTGGATCCCCAGCCATTGTGGGATTCCAGGTAACGTTGAGGCTGATATTCTTGCCAAACGAGGAACAGATTTGTCTCAGCCGATACATCCAAAACCTTACGACTCAATACGGCGAATGGTGAAGATGGTAGTGAAGGAGGAAATAAGAAAAGTACATTTCGGCAAAGTGGAAGGGAAGCGTTACGAGTGGTTGAAGGATAATCCGATTCCAGCTGAGCTGCCGAGAAGAGATGCAGTTGCCTGCTTCCGCCTGGCTACTGGTCACGACTATCTGCAGAGTCATCTCTACAAGATAGGCGTCGCTAAGGATCCTACCTGTAAATTGTGCCATCTAGGAACAATGGATGCAGACCATCTAGACGCATGTCCTGCCTTGAGGGACATAAGAGACAAAATATTTTCTAATATACATATCAGAAAGTCTAAATTATACTGGGCAGCAAGATGTTGGATGGCCAAATGACCAACGACTGGCATAAGAAAAAAAAAATAATAAAAAAATAAAAATAATAACACAAATGTCGTCAGATTCATAAAGGTTGAAATACATTGTTGAGCAGACGATATTGCACGAATGAAGAATGATGAGATCTCAAAGAGGCTTTTGGAAGAAAGGCTGTATGGCAAGAGGAAAATTGGCAGGCCGAGACTGTGGTGGGCCAATGGAGTGATGGAGGATGCATGGTCCATATTGAGAGGACTGGTAGTTGATGTTACGGGAGGCCCTGATGCTGGAAAGAACTGAGGTTGTAGTGCTGGAAAAAAGAAAGTATATCTTTCTTTTAATTATGATCAGATTCCAGATTTAGTAAAAACACTTCAGAAACAATATAATGAAAAAATCAACCAATTTTTTTGATAATTTATAGAGATAATTTATTTATTTTTTTAATTCTCAAAAATAAGTCAGACATATACATATATTTTTAATTGTGCTCATGAAAAAGTTTTAAACTTTAATTGAACAGATTTGATTTGTTTTTTAATGAAAAAAAAATATGAAAATAGTTTGTCACACTATTAATTTTTTGATCTTTGATTTACCAAACAGTTCTACTTAAACATTTATGACTGCTGAAATTATAGTTTAGATTTGGATTGTCAAATTTTGGATGGTCAAATTTTAATGGTTCAATTCAATTTTAGTAGTAGAAACAGTTTTTAAATAACAAGCTTAAGACATTAAAAAAGATATTTATTTATGACCTTCTTTTCAAAGTTCAAATGTTCTTCCATTAAAAAAATATATAAATATATAGAAAAAAATCTATATTATTTTATCTCAAAGTTGGTTTTTATTCAGTAAAAGATATCTTTGTTTTCCAATTCAATTTTTATTTTCTTTCTATATTTTCTAAATTTAAAAACTGAAGATTTTACATTGAGTATTATGTTTTTTTTTTTTACTTAAAGTTGATATTTTTATTTAATAACTTACTCCATTGCCCAGCAGTACATTTTCAAATTGTTTCCTTCTCAAACAAACACCATACACATCATCTTATATGGTTTCCATCCAGTCTCTATTGCCAACACTCTTCACACCACCTTATACTCAGTCTAATCTATTCAACCTTGATATATTTCTTTCAAGTTCAAAATAGAGGTTCATAACAAATTTTCCTTGGTATTGCATTTGTATTCATCTTTGTGATATTACTACAAACCATTCTTATTTTTTTGTTATTGTTGTTATGTTGGGCTCTTCAAAGAGATCATATATCTCCTGACTGAAAACAGGTTTGTAATCTAAGATTCAACACACATTAATTAAAAATTGTGGCCATCATGAATATTTAATTAAACATAAGGAGATCTGAAAACTAGGATCCTAAACATTTAAACTTAAAACAGAGATTATGATTTTTTATGCTTATTTGTTTCCTAAAACTTTTTCCTAAATATCGAAAGGAAAATAAAAATGATAAAAAAGTTAATAAGTAGGTACAAAAATATTCAGTATTAACTTAATCAAGGAGATTCCTAAATATATTTAGTAAGCAGAGCATTAAATTATTTAGTTGGATATCTCCAATCTGTTATTCATTATCCTAGATAACAGGTGATTATTATTTTTTCAATAATAATCCTGAAGTGATTATGTACATAAAAAATCTTTGTATTTTATTTTTTTCTAGTAGACTTGAGCATTATTTGATAAATTTATTCATTACATGGGTCATTTCAGTCATATTTATGACACAGAGGAATAATAGGGTAAAACACTACTGAAAGCAATTGCTTTTTTTTTTTAAACTAAAGTTTCAATAATATGACCCCGAAAAAATATGTGAAATGCTGTTTTCTAATTCCATAGTCCTGTCACAACCCACATGTACTGACATATTAAGCTATACATCTTGAACTATTTAATGAGGGGGCTCTAAAAAGTAGGGTACTTCTGAATTGATATAAGGGTTAATCTCTATATTCATATGAAGAAAAAAATTTTGATCAATTATTACAGGCTCATTTTAAGAATTTCACAAGTGTTTATCCTCCCTTGCTAGAGAGAGAGAAACATTTTATTTTCATATAAAATATAAAAGCTTGCTGCCCAATTATATTAGGTTGCTATACACACAGCATACTTGTTTATCCGTAGGACAATAAATAAACTTATACATCAATATACAGAAGTGGTTAGTTTATATGAGTATAATAAATATATATATATATATATATTTTTTTTTTTCTTTCATTGTTCATGCTTTTTTTTCCCCTTTTTTTAACATTTAATTTCCCTTTCTCTCACTTCTCTCTCTTTATACACCTCTCCTATACACAATATTAAGAAGCTTAAAATTATAATAGAACAATAACAAAAAACAAAAGTGTATACACCTAGAATTAAATCAAATTTAATATAAAACAAATATAATAGACATTTTTCATTAAATAAATACATAAATTAAAACTCTCAGCCTAGCCATGCACTGGTAGTGGATGATTCCCAGGGAGTGGAGGACTATATTTTCAGCCAACCTCGCTACGTCGTTAATGTCGACACCTAGTTCCTCGAGGAAGCTCCTTGTTCTTTTTGGAATTGTTCCGCTAGACCCAAACCAGAGACCTCTCACGGTGAACTCTCTCCGAAGGTCTCACGAAATTTATCTTTTAGGAAAGGGATACATTTATCATACGTGTTCTTCTTTTCCCTTTCCACTTCACCCGCCTGATCGAGGTCATTGCTCTCAAAGCGGACAGTGGGATCCAAGATCAGCGCTGTCCTTCCTGTCCTGTCTTGCGAAATCCGACAATATCTGCATATCTCGTAGAGCCTTCACTATCGATGCAATAGACCTCTTCAAAGCAAGTGAATTTCCTTTCCCTAAGGAGCCTCATCAACTCAAACTTGACCCTATGGTGACGACGTGTTATGAGGAGGAAGTTGTTGGGGCGTTTTCCCAGCACATGGGCTAATATTTCAGACTCTCTGCCGCATTTACAGCAGAGGGAACCAAATTCTCTGGCCTGTCCGCTGACACCGTGGAATCCCACGCAGGGATGCATAATTAATGTTTAGTTTTAGTCCATTAGACCATTCAGACCCAGAAAGTGCTTGCTTTTCGTAGATATATCTATTCGCTTTCAAGGTCTCTTTAAAATGGCGAACACCAATACCCTGCCACCTGCAGTTGGCCCATTCCTCAAACGAATTTTCTCGTAGCGACTGCCGTAGAGCTCTCACATTTCGATAACCCTGATCAATCCCCAATTTCTCGGCCCATTCAGCAACTTCAGCCGAATAATTGAAGGTAGATTGAGAAAGGGCATCTAGTACATTGGACAGTCGCTGAGCAATGGACTAATGTTGAAGAGGAGCCTCCCATCGGCAGCAGATTAATCCCAATCCTCGGTATCTCCTGGGGGCATACAACATCGCCGTGGAAGTATTCGCAGGGAGTCCAATAATGGCCTTTACGCTCCTGCGAATCATAGTGTCGATGCCGTCGAGTATGGCAGGACACAGCTTTGTGAGGGGCGCAGTTTGGAGAGGGTAAGTAAGACGCGGGAACAGATATTGATTGACAATGTTGAGTTTGTGCTCAGCAAGTAAGCAAGAGATTACCAGCTTGTTTATTTTATCATTCAATTTGTCACCGAATCTTCGTTGAATTGTAGCTCTCCCGAGAATGCACATCCTAAATACTTAATCGTCTCTCCATTCTTCATTGTTTGGATGTACTCTCCATTCTCAAGGAAGAGCACCGCAGTTTCCAGCTCTCCTTTATTTAGAACGATGCCCATGTTTTTTGAGGATTTATAGCCAAATCAATTTCTTGAAATGTCCTCTATATGCTGTCAATCACTCTTTCTGCAGTCCCCTTGTCTTGCGCCGACACACCCTGGTCATCCGCGAAACATCTGGTCAGAGCGAAGACGACAGGGGGCCGCCTTGGGGTACACCGCGCAGCACTTGATGATCTGGCTAGTTGCATGGACACCGTTACTAATCTTTATAGTGGTCGTGCTAAGGAGAGCTGATATGACATTTTTAAGATTCTGTGACACACCTCACACACTTGCTTCTCAGGAGCTCACGATGTGTTTGTGGCCAATATTGTCAAAAGCACCGATAACGTCGAGGAAAACTATTGCACAATCATTTTTCATTATCCGTGCATCTTTTAATATTGCGTCGATAATCCTCGCGTTGACGTGCGTTCCCGGGAAGCCTTTTATAAAGCCTCTCTGATTCCTGTGGAAGGTGACCTGCTTTCTTAATTCGTGGTCCAGAACCTTCTCTATGATTCGGCGTACAATCGAATAGATGGTGATCGATCTCCAGGTAGAGATATTGTTTATATCACCTTTGCCCTTATATATTAATATTGTGTGCCCCTGTCGAAGTGGTTCTGGGAAGTAGAACACCTTCAGCATTATCTCTGCAATCGTTTTGAAAATATTTGAGACGTCAAAATATTTGATTGTGTGTATCAGAACTCCATCAGGTCCAGCGATGTGTCCATTGATGTTGACGTAATGGCTTTTCTGACAGCTTCTAGCTCAATAGACAGCAAATTCGGAAACGATGCACTGTTCGTAATCAGCACGCCCGCACAGATTTTTGCTTTCAAAGAGGTCTTTATAATGCCTCTCGATTTCGGCCATATTTAGAGGACACCGTTTAGGAGCGTCGGCATTCATAACAGTTTGCACAACCTTTGTTTTTTTGTTGTAATAATTATATTGAGCAACCTCATACTGATACTGCTCTTGCCGACGACCCTTGTCTACTTTGTTTGCTCTCTGCTGATTTGAAACTTGTCCAGCACCCTTGTCAGCCATTTTAATTTTATTTTTTTCCTTATCCTATAAAATTTGACGGCTGAGTGCTGGGGACCTGGCAGTTCCGCATTGATAACTTTGAGAAACTTTAGAAACTTGCCTATGGCCCCATCAAAATCTGCAGTATTTGCCATATTTAGCTTTATAGGTTCTTGAACGTAGTATACCATCCAACAATATCCTCTTTTTTTTTTTTTTTTTGATGTCTCACCATCTCCATTTCTAAGACTTATCACATTCTTCACTTTGCCTTTCAGTGTATTGTTGTTCGCCTCTCTGAGATGTTTTTTTGCAATATGGGTTTCGAGACCTCGTTTGCCCTTAAAAGAAAGCCCACATATTGGGCAAACTTCATAATCAATGCGTAGAGCTTCATCTTGCCGCTCACTATTACCTTTGCGACATTCTGCGGACCATTTGGCAATCTGGGAAAGACATCATCTATCGGCACCGTCTTTCTCAATACCACACCTTCTGTGTCGGGCCATTCTACTTTAACCAATGTATTTTCTCCGCCTCCTGCAGTAGCCACAGATATCACAGAGGCAACAACCGCCTCTTGAACAGGTCCTCCAGTTCTCAGAATCCATACCTTTTGGCCAACTTCGATCTTTTGTTTCATTGGTATTTTGTTCATTGCAATATTATTTTTTCATTTGAGACTATGCCCACCACGCACATGATTGAAACAATCTATTAAAGGAGTGTGAAATGTATAATTAAATAAATGAGTAAAAAGTTGAAAGATATAAAATCAATTTAAAAAAAAAAAATTAGAATATAAAATCAACAAAAGGTTAAAAAGTATAAATCTACCAAATAAATTGCCTATAAATAAGTTACAATATAGAATCAGTAAAAAGTTAAAATTAAAAAAATTAATTGCCTAAAAATAAATGAAAGTTAAAATCTAAAAGTTAAAAAGTTAAAATCTAAAAAAGTTAAAATCCAAAAAAAGTTTGCCTAAAATGAGTTACAATATAAAATCAATATACTGTTAAAAAGTTAAAATCACAAAAAAGAAATAAATAAAACAATAAAAATAGCAATTGCCTAAAAATCAGTTAAAAATTAAAATTTAAGAAGTTAAAATCTAAAAAAAAAAACAATATATATACACATATCCACATCACACACATGTTCTAAAAGCATAAAATAGATAGTTTTATTTTTATAAAATAAAATAAAAACTATTTAAAGGGTGAAGTGATCGCGTCCGGACAGTTAGTCCAAGTGCCCCCTGGATAACCCGTAAACACGGTAAGTAAACGATCACATTTATCGCCAACTCAGTCCAATATACAAAGCAAAACATGCCCAGGCCCTATCAAAAACGCCAAATGCTCGCAAGCTTTCTAAAGACTTAGGTAAGGCTCAACTCAAAGCTATCTTTTGGAACGCAGGCGGTTTAACCAAAGATAAATTCACCGAATTGAAACGTATAGTGACAGAAAGTGATGTAGACTTATGTGCGACGTCGAAGCAGGAGCGGCAACTGAAAAACCTGAGATGCACCGAATTCACGGATACCAAACATATTTCCTCCCAAGAGCAAGACAAGTTGCATCTGGTATTATGCTAGCTGTTAAGGCATCCATCGTTACGGATATGAAAATTAGGAAACGGCAAATGCAAGTGATAAATCCGAGGCTCTGGAAGCAAATTTGTGGTATGGCAAACGGCACTTCCGAATATTCGTAATGTATAACCCTCCTCAAAACAGACCGGACCTCACATGGTTGGAAAGGAACTGGAATGGAGAGAGTATACTATATGGAGACCTGAATGCCCTTCCACTATATGGGGATATAATAACACTGATACTGTAGGCAGAATATTTGAAGATTTCCTTAACTCAAACCCTGCACAATATATTCGAAATGAGACAAAACGTCCAACCTTTCTTTCTTTCACTGGCAGTACTTCCTGCCCTGATGTTGTATTGGCGCACACCTCAATCTCTGATAACATAAAGCATACCCTACTACCAGCTATAGCAGGTTTCGGACACAATATCCTAGTGGTTAACTTTAACCTGAATCAAAATAATAATAGCAAGACCAAAGAACCGCAACTGCCACGATGGAATTTAAAGAAAGGAGACTGGAAGCTTTTCAGAAAATTGACAGATTAACTCATCACTGATAAATTAATCATAAACGGCAACGTAGATAAAACATATACTAATATAAAAGGAAATTTTATAGGTGTGCCCTGAAGACTATTCCCCGAGGAACGGTACGAAAATATCGTCCTTTCTGGAATGAAGAACTGCAAAAGCTAAAAGAAGAAAGAGATGATTTTAGAAAAAGAGCTGAGAGCTCCAAAAATCATGCAATTATAAGTTTACTTAAAAGGAAAACAGCTATATTTAAAAGAAAAGTTATTTCAGCTAAACAAAACTCATTTAGAAGTTCCTACAGAAAATGGACTTTAGAAAAGATGGAGTTAAGGCACATGAATTTCTTTCAAAAATAAATAATAAATCAAACTTAGCAAACCATCCAATAACTTTCGATGGGAAAACAATAAGCAAGCTAAAAGAAATAGCTAACTCCTTCTGCAAACACTATTCAAAAGTAAGTAATTACAAGCCAAAAAAAGAAAACGGAAATCCAGTCACAAACTCCACACATTGTTGTGTAATGAGTGAAGAAGATTATATACTATTCTGGGTAGATATCCAAACGCAAGAACTAAATGATGCTCTTACTAAATCTAAGAAAGGTAAAACCGCAGGCCCAGATGACATACTGTCGGAATTTCTTATACACCTGGGGGATATGGCCAAAGAAACAGTACTAAAATTTTTAAATGATGTCTGGAAAACACATATTCCGTGTGAATGGAGGAAAGCAGAAGTGGTACCAATCTTGAAGAGAGGAAAAAAAGGAGACATGCCGGAAAATTTCAGACCCATTGCATTAACAAGTACTTTCTCCAAGCTCTACGAGAGAATCGTTGCAGAAAGACTTGAAAAATGCATAGAGAAATATGATCTAATATCTTCTAAACAAGCTGGCTTCAAGAAAAATCGAAACACAATTGAACAAGTAGCTCGTCTAACACAAGAAATAAAAAACGGCTTCCAAAGAAAACAGAGCACCCTAGCAATATTCGTAGATTTTAAGACGGCATATGATAGAGTTTGGAGAAAGAAGCTAGTGAGTAAGCTTGTTGACAAGGGAGTCACAGGATATCTGCTCAAGACTATATCTTCTTTCTTACATCAAAGGTTTATAAGGGTGCGATATAAAAACGTTGTCTCGACATATCGCCAAACAAAACAAGGCCTCCCACAAGGCTCGGTGCTGAGTCCCTTCCTGTTTAACATCATGATTGATGATATCACGGAACTCACTGAAACTATTCCGGGTACAAATGCCCTGCTGTACGCAGATGACCTCGTCATTTGGGCAACAAGTAGTGACTTTAAAGGGCTAGAAAATCACATGCAACATGTACTTAAATTACTAGAGAAGTGGGCCAATGAAAACGAGATGATCGTTAATTCCGAAAAGACGGAATTCCAACTTTTTACCCTCTACCAAATCACACGAGATCAATTTGAACCATAATAACGAAGAGCTCAAACGCACAGAAGAAGCTACATATCTTGGAGTGAAATTGGATAAAAGACTCTCTTGGAATAAACATTGAAAAACAAATAGAACAGGCTTCAAAACGACTTTCGTTAATACAGAGGTTAGGTGGCTCAAAATGGGGAGCAACGGGGGATGTTATGGCTCTTACCTACAAAACATATGTCCGCCTGTTATTGAATATGGAGCAGAACTTGTTATCACTGCTTCGGACGCGATATTACACAAGCTCGACATAATCCAGAATCAAGCCCTTAGACTCGTGACAGGAGGGAGCAGATCAACCCCAATATCTGCGCTAGAATTACAAACAGGCATAGTACCTCTTGAGACACACCGGGAGCAACTGGCCATTACGCTCTATGAAAGGCTAAAACGTCTTAAGATCAACTACTGGAGTACCTATGAACCCGCACCTGAACGCCTTAAAACTCAAATTACTTTTACTAAGGCAGTGGAAGATTTGATAGAAAGAAAAGGACTAGAATTAGCTGAAAGGGAGCCACTCCCGTCATTGACACAAGTTCCATTCACCAGCCAATTTTTGTTCACTGTGATCTTCTTCAGAATGTTTCTAAGGATACAACACCAATTTACGAACAAAAGGCTATAACCCTAGAAACCATCGGAAAACGATTTCCAGAGACAGAATGGCTCCATGTATATACAGATGGTTCTGCACTGGAAGCACGCAAACATGCCGGAGCTGGTGTTTATTCAAAGGAGTTTCAACTTGCCGCCCCGGTCGGAAAGGTAGCCACAAACTTTGAAGGGGAAGTGAAAGCCATTCTCTTAGGCCTTGAGATGTTAACTGAACGGAAAGACAAGAAAGTGGCTTTCTTTGTTGACTCACAGGCAGCCATTTTGTCCCTAAAAAATGGATATAGTATAAATCCAAATGTTCCTAAATGCCATCAATATTTGAACCAATTAAAGAAAATGGGACAGAAGTCGCTTTCCAGTGGATACCAGGCCATTGCGGGCTCCACGGAAATGATGAAGCTGATAAACTGGCCAGAATAGGTTCTGGAATGATCCAACCCGATATTCCTCTGACCATGGATTCAACAAAAAGAATCATAAAGCAGACCCTCCAAAGTTCACTGAAAGCGAAATATGTACAAACAATTGAAGGGAAACGATGGAGTGGATTGCTGGAAGAAAGTGGCAGGATTCCTAGAGACCTCCCTAGAGGGCAAGCCGTGGCATGCTTTAGAATGCTGACAGGCCACGATTTCCTTCAGAAGCACCTCCACCGCATCGGTGTAAAAGATAGCCCGACATGCCCTCTATGTTCCTTAGACATAATGACAGGAGAACATCTGGATACATGCCCTGCATTACAGGACATAAGATGTTGCTTTAATGAAATGGACAGCTATTATACTCGGAGAGCAAATTGTATTGGACTGCAAGAGCACGCATGGCTAACGAAGCAGGCGTTACTTAGGCGTAGGAAAAAAAAAAAAAAAAAAAAAAAAAACATCACATTAGTAAATTTAATATATTGAAAAATGGAAAGGCGCCAGGCCCGGACGGAATCCAGTCAGAGCTGTTGAAATGTGGAGGTGAAGAACTTAAGAAAGCTCTGCATGATTTAATACTGACCATCTGGGAGAGGGAAGCTATGCCTACGGAATGGGCAACAGCCATTATCTGCCCTATACATAAGAAAGGAGATCAAACAGAATGCGCTAACTATCGAGGAATCTCACTCCTTTCGTGTGCTTATAAGCTGCTCTCTAACATTCTTTTTGAGAGGATTCTCCCGTATTCTGAAAAGGAATTTGGGAAATATCAGGCTGGATTTCGAAGAGGACGCTCAACCACTGATCAACTGTTCTCTCTGAGGATGATCCTAGAAAAGACTATGGAGCATAAGGTAGTCACCCACCATTTATTCCTAGACTTTAAAGCAGCATACGACAGCGTTGATAGAACGCAACTATACTGTGCCTTGGAGGAGCTAAGCATCCCTCAGAAGCTCGTACGCCTAATCAAGATGACCATGGACAGCTCGAGATGTAGAATACGCGTCGGTTCTGACGACTCCGAAGAGTTTAAAGTGAGCAGTGGGGTTAGGCAAGGGGATGGCCTCGCCTGTCTATTGTTCAACTTGGCAGAGGAGAAAGCTGTAAGAGACTCCGGTATTCAGACCAACGATATAATCTTCAATCGCCTAACACAGCTTCTTGGTTGTGCTGATGATATTGACATAATAGGTAGGTCTGAACAGGCTCTCAGAGAAGCGTTTATAGGCCTTGAAGCAGCTACAAGACCACTTGGTCTAGAAGTCAACGAGAGGAAAACTAAGTATATGAGAGTTGGTGGTGAGGTGGATCTGAACTCTCCATTTGAGGTAGGTTCTTTTAAGTTTGAGAGAGTGAAAAGTTTTATATACCTTGGGTCGGAAAATTAATAGCAAAAATGACATGGCTCAAGAAATACAAAGAAGGATCACGGCTGCCAATAGATGTGTCTTTGGACTTGGCCGACACTTAAGAAGTAGGTACCTCTCAAAGAAGACCAAGCTGATCATATACAAGACTCTTGTTCGGCCTGTTTTGACATATGGCTCAGAGGCTTGGACGATGACCAAAAACGATGAGATGAAGCTGAGTGTGTTTGAGCGAGGAGTCCTCAGAAGGATTTATGATCCAGTAAAGGAGGGTGATGTCTGGAGGAAAAGAAAAAAGGGAGCTCAGTTCTCTCTATGCAGACATCGACGTAGTCACCTATATTAAACTGGCCAGACTAAGGTGGGCAGGGCATGTGGCCAGAATGAGCACCGTTGAGATACCCAAGAAAATAATGATGGAGGAGCTGCACCTCGCAAGACGGGTAGGAAGGCCGAGGACGAGGTGGTTGGACAACATGGCCTATGATGCGAGAACCCTGCTTGGTGTACGGAACTGGAGAGCTGCAGCAGAAGACAGAGCCAACTGGCGGAGGCTCTTGGAGGAGGCCCAGTCTCGGTAACGGGATGTCGTGCCACACATGATGATGATGATGAATATATTGCCTAGAGTATAAAATAAAATATAAGATCACTAAAAAAAAATTTGTAGATATATAGGCCTACTTTAATAATTTGATTTAGAACGTTATAGCAATAATAAATTATAATAACAAACACTATTTTTTTTTTGTATTTTATGAGAGAAAGGGATAAAATATATAATCCAGGTAACAGTAAAATTAGTTGGGCTCCTTCGATGATTGTATCGATAAGACGACACTGACCTTGCTGTAGGTGGCTGCCGAGATGTGGTGGGGGCCGACAAGTACCAGGTTGCACAGCGATAAGAACTCCGGTCTCACAAGTACATCAACTTCGTTGCCTTCTGATCCTGGCACAAAACCTTTCCTCAATTTTCATAAGACTTCATATGCAGGTCTTTAACACACAGCTCCGTCTAGGTGCTAAATTTAAGCTCAATTGGAAGAAAAATAACCAATCATAGGCGATGATGACATGGAACCGATGTTTCTCTCTCATCGGCTCGAGCCGAACTCCAAGTTAAAAAAAAGTTAAATTAAAAAAAGTTTTGTGAAAGATAGTAAAAAATAAATTTTTTCGTTGCTTTGAGTGCCTGTGCAACACCGCTTCAAGATCCTCTCTCTTGCTTTTTTTCTGATCAAGATCTCTCTCTGCTTTATTACATAGAATAATTATTTTATTATAATTCTTTAATTGTTTTTTTCACTACCTCACTTCCTAGCGCATTTGTTTTCTAATAAATTTGAATCAAATTTATACATTGAGTGAAGTTTGATAGTAATTCGTTTGAGAATATTTTGCATTAACTCTGTTTCATAAGATAAGTAAGCACTTGTGCCCCTGAAAGGCTAAATCCTCACTACTTTTACACTCGATAGAAAATCCCGGATATAGGGGATAATAATTTTCTTAAAAACCGTTCATATAAAACATTCAAAAATGGTCATATAAACAAATGGGAAATTCAAGTTTTGTGTTTTTTTAAGCAAGTCACATTTATTTGTGGCATAGTAATGCGATAACTAAACAAATCCTTAATTTAAGTAATTAGCAATCATGGCCGAGCGGACTAACGCGTGTGCACAGCGCCGCGCGTTGTCCGGAAACCTGATAACCAAGTTACATACAACGAAATGACGAGTTCGCGTCCCGGTGCCACGGGGTCTTTTAACTCTGGCATTAATCCTCCGCTTTCGTCCCCTGGCCCGGGAAAACCCCCGTATAACCTAAAAGGCGAAGGAGGGAAAAATAACTAATTGCTATACATTAAACGAGACAAAATTTAATTCAAAAGGAATTGAAGTTTGTCATTGGTAAAACCATTTAAAGAAGACTATATATATATACATTTCTTGTGTGTGTGTGGGGAGGGGAGCTGGGTTAGCCTTGCGGGCCAAGGCGCTTGCAATAGGTAGTCAAAGTTAAGCAACGCCGAGCGTAGCACTTGGATGGGTGACCGTCCAACAAGAAAAGCCATGCTGCCCGAGATTCCTCTCTCCCTCGGGGTATGTGAGTCTCGTCAGCTTACTGGAGGCAACCCACACCGACCGGCCGTAGGATTGATGACCCTACCCCGTACTTTAAATCGGGAATCGAGATGTGGTCTCCTAGACTCGCAGTCAAAGATCTTCATGGTCTATAGCGCCAACCAAAAAAAAAGTATATATATATATATAATCAGACAGTTTATAAAATCACAAAAATTGTTTACACAACTTGTGGTGAATCTCAACAATTTCCCTAATAAATTTCGACTTAATTAATAGATAGATAGATAGATAGATAGAAAAATAATTTTATTCTGGGACACAGTCCCTTGAGAATAACAAAATAGAGCAAAATTAAAAGATCACATCTGGCCAAAATAAAATCAATCGAAAAAAAGAAATAATGTAAAAAAAATATAAGGTAAACATTCTATATAAAAAAAACGAAACTATATACAAAACAATTAATACTATGACAAGGCACTTAAAGCTATTTGCACTAGTATACACTTTTAAGAAAATAATAAAGAATTAAAAAATAAAAATGTATCAATGAATCAATCAATGAATTTGTATGTATCAAATTCTCTATTAAAATCAGCTCGAATGGTTAGCAACTATCTGACTGTTCTTGGGATAGGAATTGGAATAGGAGGGTTTTGAATTTGGATATGGATGGGGAATGTCGAATTTTGATAGGGAGGGAATTCCAGAAATTAACAGAGCGAACAACAAAGGAATTTTGGAATGAGGCAGATCTGTGAGAAGGCATGTAAAGATTAGAAGGTCGAGATCTTGTGGACAGGGAATGGACTGAGGATTTGAACTGGAGAAGATTGTAGGCGTAAGAAGGACGATGGCTGTTGATGATTTGGTATAGGAACGTACCTAGGAAATATTGTCTTCGGAAGGAGGGGAAAAGCCACTTTAACTCAGCATAGTGGTGAGAAACATGGGAGTGTCTTGGGGCCCCGATCACAAATCTTACACAGCTGTTCATTAGTCTTTTCAGTCTATCACGGAGCTCCACAGAGAGGCCATCATACACCACACAGCTATAGTCAAAGTGGGGGAAAATGAGAGAGGAAACTAGGAGTCTACGCGTATGTTGAGGTAGGAGATGGCGGAAGCGATGGAATAGTTTGAGGGTGGAAATTGTCCGTCGAGAGATATGAGAAATATGGTGATTCCAAAGGAGGTTTTGATCAATGAAAAATCCTAAGTTTTTAACAGAGGAGTAGAAGGAGATTGGCTGGTCATTATGGTGAAGGATGGGAAAGTCTGGATGGGATCTAAGAAGGGGCTTGGAAGCAATGACAATGGCCTGAGTTTTGGCGGCATTTAACCTTAATCCATTTACATTTGCCCAGGCACTGATTCGATCTAGGTCTTCTTGGATCTTGGCAAATGCCCCCAGTAACTCAGGAGGGGAAAATGATAGGTAGATCTGTGAATCGTCTGCATAAAGGTGATGGGAACAATGGAGAATTGATTTAGGTAGGTCGTTAATGTAGGAGCTGAAAAGGAGAGGAGATATGCTTGAACCCTGGGCAACTCCAGAGGATAAAGAAAGGAAGGCAGATAGTGGTTGGTTGGGTATGGAGACTGCTTGGGTACGTTGTGAGAGGAAAGATTGAAACCAAGAGATGGAACTTGGTCTAATATGGACTTGAAGCTTATTAGACAAGGAAGATTATATAAAAGAGGGGTAACTGTAATACTACTTCAATTATAATTTATTGAAGTAGTATTACAGTTGAAGGGTGAAGGACAAAAGTTGTGAATAATTAATGATTTTTTAAAATCACAACTTAGCTAAGTTTAGTCTTCTTTAAATGGTTTTACCAATGACAAACTTCACTTTCTTTTGAATTAAATTTTGACTCGTTTACTGTATAGCAATTAGTTATCCCCCCCTTCTTCGTCTTTTAGGCTATAACGGGGTTTTTCCGGGCCAGGAGATGAAAGCGGGGATCAATTAATGAAAACACGGGTATATACATACATATATACAGCGTCATCCATCATATGTATACTTTTCTCCTTTCCGTCATGTCTAGCGTCTTAACTACTTGCCATGTTAATTCTCAATCCCTTCCAGCTCACTATGACGAATTTCTCCAATATTTCACCTGTAACTTCTACCACATTATTGCAGTCTCTGAAACATGGCTTAAGCCCTATATCCCTTCCTCTTCCGTTTCCTTACCTGATTATACCTTCATCCGTCATGACCGGGTTTCCCGGACTGGCGGAGGTGTTGGTCTCTATGTACATAATAGCCTGAAACCCCGTATTCTAGATATTTCATCCCCTTCCAATCATCCTCACATTGAATTCCTCTTCGCTGAAATTTCTTGTAAAGCACATCCTCTCCTTTATGTGGTCGTATATCGCCCTCCTTTAACTCCTTTTGACTCATCCTTCGAATCAACCTTGTACAATTATGTCCATTTCTATAATAACATTATAATTTCCGGTGATCTTAATACCAACCTCCTCACAGAATCCAACAACAAACGCTATTTGGAAAATCTCTTCTTCTCCCTCAACCTTTTTATTGTTCCTTTCGCTCCTACACACCATACTTGTTGGTCTGACACCTGGCTGGACTTGCATATCATCGATTCAGAGCAGAAACTCTTGTCCTGTTCTCAACTACCCGTTCCTTTCCTTTCTTCTCATGATCTCATCCAATTATCGTACGATATCCAAACTCCCACGTTTCTTCCTAAAACCATAACTTTCCTCAATCTTGACAACCTCACCCGTGATAAAATCCTACCGGACCTTGAAACCCTAAACTGGAACGATATTTATTCCTGTACCTCTATTGATCATATGGTAGACATCCTCACTTCTAATCTTATCCATATTCTTGACATACATGCTCCTATCAAAACCTCAACCTTCCGTCGCCAACCTGCTCCTTGGATGTGTCAAGAAATCCGCGACATGCAAAAGAGACGTGAGGCAGCCCGTAGACGCTTCAGACGAACTCGACTAGCAGATGACTATTAAGTCTATAGGGTACTCCGTAACTTGACACAAACAACGATCAGGAAAGCGAAATCAAACTTCTTTCACGAAACTCTCTCTTCTGCTCCTGATTCTAAATCAATATGGCTAACCCTTCGTAAACTCTCACTTTGTAAATCCTCTTCCTCACCGTTCTACCCGGTATCACCCGATGAACTAAATTCCTACTTTATATCTTCCACCACCAGCAACAGTTCACCCACCTCTCACCAGTTTTCCTTATCACCCTCATTTAACAGTTATAATTTCTATTTCTCCAACATTTCACCGACCGACCTTATTTCCTCTATAATGAAATCACACACAAACTCCATCGGACTTGATGGGACACCAGTCAAACTATTAAAATTATGCCTTACCGAAGTCGTTCCAATTCTCCTTTTCATCTATAATTTTTCCCTCCAGAACTCAGTTTTTCCAACTGCTTGGAAAAAAGCATTAGTCAGACCTATCAACAAAATTCCCAATCCTACCTCTCCTAAAGACTACCGCCCAATCTCCATTCTTTCTAACCTTTCTAAACCTCTGGAAAGAATAGCTCAATCCCAAATCTCTAAATTCCTTGAAAACTCAAAACTACTCGATCCTCTCCAATCTGGTTTCCGACCTGGCTTCTCCACACAATCCGCCCTACTAAAAATTACCAATGACTTACATACCGCAATGGACGAAAAAATGTTAACTGTGTTAATACTTCTCGACTTTTCCAAAGCTTTTGACTCCTTAGACCACTCTATACTCTATTCTAAATTAAAATCTCTATCCTTCTCCAACAGCTCTATCCTCTGGTTGCAGTCTTTCCTATCCGACAGAACTCAAGCAGTCAGCATTCCAAACCAACCCCTATCTTCCTTTCTTACACTGTCCTCTGGAGAGGCCCAGGGTTCGAGCATTTCCCCTCTCCTTTTCAATTCCTACATAAATGATCTTTCCAAATCCATCTATCACTGTTCACATCATTTATACGCTGATGACACCCAAATATATTTTTCCTTTCATCCTTCTGAGCTACTAGTCGCGTTCGCCAATATTCAGGCTGACCTAGATAGGATCAGTGCCTGGGCAAGTCTGAATAATTTAAATCTAAATGCGATGAAAACTCAGGCCATTATTATAGGTTCCAGTCCTATTCTTAAATCCATCTCCTTCCTTCCTCCTTTAGTCATCAACGATCATCCTGTCACATTCAGCTCCTCCGTTAAAAACCTAGGAATCACCATAGAAGAAAACCTCTCCTGGAAACCCCATATTGCCCTCATCTCCCGCAAGTCAATAGGTACCCTTAAGCTATTTCATCGCTCCCGCCACCTACTCCCACAACCCATCCGCAAGCTCCTTGTATCCTCTCTCATTTTCCCCCACTTTGACTACGGCTGTGTGGTGTACGGAGGCATCCCGATGGTACTCGAGGATAGATTGAAGCGATTCATGAATACGTGCTTAAGATTTGTCTTTGGTACATCAAAGCGATCTCATGTGTCCCATCTTTACGACGAGTTAAAGTGGCTCTTCCCTTCTTTCCGCAGACAATATTTCCTCGGATCTTTCCTATTCCAAACAATCAACACCAGACTCCCTTCTTACATCTACAGTCTCCTACAGTTTAAACCCGTGGTCCACTCCCAGAAAACAAGATCCCGTGTTTCCGACCTTTATATCCCTTCCCATAGAACTAAGACGTTTGAATATTCCTTTATTTCCCGATCCACAGCCTTCTGGAATTCCTTGGCATCTGAAATCCGTCATGCCTCTTCCTTGTCTTCATTTAAATATCATCTTTACCAATTCCTTCTTACATCCCAAAATGACGTTATACAATAAAATAAATATTGTGAAACAGATTTTGACTGAGGTGAATGGTTGATAAAATTTATTGAGTCTTAATTTTAAAAATCAACCCATGCTTATTTTATTTTTATTTTCATTTAAATAATGTTGTTTTTTTTATTTCGTTTTTTCTCAAAATTTTATTTTATTTTTACTTGTTTTAATTTAATTTCACTGAAGATACTGTATATATTCTTTAATATTGATTAATGTAATTTTTGGCCAGATGTAATTTTAATTTTTTTGTTCATATCTGTTATTCATAAGGGACATTGTCCCAGAATAAAGTTTACTTTCTATATCTATCTATCTATCTATCTATATATATATATATATATATATATATATATATATATTATATATATATATATATAGATAGATATATTTAGCAAAAATGACTACAATAAGTTGTTGCAAAACATTTATTTCTTTTTTTTTTGCCCTATGACTAGGGGTGAATAATAATAAATATAAATGTATAAATATATATAAATTAAAAATATTCATGAAGAAATTAATGTTTCTAGTCCTAATATTTACACATTAAATAAAGAGACCTACCGATTGCTTCAATTATTTTCTCGCAAACTTAAATATTAGGATCAGGTACTTTTACAGTAACCGTATTACACCGAATTGAAATGGCTTTATCCGTATCACCGCCGTCAGTGGTTCCTTCCTACCTTCCTATACCAGTCTATTAAAATTCGGCGACTCTCGTATATTCTACAGATCCTATAATTCAAATCCTCCATTCAATCCCGTCCCGCCAGATCCCGTACGTCCAACCTCTATCCTCCTCCTCACCAAACAGCAGCTTTTGACAAATCCTTTTTAACTCGAGCCGTCTCCCTCTGGAATTCTATCCCTTCTGGCATTCGACTCACAAAGTAAGTATCTTTTTCAAATCTCTCCTCTTCAAGCAGCTATTCCATTCACAATCTGGTTGATCATGAAATGCACTTTAAAATCTAAGTCGTAAGACTCTCAAAGTACCTCCTTTATGTACTTTGATTATTTTGTGATTTATTGATATTTTGTTTATTTATTTTACTTTCCTCTGTTTATTTTATATTTATTTACCTTTTTTATATCTTTTCATTATCTGTGCTTTTATTATATTACAAATCATCTTGTAAATATATTATTTTATTTTATGGACACACACATGATAATTTATATTCAGTATTTATAATTTGTTCTATAGGGGTACTAGTCACAGAATAATAAAATTATTTTCATTCATTCATTTAGTTTGTCACTTATAACTACGGATTAATTCCTGTAATAGAGATCAGTGTGAAAAACAGAGTTTCATAATCATTTTACTTGAAAATATTGTTATGAATAATTATTTGAACATTTTTAATAAAAAAGTGTATTTAGGCAACTATGTGTATTATAATACATCCCAGGTCATGGAAAATAAGAAATAAAAGCTTTGCGATAATTTATATTAGTAATGTTTGCTTAAAACGCGGGTATAAAATCACATCATTTTTTTACATAACTTGAGATGAATTTCAACTTTTTCCAAATAAACCTCAACTAATTTAATATGGACTTAAAGCTTATCAAATGAGGAAGTTTTTATAAAAGTGGGGTATCTTTAGTATAGTTGGAGGATGACAAAAGAAAAATCGCGAATAATTTATAATTTTTTTTTAAACATAACTTACTTTAGTTTAGCCGCTTAAAAGTCCTCTTTAAATGCTTTTAAGAATGACAAACTCTCCCTTCAATTGATATAAATTTTGTCTAGTTCACTGAAGGGCAATTTTTAATTACTTAAATTAAATATTCTTTTAGTTATCGCAACCTATTCAACAAAAAAAAAACTCGGCTTACTTAAAAAAACACAAATTCTAAATTTCCCACTTTTCTGCCTAAAATCGGAGCAATGTTTTTATAATAAATACATTTTTTTGTAATGTAAGTGGTCTGCTATCACTCTTATATATATATATTTCCATCTACTCACGGGCCACCCTGTATATAATTAAATTATTATGATCTAGCATTAATAGAGCCCGTACTCTTAAATAAATAACCGTTATATTCATTTTTTTTTTTTCAAAACAACATTTCTACGGTCACATTGATGATTATGTATCCTCACATTAGTAACTTTCTAAAACAACTACAAAGATTGCCAGGAAGTTGAAAAACACGCTATTCCTCTATTTTTATAGTTATTTTTTTAAATTGATACAGAAATGTGAACAAAATTTTAAAATGACCCATATATATATATATATATATAACCTTCATTTTCAAGCTATAGAACAACGAATCATGTTCGTTCGAGACAAGTTACATAAATGTAACTTTATTGTTATTTGATATGAAATTGGTCCAAGTCATGGTTTCATTATAAAAATTATTTAGATATTTGCGCTAGATAAGATGTCTTGGAGTTACGTAGTGATGATAGATTGTTGTAGTGATGATCTCAGTAGTCAACAAGTTGTTTTGTTTTTAGGACTGTTAAAGTGGCATAAGATAAGTTGCATTTGGTCTAGTAATAGGCGATCTTGTATTTTCTTTTCTGTTATTGATGATATACTGATGATACTGATGACGCCGAAATCCACTAGCGGATCCAGGATTTAATTATTTTTTGGGGGAGGGGGCTTGAGCCGAGAAAGCTTTTTTTTCATAAAAATAACGATAATTACTATGGAAAAAAAAGAAAGAAAGTAACTAACTATATGAAATGGTGTTTAAATGATTCGGAAATTCCTTTTAAATGTAATTACACGAACACTGATACTTTAAGAGATAAATTTTTTTAATATAAAACATGGATCATTTATTTTACCATTTTTGGGGCCCAAAGCCAAAGCCCCTCCTCCCCCCACCCCTAGATCCGCCCGTGCCGAAACCTACAATATGTTTACAGTCATTTTATAAAATCGTTAAAGCTTTGTGCTTGGAGTCTTCTAATTATTTCTTCCAATAGTTAATGCCTGGAGTGAGAATTCCTCTGCCTTTTTTACTATGGAGGAGGAACTACCAAATCCATAGAGTGGAGAAAATAATTAGGCTCGAGAACTTTTCACGTGCGGCATCTACCTTGGAGGGCATGGGCACCTCTGAACTATTCTATACCATAAACAAGGGAAAACTGTAGGGAGGAAGCATGTTTGATCCTTCTAGATGAATATACTCGGGTTTACCGTCTCATTTTAGCTTTGGAAAAGACTTGACGTGGGAAAGATGGAACGTGTTTCCCATTATAGGGCGGTGAAACTGCGTAGGAAAACATTCTGTGGAATACCTACTCGATACCAATATGACAGCTCAAAGGTTCACAAGACGATTCATTAAATTAAAGTAATCCACATTATTATTGGTAATGTAACTAACACAACATTGCTATAATCTTTTTTTTTTTTGTACTCCATGTTAGCATCATTTTCATTTCATGTTCGTCACTGTTATCCCTTTTTTAAGAATTCTCATAATTGAGAATTCATTTTTTTTTTTTTTTAATAAATCCACGTTAATCCAGTTTTTTTTTTTATTTCTTAATGACATTTACAACTGTATTACATAAATACATCTAGTAAATTTGGACATAATAGATATAATGACATGAATACTCTTGCTGAGTAACTACCCAATGGTAGCACTCTAATGATATGACTACATTAGGAGATCACGGGGCCATCTTCTTTTCAGACGCCTCGGAGGGTTATCAGGAATTGAAGAGGAAGCAAGGTTAGAAACGAGAGGGTTGGGATGATTCTGAAGTTTATTATGGAAGGATAGGTATCTGGATTGGGAGAGATCTGAAACATAAGGAACATTAAGATCTTTGTGGATAATTTTATTAGTTACAAAGTAAGGAGTATTAAGGATTTCGGATTGTAAGGATTGATTGCGAGAGGAATTCGATGGTTTAGTGGAGCCCCATAGCTCAACTCCGTTAATCCAGGTTAAAGCAACGTAAGTTGTCAAAGTGTAATAAGACTTTTAACAGTTAAAGTCAATAGGAATAATGTATTAAGATTAGTTAGTAAGTTCTGTCGAATTAAGTTTTGATTTCCTACGGCGAAAAAAAGCATGCATCGATTCGACGGCTGGAGGTTGGATGGAATTGAGATTCATTAAGATGTTGTTTTGGGGATAAATAGATGAGAAAGATTGCGAAGGCTTTGGCTATTTTTAAGTTGCCAAGTATATTAAAGAGGGCGGATGGTGGGAGGAGCGAGGCTAGGGGTCTATTTTAGTTCTGGCTAGTTTCTTGACGACTGGCCGCCCAGCTCCAGCGATTCCCTCCTACTGCCCATGGTATGTAGCCCGACATATCTTAACCTAATTACCTAGCCTAATTAAAAAAAAAATCCATCAAAAGCGTCATAAAGGCAGTGACATATCCTAACGGTGCCATAACAACCTAACGGATACACTGACGTTTTAGATCTGCTCAACACCCTTACGACCTTGGATCGGAGCTGACATTTTTTTTAAATGGGAAATAACTAGATTATTTCCATAATTTTGTCCATTAAAAAATTTTTTTTTTTAATTTTAAGAGGCCAAGAGAAATGTTGACAGTCGTTTGTTTACTGTGTACTAACCAATCAATTTGTCACAGTAAACTTGCGTTGTCATGAGTCCCTGAGACCTGGCCTCTAGCTACATTAATCAGTTTCTATTCATGGAAAAAAAAAAATTGTAAAAAGTAATTTAATATTTGAAAAGTATATTGTTTACAGAACCGAAGCTTTGATCATTTTCTATTGCTAAAAATTCACTAAATTTAAAAAACCTACAATGTCAACAAAATTCTTTTTATTTTTAATTAACCTTAACCTTCAAATATATAATAAATTGCCATTTTTCTTTGATGCATACTTTTTTGAAAATAAACAATTAGCATGTTACGAAATCTTAAACTCGTCCGTTTCTTGTTTGATAGCCTCAGTGTATTTAATTGATCAATTGAATAATTAAAACTCAACTTTGATAAAATTTGAATCAAAGTTAAAATAGACCCAGAATGTGTTTGATTTTTTTTTTTTTTTTTACTGCACTATCATAATAAATCATAAAATGGTGAAATTTAAATGTGCGTGTGAAAATTTAAGCAGCACGATAGAAAGATCCTTTATCCTTTATAAGGGAAATTTAAGTTTAATTTTACTCAAAGAATATCAGACTAGAGGTAGTTTACTTGTCAACAAAAAATAATACATCGTTGTGTTATTTTTTTTTTCCTTCTTTATCATCATAGCTAAGAAAAATACAATAAATCAATAAAGGAATATTTTTTTTTATACCCTCACCGAAACTAGGTGATGGCCACTGTATCAAAAGGGAGAATAAAACATCAAAAGCGTCTGGCCTGTTCGTTTGCCTTCGTTTTTTTATTAACATACATAAATATACTTTTAGGTATACTTTTCTTTTTATTATTTGCATATAGGTATCATGGTTGAACTTAAATATATAATTAATTAGGTCCAATAATTAAATGAAATGTGCAATTATTATGTATATGCCACGAAGCCTAACCTTGTAACTAGATATCAAAATAGGAATGTTTGAATGAACTTGTAACATAAAAATAACCTTTTGTACACTAATTAAATGAGGATGATAAAAAAAATTGTAAAGAGATTCCACCCGATTATTATGAACTGGTTTTATATTATCTTATAATTACATAACATTGATTGCAGATGACAAAAAGCAAAGAAACGTTCGATTTTCAATTATTTCCAAAACCAAATCAAGTATATGAGTAAACTGTCTTTTATAAAATATCTCGAGATCCGATTAATATGAAATGAAGTAAGAATTGAGGGAGTTAGAAACAATAGCGGATCCAGGATTTAATTTTGGAGAGGGCTTCAGCCCGAAAGCTTTGTTTTTTTTTTCATAAAGATAACGATAATTACTTAGAAAAATAAAAAAAAGAAAGATACTAACTACCTTTATAAAATGGTGTTTAAGTAGTTCTTGAAGTCCTATAAAATGTAATCACATGAAAAATAAGATTTTAAGAAATAATTTTTTAATATTTTTTTCCATAAAAAATGGTTACATTTTAAGATTTTTCGGAGAGGGGGGCTTTAGCCCGAAAGTCCCCTTCCCCTCCCAGAGATCCGCCTGTGGTTAGAAAGATAGTAAAGGAAGTGAAGTTTGTTTTGTTTAAAACTAAACGAAATTGATATTTCAGTATCTACATGAATCTGTGTACAAATATGAAATTTGAGTTTTTTAATTTTTTTACTTATATTTGTCCTTAATTTTATAATTTATTCATTTTACAATTATTATCTGTTGTCAGACAAACGTCCCTAAAGTTACACATTTATAATATTTGAATTGGACTTGGAATGGTTCTAGAATAAAAACATGGAACATTGCAATAGACCACGGGCGGATCTACGGGGGAGGCTTTCGGGCTGAAGCCCCCCCCCCCCAAAATGGAAAAATATAACCATGTTTTATCGAACAAAATATTAAAAAAGTAACTCTTAAAGTATTATTGTTCGTGTGATTAATATTAAAAGGGCTTTAGGAATCACTTAAACACCATTTCATACAGGTAGTTAGTTTCTTTCTTTTTCTCCAAAGTAATTATCGTAATTTTTATGAAAAAAAAGCTTTCGGGCTAAAGCCCATCCCCTCCAAAATTAAATCCTGAATCCGCTAGTGAACTACAGTTATCAGTTGTTGCCTTAAGGATGTATAAAGTTGATCAATTTTTGTTCGTTCGTCAATTTAGTTTAGTATTACCATAGATTGATCTCAGTATGACGTCTCTATGCCTTTAGTGAATCTGCTGTTTCAAAATATTCTTTTAGGAGTGTCGGGTCAGGCAGTGAGTGATCTTATAGCGGCATTTTTCCTCAAGGGTTGATATTATTTTATTTTCCTATCTCTCTAAATTTATTGATCATTCTCTTTACAGATCGTTTCTCTTAGACTGTTGTTGAAAAATTGTATCGGTAAACTTGTTAACATGTTGGGTTATTAACATATTGATTTGAAATATATATTAAACCACTTTGTATAAAACACAATATTTTCTGAGATTATTATTATTTAAATAAAACGTTTCAATCAGTGTACAACAATGTAATGGGAAGGAGGTTAAGAGGAACAAAGTATGTAGCTCAAATCTTCTCAATATATAATCTATATAAAACCATAAAGATAGTCGATAAATAGAATAAACTAATAATACATCATGCAGTTAATAGACAACCATGTTAGACTGGGATAGATATGTCCTAGGAATTACGCAAACCTAGCTGCCTGTAAAGATCGCCTCTTTTTGAATCATTTTTGTCCTAAAACCACCGTGAATATATACGCCGATATGATCTAGGAGGACAAATTTCATTGAGCGCAGTTTTCGATTAGAAATCACTTATTCGTCATAAATACAACTTTTGTAGTCGTAATTAAGGCAAGATAACTTAAATTTATGGCTAAAATTTAATTTTAATGAAAATTTAAAATCATAATTCCTATGGATGTAGTGATGGTTGACCGTGATATAATATGAGAAGGAGTGGTTCGGGGGGTGCGGTCAAATAAATACAAAATTATACAAATAGTTTTATTTAATTTTATTGCCGACGTTTCGACCCACTTTGCAGGTCTTCATCAGGGCTACAAAAGATACAAAACAAGTTAAAATAAAATAAATGACAGACAACTTCTTCTTAATTCATATCAACTTATACTCATTTATTTTATTTTCATTTGTTTTGTATCTTTTGTAGCCCTGATGAAGACTTGCAAAGTGGGTCGAAACGTAGACAAAAAATTTAAATAATACTATTTGTATAATTTAGTATTTATTTGACCGCATCCCCCGATCAACTCCTTCTCATAATTCCTAAGAATTAATAAAAAAACTAACAAGAATATTAATAAAAAGAAAACCAGTATGGAAGTATTCAAATTTATTTAACCTATTTCCTCAACCTTGTAATCAACATCAATAGACAGCTCACTCTCTGGCCGAAGTCATTCATAATAGCTTCCTAACTGCAACATGAATTTGCCTTAATTTTTTTTCTTTCCTTGTCTACACAGTCTGAAAATATTTTCACTCATCAAAAATCCATAACCCCGTAAAAATGAGCTCCGTCAACGATTTTTCGATGCAACTTGCGCCATGCAGACCCCTTCTGGGCACCCTTACTATATTATATCCTTTACTTTCCGCTTATTAGTTTTTCGAAGCAAACAAAAACATTATTTGGCCTCCCTGTCCCCTCGAAACCACCGGAAGATTGGTAGTTGTTGTCAGGTTTAGAAAATATGCTACAGCTATGACACATTTCTTCTAAAAAAAAAAAAAGAAATCATTTTCTGAGAATTTTTGCAAAGCTCATTTATTTTTATGTAAATATCGCTACATTGTCTTTCAAATCTGTATACATTTTATTAAATAATTCATAACTTTTTTATAGCATTAAAAAAATTTATTCCAATATTTCAGTTTACGTTTTCTGAAATAATAAAAAAAAAACTGGGCTTAGCGCTTTGATGATTATTTTTTGAAAGACTATAAAAAATGCTACACACTGAAAAAAAAATTGTATTTCAAAGAATTGATCTAAGCCATTGCTTAAATGCAATTGTAACCAGCATGTAACTGGATGAATCTAAATTAATCCAGTGAAAAATAAAGACAATTAACTGAATTATCAAAAGAAGCATTAAACAATAAAGCACACAGCCATTGATTTAAACAATAAATAAAGTAATGCTTGAACTATTTGTCAACTGGTGGGACTGAAGGCTTGCTCGCCCAAACCTCCCTCTTCTGTACTCTACTGTGAGAGTTTAAAAGAAGTTTGAAATTATACAAGGCCACTTTTTAGGTCATCAACTATCTATGAAAAAGGATGATATATTACATTTCTCATATTTTGAAAGCTGTTTTTGTCCTACCAGATCATCGATCTAGCCCCACTGTACGCTAGTATTATAAAGTACTTTCTAGTCTATAGGAGTACCATTAATTAATAGACGGAGCTAAGTCATTCCATTTCTTTGAATGATTAAATACTTTTTTGATTCCCTAAACTATTCCTAATTTAAGTAAAATATTTTTTTTCTGATTGCATTAGAGACCTTGTTGATCTTTTGCCGCCTCGTATTCATCTCTGCCAATAGACGGATATTTCTTTTCGGTTATCTGCATGCAGCTCTATTGCATCTCTGTTGATTCGATCTATCCATCTGGTTTTTTGCCTTCCACGTGGCTTCTTGCCTATAATTAAGGCATCCTTTGTTTTATAGATGCTGCCTTTCTACCCCCTCCCCCCTCCCCACGTCCATCTTAACCTCTATAAAATGAAATGACCTATCATGAAATATTGATAGACCAGTTTCTATAAGCTGTTCTTTATTGGCCCTTCCCTTCCATTGGTTAGTACTCTAATCCCAAACCGCTTTAGTTATCGTACGAAGGATTGTTCTCTCAAATCTTCCAATACTTCTTTCTAACTTAGGGTGCTGGCTAGTGTCAAGGTCTCGCAACCGTATATGATTGTACAAGATTAATTTGAATTTTTTTAGATTTTTCGGGATTTCAATATCTTTTTAAGAGAGAAGAAAGATCTGTCAGGTAATTCATTGAGGTTAATGTGGAGTCGAAGTATTTCAATTCATCTACCCTCGGGCGCCATTTTATTTCTACGCAGATCCTCTTATGAGGGGGACTTATTAATAAATATTACTCTTCTACAATTCAATCTGAAATAATACAACATAGTGAAATTTGTCATAATATGATTAGTTTACCTCTGAAAAATATTCACATTTATATTACTTGACTGATGCCGTCATAAAGTTTATAAGAGATTTAATTTATTCTGCCTTGGCATCAAGATATTCAGTTGAATGGACACTTCATTAATAAATTATACTCAATTATAAAAAATACCAAATTTTAAATTTTCTACCAGTCCTTAATCCGTGGGCTTCAGTACCAGTCTGGATCCTGATCGCCAAGGAACCCCCTAGCTGGGAGGGGCCCAAAGGGGCATCATAAAATCATTGTTTTATATTTTTCTAGTACTCCACAAATAATTGTTTTGTATTCGTTAATTTCCGTAAATGTTTGGGGCCTCTCCGATGAGTCTCCACCATGTATAAATGTTTTAAATGTTTTGTATTTTTTTTCGCCGTAAAATGATTGTCTCCCCCCTCCTCCCTCTTTGTAAATTTGGGTAAATTTATTATATTTTTTAATCATCGGACACCATTATATATATATATATATATTGTCTTGATATGGAACCCCACTTCAGGTTCTGGCCCCAAACGGAGCCAGACCGGGCCTGGCCTTTCTGGATGAAAGGAATGTGGTGAACAATATAATAAAACTTCTTGTGGTGAACAGTATAATTAAAAGTTAAGAAATACAAAAAATGTAATCTTTATAGATCATAGATAATTTTATAATAACAAACATACTTGTTTACAGATTTAACAAGAGCAAACATATTTTATTACTCAAATGTTGATTCGATTGGCCGAATTCTAAATTATTAGGATCTGAGGCAGAATGAACCAGAAAATAGTACTATTGCGTTTCATACTTGAATGTTTGATAGATACCAATACAAAAACATAAATCAACAAATGAGTCATTTGGACACATGCCAAAGGGCGACCGAAATACTTGACAAGTAATTGCAGGTTCAAAGTCGTTAGATTTTAATGTTATAACGTCACAGTGACGATAATAGTGACTCAGCAAGAAGAAATAAAAATAAAGAGAAAAACATTAATAAAATGAATGAAGTCTTATAAATAAAAATCGTTGAAAATTTCAACGCTATTATTAATAATAAATAAGAAAATTATTTCTAAGCTCTCTTGTTCTGTGATGTATTATAATACACATAATTGCCTAAATACACTTTTTATTAAAAAAAATAATGGTAAAAATAATTATTTATAACAATTTTTTCATGTGAAGTGATTATGAAACTGTGTTCTTCTTCCATATCTCTATTATAGGAATTGATCAGTATTTATAAGTGACGAACTAAATGTTCCTGATCCTAACATTTACGTTTTCATGAAAACAATTATGATCAGCTGATTTTTTTATTTTAAACGTTAATATTAGGACTCGATTTATTTGTTTTGTTACTTATATGGCTTGATTTCTTTAATAGAGATCTCGGTAAAAATAAAAATACAGTTTTATTCTCACTTTTCATGATGAATAATCGAAAAATCATTATTTTTAACTTTTCTGTTAGACATAATAAGGGTGTTGATGTTGAGTCCAAATAACCAAGTCCCGCTTCTGTGTATGTGAACAGTCTAGCTCAAAAAACAAAAAGTCGTATGAAAGTGAAATTTCATATTTAAGGTTTGTAACGACGTTTCCGACTGCTCCAACACTTACTAGACAAACGCTCTAAACTTTCAATTAATTACAAAAGACATATCTACATAACTATAATAAGACCTATATGGACATAGGGAGTTGAGCTTTGGGGCTCCACTAAACCATCGAATTCCTATCGTATCCAATCCTTACAATCCAAAATCCTCCGTAAAATCCTTAATTCTCCATACTTTGTCATAAATAAAACCATTCATAAAGACCTTAATGTACCATATGTCGCTGATTTGGCTCGAGCCAGATATCTATCCTTTCATTATAAACTCCACTCCCATCCAAATCCCCTTGTTTTTTTCCGCCCTTGCTTCTTCCTCGATCCCTGGTAATCCTCCTAGGTTACTGAAAAGGAGATGGCCTCGTGATCTTCTTACTTAGAATTATTTAGGGAGTGCTACCACTGGGTAGTATCTCTTCAAGCCTGTACATGTCATTATTTATAATTTGTGCATATTTACTAGTATTTGTATTTGTATTTGTATACAGTTGTAAATTTCATTAAATAAACAAAAAAAAAAAAAAAAGGGGTTTGTATATACATGGGATGTTACAGGAACTTTTTATTCAAAATGAGCTAACCAGAAGTGGCCATTATTTAATCGATTTTGCACATTTTTATGATTTTCCCGAAAACGGGGTTTGGCGGGTTTTTGAGGGGAGCATATTTTGACGGGTTATTGAATTTTTGAGGGAGGCCAATTTCGACTGGGTTATAAATTATCGGACTAATGGACATGGGGGGGGGGGGAAAAGAAGGAACATGCCCCAGCAAGTGTAATTGTAAACGATGTACGATTTTTCTAACTCTACCTTAGCTTGCTCTGTTTTTAAGAAAAGTGAGCAATAAAGTTTCTTGGGAGGACGTGGGGTTGGTTTTTGCGCCAAGTACCTCGGAGGGGGTGGATGGGCACCCCTGCTTACCGGACATCCTGTAGTAGAATTTTTGTGTGCAAATAAATATATCATAGTAGTTTATATTTTATAGTACATACCTAATAATGTGTTATATTTAAACTTTTAACACCCCATAAAACATTAATTACATAATCCTACAATTTTTACCAGGTGTTTCTCCCTCTCTTCATCCCTTGCCCCTCGTATGTAGGTTCCTGTAGGTCCAGCTGACTTGAGCATTCATAACCGACCATGAGTCGTGGGAAGGTGTCGGTACTTTTTTTTAAAAGATGTGGGGGATATTTTGAGATTATGAATTTAGTGTAGAGATCTGTTGACAGAATGAGCTAGAAGTCGATAGCCTGCGGTAGGAGACTATTTCTGCCTTATGGTCTATTACTGTTTCCGAAACAAGAGTCAGCTCAAAGTTGGACCTCGTCCCTGATTCCACAACCGAGCACTTCCCCCTTTACTGATTAAGGAATAGAATGATAACACAGGCCGACTCCTTTGAAATATTACCACTTTAAAATCTTGCACCGCTCAAATAAATATTTTTTTTTTTATATTACTAATCACGAATGCATCGCGGCAGACCAGCATTTCGGAAAGTATTTCTCACTAACAAGGAGAAGAAGGATTTAGCCCGAAACTCTCCCCTTCCCCGTAGATCCGCCATTGATTGTTGTCATTTAAGGGTTAGAGCCGTAAAACCCCGATGTCATCAACGCGTGAAATTATTTAGGTGATTTTTTATTTATTATTATTTTTTTTTAATATACATTACATCATGTCATAATGATAAATTCTTGTTTGTGGTTGTAGTAACCTTATACATGACATACTAGTGGTATGAATGCTATTTAGAAAATTGAAATCCATTTTTTACAGTAGGAATGTAAAAATGTTTAGGTGATTTATTAAAAAAAAAATTTAGGTGAAATTATTTATTATAATATAAAATAAGGCCATGTTTTTATTTCACCACATTTATTTCTATTTTACATTGGCTACGTCTCGGCTAGCATGACATTTTCTAACCATCTTTTATATATTTATCATTTAAACTGATAAACGTTTTTACTACATCATTCTGTAATCCACTAATGGTGCTTAAGTCCTCTTTAAATGGCTTCCAAAACTCCTTATAACTAAATCTCCTAATCGCCCTATTCATAGAGAGTAAGTTGCCTTAACTATACTTAGGATAGGACATGCAAACCTAACTCATCCTTATCTAATAAGCAAACAGCCTCCACTAAAATGCCAATACTGCTACAATACTCTCACAATCAGCTACTTTCTTCTTCAAGAGTGTCCTTACCACGTATCAATTCTAACCACATTAGGACTCATCCCAAAATTATAAGTTGTTTGTTTTAAATAATGATGCCATTAAAATAAGGACGAATTGATCAATATTCTTAAACTTAATGATTTGATAAACAAAATTTAAATTTGAGTTTTTAATTTATTTTTTTTTTAATTTATTTGTTTTAATTTATTTATTTAATATAAAGTAAGGCTATGTTTTTATTTCACCACATTTATTTCCATTTTATGTTGTCTACGTTTCGGCTAGAATTTTCAAGCCATTTTTTACATATTCATCACTTAGATTGATTAAAATGTTGACTACATCGTTCTGTATAATCCACTAATGGCGCTTAAGTCTTCTTTAAATGGCTTTCGAATCTCCTTAATCCATGACCTGTTTAGCCTCTGATTGTTTATATCTAAATTCATTTATGCTTATTTGTTTTACTTCATATCATTATAAATAATTTCAGCTAAAAGAAATAAGCACAAATGAATTTAGAAATGACCAATCAGAGGCTAAACAGGTCAAGGATTAAGGAGATTCGGAAGCCATTTAAAGAGGGCTTAAGCACCATTAGTGGATTTCAGGACTATGTAGTAAACATTTTAATCAATCTAAGTGATAAATAAGTAAAAGATGGCTTGAAAATGCTAGCCGAAACGTAGCCAATGTAAAATGGAAATAAATGTGTTGAAATAAAAACATAGCCTTATTTTGGAGATGGTTCGGGGTGGCGGTCATAAATAGGCTAAATAGTGGTAAAACTATTTTATTAAAAGCCAACATTTCGACCCGACTTTGCAGGTCTTCTTCGGGCAGGTGTGTTCAGCTAGGATTTTCACTTTGAACTCTAGACCATCTCCTTCCTTTATAATCCACCGGTTAACTATTAAATATTCAATAGCCTTACTTTATATTAAATAAATCAATTTTAAAAAAATGAATTAAAAACTCAAATTTATGTGGTTAGATTGATACGTGATAAGGACACTCTTGAAGAAGAAAGTAGCTGATTGTGAGAGTACTGTTGCAGTGTTGGCATTTCGATGCAGGCTATTTGCTTATTAGATAAGAATTAGTTAGGCCCGTATGTCCTATCCTTTATATAGTTAAGGCAACTTACTCTCTACGAATAGGGCGGTTAGAGGTAAACAATGGTTTCACCAATCTTTTTATTTCCTTCAATTAGCTCGGTGGGCTCACATTCCACATGGATTGCCAGCCAAGAGCTATTTTTCTTTTGAGGAGAAGGATTGTGTCATGTAGTGTTAATATTGCAGGGCCCCGGCCTGCTTTACTGCCGCGTCCGCGAACTCATTTCCAGTAATCCTCACGTTGCCCGGCACCTGTGAAGTTCAACAGTATATACTGCATCGTATTTTTTTTGTATTGGTTTTTGGTGATTTTTTTCCATGGAGGATTGGAATTTATTGGTTTTTCTAAAGGTAATTCTTTGATAAACGCAGTAGCCGAGTTAATTATTTCTGACAAAGGGAGGGTTGAATTTGTTTTCTTTTCAAAAACTTTCGAAAATTGTGGCGTGAATATATATATATATATATATATATATATATATATATATATATATATATATATATATATATATATATATATATATATGAAATTCATAATAATGTATTTACATATAGCTCATAACTGAAATACTTCCTTTTTTTTTTTCAACAGAAACACAGAGTTTAATGCTAAGAAGATTGTAATGTATTCTTTATTTTTTCTATAAGTGTATATTTATATTTTACGAATTGTACGTAGTTTTAAGTGTCTTGGCAAGGTTTTAAGAGTTTTGTACATAGATTTTTTTTTTTTTTTATATAGTATGTATAACTAATATTTTCTTTACTGATCTCGACCTTTACTTTTTATGTTTGTTTTTATTTGGCCAGATATAACATTTTAATGGTGTAATTTTTTGTTATTCTGAAGGGACTTTGTCCCAGAATAAAATTATTTTCTATTCTATTCTATTCTACTATTCTATATATGTATGTATATATATATATATATATATATATATATTATATATATATATATCGGGTTTTTGGTTTGAGGGTATAGGTTAGAAATATAATTAATGGTCATTTTTTTCTTCCAATTACACGAGGCGGTTTTCCTGCTTCAGAACACAAACTTAAAACGGGGCTGGTTCGAAATATGGGAGTCGCAGTTCCAATACCAACGTTATGTACTGCATCAAGTTTATTAAGGATCCGGAAACGTGCAAAACCGTAGATTAAACACCTACAGTTCAGTTTTAAGCATATTAATTAGCGATACAGTTTTAGTAAGGTGCACAGGCGAATCTACGGGGGGAGGGGCTTTCGGGTTGAAGTCCCCTCCTCCTCCAAAAATGGTAAAATATAAGCATGTTTTATAGAAAAAAATATTAAAAGCTATCCCTTAAAGTATTATTTTTCGTGTAATTACATTTAATAGGACTTCAAGAATCACTTAATCACCATGTCATTTAGGTAGTTAGTATCTTTCTTTTCTTTTTTTTTAAGTAATTATCGTTATCTTTAATTTGTGTTTTTCAGTTCAGTCTTCGATCAAATACTATACCCAAGAATCTGTGACTGTTTTATAAGGGATCAGGGAATTGCCTAAATAAATGCCAGGGAGTATTTCGCGTTCTACTGAATAGGAGGCACATTTTTCATTAATACCAGTCATTAATATCACCACATGATAATTTGATACCAGTAGAAAGGGGTCAGTTTTTTATTCTATTTACAGCATCCTGTAATTTATGATGGATAGTGGCAATGTTGTTATAACGGCTTACGATAGACAGATCACCTGCGAACATTAAAAGCTTGACGCCTCTAGGCAAGTTGAGACCCAAGTCACTTATTGCGATTCAGAACAATGTTGGACTTAGGGCAGAGCCTTGCGGGGAGCCTTGATCTGTTGTTTATGCTCCTTAGATGTTTCGGAGCATATTATTATTCTAAAATGACGATTTGAAAGAAATTTTTGATGTAATTGAGTATGTTCCCTATTATTTCAACAGATGATAACCTCTTTAAGATTGCATCATGATATATATGCTGTCAAAAGCTTTCTTCATATCGATCCGCCAGTGTTTACGAACGTTTGATTCACATTGAACTCTTAAAAATAAGTTTAATTATTACCTTGGATACAACAAGCATAAAATAAATGAATTATAATATATTTATTTTGTAGACTAATGTCTGAAATATATTAGTTTCACAGAAAGGCAAATTAAACCTAATAATTTCCACGTGGAATTCATTGGAAATGAGCTCGCGGATGTAGCAGCGAAACAAGTGCTTACCCTTCCAGGCCGGGGTGCTGCCATTTTAACACCGCAAGATATAAGTCTTCCCCTCAAAAAATAAATAATTCATAGCTGGGAATCTATGTGGAATGAGAGTTCGCCAAGCAAATTAAAAAAACAGTAAAGCCGTGATCAACATCGAATCCGCAGAGAAGAAGTTGTCTTAACCATACTAAGAATAGGCCACACCAATCTTACCCATTCACATCTCGTTAGCAAGCAGCCACCACTACACTGCAATAATACACATACAGTCAGCCAAAAGTTACAGGAATGTTATTTTTACATATCAAATCTAAATAGTGTAGGGCTTACACCAATAATATCAAACATTTTAAGTTATGACGAAGACACTATAATTTCTTAAAATCAAACAATTTGTTAAATAAAATTTAAAATTGATGCAGAGACCGTTGATATAATATGAGAAGGAGTTTATTGGGGGTGCGGTCAAATTAATACTAAATTAAACAATTAGAATTATTTAATTTTTTGCCTATAAATAATTCTACTTGTTTAATTTAGTATTAATTTGACCGCACCCCCCGATCAACTCCTTCTCAAAATTTTAAATTGTTTAAAAATTTAATATAAAGATAAACAAGATTAATTTGCAGGCGTTGATGGCCTGGATGTTTTACGCCTTTCAAAGCCCAACAAATCTACAAGTTAAAAATAAGAAGTTTCCGACTGCTCCAACACTTACTAGACAAACGCTCCAAACTTTCTATTAATTACAAAAGACTTATCTACATAACTATAATAAGACCTATATGGACATATGGAGTTGAGCTTTGGGGCTCCACCAAACCATCGAATTCCTATCGTATCCAATCCTTACAATCCAAAATCCTCCGTAAAATCCTTAATGCTCCATACTTTGTCACAAATAAAACCATTCATAAAGACCTTAATGTACCATATGTCGCTGATTTAGCTCGAGCCAGATATCTATTTTTTCATGATAAACTTCAGTCCCATCCAAATCCGCTTGTTTCCACTCTTGCTTTTTTCTCGATTCCTGATAATCCTCCTAGGTGTCTGAAAAGGAGATGGCCTCGTGATCTTCTTACTTAAAATTATTTAGAGAGTGCTACCACTGGGTAGTAACTCTTCAAGCCTGTACATGCCATTATTTATATTTGCGCATATTTACTTGTTGTATTTGTATACAGTTGTAAATTTCATTAAATAAACAAAAAAAAAAAATAAGAAATCAAACATTCGTTATAATATAAACAAAAACATATAAAACAAACATGATAAAAATATAAAAGGATAAAAAAGTTTATTGCTTTTAAAAATGGTTTGCTCATTGACACATACTCTTTTATGTATCAAATATAGTTACAACGAGCTCACAATTTTCTGATTTAACAAAGGAAAAATTCATCTAAGTTCTTAGTGATTTAAGGTTATGAAAAGTTATTTAATGATTTTCTGTATTAAACCGACGATATATTTTAAATTTAATTTTTATATAGATATCATTCGATACATGGGATATCGATATGTTTGATTCGATTTTATACTTATATCGATATCAAAGAAACGATATCGATAAGAAGTTATTTTTTAAATAAATTACTGTAAAATATTGGAAAGCAATGGAGAATTATTTATTAAATCATTCATAAATATATTCTAACAAATTCAAATAATAATGAATTCTTTTTGAGGTCCAGGACAGCCAAGTTACACTACGAAGTATTAATAATAATAATAATAATTTGGTAGTTGATGTAACGCTTAAATAGTTGATTGTTGAGGCGTCGTTAGTAGCTGTGACGCGTTGGGCAAACATTCAGCGGGGTCGGCCAACTTTTTTACCAGCCGTAGGGGATTACATCCTGCCCAGTGTATCTTCCAATCTAGCTATGTCAACACTTACTTACATTAATTAATAATTATACGTTATTGATAACAAGTGTTATGATGTTTGTCAAACCTGCTTACAGTAAGTATACTGCGTGTCGTCCAGTAACGATATCCCATTAAGTACCGGTAGCGAGTAACCAGTTATTGTATTTAGAAAGAGTTAACGAATGAGATATATCGATCTTCTTACAAGCCTACTATCAAACTATTAAATACTTTTAAAAAATTTGACAACTATAGACGTTTATAATGATTAATATTTCTGCTCCCTTCAAATTACCTTCACTCTTCCACGTAAACCTATGACTTCATGTCCTACAGTATCCTTTAACAATTCCCCACTTATCCCTGTTGAACAAATCCGATACCTAGGACTCCACCTGGACAAACAACTCACTTGGAATCCTCATACCAGACTGAAACGATAAGAAACAACTCGGCATTTTCGACTACTCCAGTACTTACTAGACAAACGCTTTAAACTTCCAATTACTTACAAAAGACTTATATATATATGACTATAATAAGGCCTATTTGGACTTACGAAATCGAGCTTTGGGGCTCTGCTAAACCATCGAATTCCTCTCGTATTCAATCCTTACAATCCAAAATCCTCAATGCGCCTTACTTTGTAACAAATAAAATCATCCATAACGACCTTACCGTACAATATGTTTCCGATTTAGCCCAATCCAGATACCTATCCTTCCATAATAAACTTCTGTACCATCCGAACCCTCTTGTTTCCAATCTTGATATGATCTATGAAACTTTATTGTTATGATTTGAAAGGTAATAAGATCCTTTCCCAGTTCAGTCTTCGATCAAATAGCACACCCAAGAATCAGTGACTGTTTTTATTAGGTATCAGGGAAGTAATTAAACTTTTCAATGATTATATTAACGGAGAATTTAGAGGAAATCCTGAAAAATACAGAATGAATTAGTAAACGGCTGGAAAAAAAAATCCTATAAGCAAATCATGCTCTAAAATCTTTATTATTTTGATTCAATAAAAAATCGTATTTGAGGATTGTTAAGATATTCAGTTTTTTTTCACCTAGAAAAACTGTTAAATGAGAATTTTCGTTGGAATCGAAAAATGTATTTTTATTTCTCAATATTTTGCCTTCTATTAAATGGGATTCGGACGTCTTTATTATGTATAATATACACATTAGATGTTTTATTTTATTCGATTGTTTTAAAACATTACTTTGCTCAGTTTTGCCGCTGAAATGTGCTATTGAAATGGTTTTAATGTTTACAGTTATAAATACCTCGGCTTCAACAGAACCCAGAAAATATTCAACTTGTTATGAAAAAGCAATGTATAAGCTATATCATATTTTCCTCTCACTAAATCTCAAACAACATTTAGCTAAATCTATAAAATGTTCTGACTGAAAAGGCTACTCACAACAAATCGGATAAAGACTGGTTAATGCGGCTAGAGATTATAGCAGTCTCTTGTGTAGTTACGAAATTGATTACAAGGCTTTGTAAAGTCAACTTGGTTTCATTTAAAATGTCCAATTAACTCTTAGCCATTATTAGTTTTTGTATGTAATTATAATCTTCTTCTCTGTCAAAAGAAGTAAGTTGTGGGCGAAACAACAGAAAGGAATTATCTGTCCCACTGGAGTAAAAATTCAAATATTTGATAAGATTGTACATATCTATAATGTATAATACAATTATATGTAGATAAATTTAATATAATATAATTGTACCGTATTATTGAATTTCATCAATTAATCGTTGATAATGGAATACAAAACATATATATATGCTCAAGAACGGTGTTTAAAACAATGCTTACATATTTTAATAAATGATGTTAGGTAAATATCGATTGTTACATATATTTATTATTTTTAAATCTTATGAAAGTTTGAAATGTATTTTTTCTAGGTATCTTTTATTATCAAACTAATAATAAATGCTAGGGTTTTTCGTCAATTTTAGATTCCGTATTGATGATCTATAGATAAAAAACTACATTAGTTTTATGAATTATTGAAGGAAGATAGTCGACTGTTTTACATATCATGGGTGATAAATATTCAGGAGGCAGTCATTATAATTTTTTTTTATTAATGCCAACGTTTCAACCCAAACATGTGGGTCATCTTCAGAGCGTGGTTTGGGCACTGAGGGTGTTCAAGTACTACAATTCAAACGCTCCTTTCAATCCCGTCCTACAAGATCCCGTGCGTCCGACCTCTATCCTCCCCCTCACCGAACTGTTGCATTTGATAAATCCATTTTAATACAAGTTGTCTCCCTCTGGAACTCTATACCTTCAGATATTCGACACGCAAAATCGATATCCTCTTTCAAATCTCTCCTCTTCGAACACCTACTCCATTCCCAATCCGATTGATCACGAAATACACTTAAAAACCTAAGCTGTAAAAATCTCAAAGTACACCCAGATACTCTGATTATTTTGTAATTCATCGATATTTCATTCACTTAATTACTTTCTCTGTATATTTTATATTTACACGTATTTATATCATTTTATCACTTATAACTTTATTGTACTCCGAACCAACCTGTAAATATTAAATTGTATTTCACGGACACACCAAAATATTGATATATATATTCAGTATTTGTGACTTGTTCTAAAGGGACACTAGTCCCAGAATAATAAAATTATTTTCATTCATCCATTCACATGTTTTGGTTGAAACGTTGGCATAAATAAAAAATTGAAAATTTTTTTTTAAAAAATACTGTCTCCTGAATATTTATCACCCATGATATGTAGAACAGTCGACTAACTTCCTTATATATATATATATATATATACATATATTTGTGTGTGTGTTTTTTTCCGTGCGTGTATATTTATATTTTTTTTTATTTTTTGCTTCATACAAGACAATAATCAATTGGAATTTTGCTTATATACTTTTTCTAATGAAACAAGGCATCATCTGCTACTGTTTATATAAATTATATTATTTTTCAAAAAATAAATTAAACAGATAGTTTAAAGGTAAATTGGATGAAAAAGAAATTAATAAATAAAGTTTTTATTTTATTTTATTTTTTTCTGTTGGCATAACAGACCATATAAATATTTTGCTGACTTAACCAGCCTTCTCCATCTCCGCCTATCTTGAGCGGTTTCATCCAGTTATCTGCACGCAGATCTATTACTATTTATTTATTTATTTAATAATATAACATTCTGTGATTTGGGCTATGGTTACAGGGAAGTAAGACCACATAGACAAGAGAACTTTTAAAGTTCCCCCAGAAATGATTTTCTTTACTAATGCTATTTTATTTTATTATATAGTTTGTATTATACATATCAGAATGTTTTTAGTGTAATAATTATATTTTTTGTTTTATTATTTTTTCAAAATCTAAATCTTAATAATAAATGTAAATAATTAATTTTATGTATGGCCACACAGGCATTTATTCTGTATCTGTAATTTGTCCTAAAGGGACAACAGTCCCAGGATAATAAAAAAATATTTTCATTTTCATTTTCATTCACACTTCCATGCAGTTCAATTGCATGTTTTTTTATTCAATGAAAATAGTAATAATATAAGAGGAAAAAATAGTGCAATATTTTTGAAAATTGACGAATGACCCAAAATGTCAATCAAATATCAAGTTTAGAATTGTTGTGCAGAATAGGTTTTCGTCTAACGTCTTAAAGAAAAAAAAAAAAAAAAAAAAGAATTTTCATAAAGGTTAATAATTATTTCACAAAACTATTGTAAAATCAGACCTATCATATAAAATCTCTATCAATATATATCACATATAATACCTAATATAACCGTATCATATATTGTAAAATTAGTCACATCATTTTAAAAATTAGACATATCATTTTGTACTCATATTATTTAACAACTACTTCCAAATTCCTTTTCTTTCCTACAAAGCTAGGAGCTTCAACTCCACGACGTTGAACTTGTATCGTTGGACCAACACTTTGTTGCCAGAGTGGTTTCCGTTTGGAACTCATCCAACCACACATTATTTAAAACCCGTTTCTTTTCTTATCTTAGATAAACCGCCTCTCCTCTATTTTTACTAATAAAGATAAACTTGTTGAAGCCATTGGTAGTTACATTATGTTTTATTCCATTGATTATTTGTATTCATCAATTTATTTAGTTTAAGAGATCGTTAATTTGTTTTTGTAATTTAGCTTCCGTGTCTCGTATTAGGGATTGTTCATAGGCAAACAGCCATGAGAGAAACGTTGGAGAAAAACATGGTCATATTGTCTTTTTGTTTTGTTTTTTTCATGAAATTAAAGTAGAATAAGAGGAAATAAAAGAAAAATCTACAGCTTAATGTGCAAGCAAAACGATCTAAAAAATATGAGTTAAAATGTGTGGAGAAATATTTAATTACACAATCTATAAATTTATATGAGATATAACTAGGATATCATTAAATTTCACTTGATAAATATTTGAGTCATAACTATTTATTTTAATATTTCCATAGTTTCATCATATTCATACTTCTACGTGGTTTGCTGCATATGTTATTGTATACATTACGGATTTTTATTGCTTATTATTTAGGGCAAAGAAAGGAAAAAATTTAAGAATGTTTATTACAGACCCATTTTTTTCAAATTATTAACATCCGTCTAAAACTTCGTGAATATCTTCATCTTATCGTAACTTGCAACATTTATATTTACGAAAATTCTCGGAAATGGGGAGTTTTCAATCTGGAGATTGGTAAAGTTTGTATAATTAAAGATGTAAGAAAAACTCGTAAATACCCATTTGCTTTCCACTAGATTCGTGAGATAATTTGATCTCAAAATCGAGAAAAAAAGGTGGTCTGCGAAAATATTGGGTCGTTTGGCGTGATCACCAACATAACGAGGCTTTATTGGTCAGGGCCCAATATTTTTGTAGGCCATCTTTTTTTTTTTCTTTTTTTTGTGATCAAATTATCTCTCTAATCTAGTGGAAAACAAATGAGTATGTATGCGTTTTTATTATCTCATTAAATTAATTAATTTAATATGAAAACGCCCAATTTTCGTAGATAAAATATTTGTAGGTTACTCCATTCAAGAAATTTTGGACGGATGCTAATAATTTTATGAATAGGGGTTTGTACCGCGGATTAGTACAAAATAGTAAATAAGTATCTTTTACTTGATAACTTCCTAAGTTTATATATCATATCTCTTCCATTCATTATTTATTTTTGTTATGTTTAACTACTTACAAATACTAGTTTAATTATTTCTTATATATACTTATCTAAGAATTTCCTCACTATCTACATAATCTAATCTACTTTATAGAATATTTTCATGTGTTGTGCACGTCTACTCAAATGTTCATTCCAATTATTCACTTCTTGTATTTATTTTTCAGTAAACCACGTAATATTTTTCAAATAATTTTTATCTTTTATAAGTTTTATTTCTTATTATCAGGACGTTGTTATCTTGTCTATACTTAGATTCTTGATGAATAACTGAAAATTAAGTCGAAACGTCGTTAAAAAGAAAATAAATATTTTTTGTGTACTTCTAATGACTGCAATCCCCAACCAACATCTATTAATATAGGAATCATTTCTATACACCGATATGTACAATAGTTGGTGATTTTTGTTTTTTTGTGTAGCGGTAATTGTTACTGTTGTTTCCCAAAATATAGGATTCGTCTTGGTTAAAACTCCAAAACAAATATTTGTATATCTATATAAATCTATCTAAAGATATCTATCCGTTCATGATAAACTCCAGTCCCATCCGAATCCATTTGTTTCCTTCCAGCCTTGCTTCTTCCTCGATTCCTGATAATCCCCCTAGGCGTCTGAAAAGAAGATGGGCACGTGATCTTCTCACTTAGAATTAAATAGGGAGTGCTACCACTGGGTAGTATCTCTTCAAGCCTGTTCATGTCATTATTTCCAATGTGTGCATTTTTACTAGTTGTATTGTTTATACAGTTGTAAATTTCATTAAATAAATAAAAATATTTTTTAAAGAACGAAAGAAAACTGTGAGAAATTCCCTTCACGAATGTACTCAAATTAATTAGATTATACAAATCTTCTTCATTAAATAATAATGAAATAATAATTCTTTTTTTTATGATCATTAATGAATAAAATTGAACAATGTAACATTAAGTATCATTCAATAACTTATATTAAAGATCTAACTAGTAAAATTCAAAGGATGTTCAAGGAATATGATCTATCTGGAATTGAATTAGGTAAAAAGCCAGTAAATAAAATTGAAAAATTGTATACTAATACCAAAGATATTATACCACGTGACAATAAAAGTAACCTTATTTATAAAATAAATTGTAAAAATTGCATTAATAAATCATATATAGGACAAACGGGACAATGGTTCGCAAAAAGAATAAAACAATATGAACAAAATTGTAAGTCCAAATCAAACACATCAACCGGCCTTTCACAACATGCAACATACAACAAACACCAATTTGATTTTAAAAATGCCAGAATAATATATAAGGAAAATAGTAACAATAAAACAAAAATTATAGAGTCTATATATATATTACTAAAAATTTAAAGAATTCCGTTAACAACCATACAGATGTGGACAATATAAATAGTTTTTACGCAAATGCAATTAACAATATTCGCATATAATACAAGAATAATTTAAAAGCAATACAAAAATCAAAAAAATAATCCACAAATGCAAAACAATAGAAGGAAAATCCCTCTCCTTTTGACTATTCCCACCAGGACTATATAAGTCAGTCCCTCCAGAAATGACGTAGGTGAAACCCATATAGACCATGACAATTTAATGTTCACTGAACATTTTATTTGCGAAATTAATGATGAATATATAACGGAGGACTCATCAAGATAATAGTCAATTGTTTTTAATGTATAGTTATGTACATGACCAACATGTAAGTTACGTACATGTAAGGTTTTTTTTATAAGAAAAAGAGTATACTTTTATGTATAGATTTAGATAAATTTATGTAATAAATTTATGTATTAAGAATCACTCCAAAAGGAATGCTATTAAAAACTTAATATTGTTCCTTAAGTAAATCAAGATATTTAACAAAATTTAATTACACCTAGTAATTGTAAATGTTAAGTTTTTTAAGTTTGTGGGTTCCTCTTTAAATTGTAAATATACCTGTTAATTTTTTTTTCTTTTAATCATAATTTTTAACTATAATGGTTTTTTCAATTTTTCTTCTCGTAATTTTTAATATTTAAATTGTACTTCCTAACTTTTCTCCTTTTAATATTAATTTTGTTTTTAAACTGTATTTTTAGAATATATTCCTGAAATCATTAACCTTTTATTTAAATATCCTTGTTAACTGTTAACTTATCTTTCTCTAATCTTTAATGTTTAATTTTAATGGTATTTGTATTTTCTAATGTTTAAACTGTATTCTTTAACTTCGCCTCTATTAATATTAATTGTTATTATTTAAAAATGTATTTTTTAGCTTTTATTCTTAATATCATTAATCTTTCTTTTTATTGTCTCTGTTATCTTTTCTTCTATCAAATCTTTAAGTTTCAATTTTTATAATTTTAGTTCAATTGTAATATCATAATCATCTGTAATTATTCTTAACTTTTCAAACTTTAAATTGTATTTCTTAGCTATAGTTGAGTTATGTGTGTAGTAATTCATCAAATTGTAATATAGGGCGAAAATGACCCAAGTGGTTGAAGAGCCCAAAACATGTATAAATAAATAAATAAAGATAAATTTATGTGTATCCAAAATAATATGACATAGATCGTTAGACAAGTTAATTAAGTGTAATAAGAAATTCTTTTTGTAATTGTGAATGCTAACTAATAATGATATTACAATTTTCCAGACTTGAAAATGACTCTTAGCATGGTCGAAACGTCGAATTAAATAGCGTATCAATAAAATGTTTGGTGATAATTGGCCTAATTTATATAAAAATAAAATAAATTAAAAATAAAAATAATAATTCTTTTTAATTTTTGGTAATTATTAATTCGTGCGTATCGGCACAGCAAACACCATCAAGTATAATTCGATTTTTTTTATTATTAGAAAAAATATTGTAATATTTTATACAAAAAAAAAAAGGTGAAATCTCTTTAAAATAAAGCATATTCGGTTTACCTCCATTGAGTATTGTATTTATTTTTCCTTTTTCAGATCCTGAGATAATGCCGTCGATAAGACCAAACGCGGAAGGAGGAGGGGAGAAGAGGACCACCTTCCGACCACCATGGGTCAAAGATGGGCCCTGCCCACTCCCCATGCCCCCAAACAACCCCTGGCTTCAACAGGCCAAGCAGGTAAGTCATGAAATAATAATATTTACAAAGATTTTAAGATTTCCTTATCCTTAATGATTCTGCAAGTATACCTTGAACGCTTGTAAAAGCCGAGACGAGGAAGAATGGGGGACAAAAAGAGAGTGATGAAGTGGAGAAGTTGAGGCAGCCTTTAATAACTATAGATAAAAGTTAGTCACATCTAACTCAAATTTACGAGTATCAGCAACCACAGGCGGATCTAGGCGGGGGGGAGCTTTCGGGCTGAAGCCTCCCCCCCCCCCTCCTCAAAATGGTAAAACGTAACCATGTTTTACAGAAAAAAATATTAAAAACTATCTCTTAAAGTATTATTGTTCGTGTAATTATATTTAATAGGACTTCAAGAACCGCTTAAACACATTTCATATAGGTGATTAATTTCTTTATTTTTTTTTTCAAATTAATTATCATTGTATGTATATGAAAAAAAATCTTTCAGGCTGAAGCCCCTCCCCCAAAATTAAATCCTGGATCCGCTAGTGTCAGGAACCATTTACTAGATACAATCATAAGTCATTACTTGAGACCGGATCTTCGTGCAGCAAAAAAATCAAAATGCGCAAAATCGTGCAGTGAAAACCCCAAAATATGTAAAATTGTCTAATTTATACCTAAAAACGTGCAAAAATCGTTTATTTTATTTTATTTATAATATTATTAGAATAGAATAGAAAATTGAACCTTATTCTGGGACTAAGTCCCCTTAGAATAACAATGATGAATTAATACAAATCTGGTTAAAAACTAACTTATAAACATTCTAACATTATATACATTATTTACAAAATAGTATGTAACCACTAAAAAATAAACAAACAAACAAAATATATATATAAAAATGAACATAAAATCTTCTCAAAATTACATATTATTGTGATGAAAAAAAAAAAGAAACAAAAGAAATTAAATATCCATATATACATAACTACACAATTTATAGACACTGATTTGACATTTATAATACATCGAAATCCTATCAAACCTAATGTTAAGCTTCTGAATTAAAATATTGTCATAAAAAAAAATTAATGAAGTCTTGTTATTTTTTTTATGAGAGCGTAACCTGTATTTTTTTTCTATTACGGAGTAAAGTTTTAAGATATAATTTTTCCTATTTCACGATTTTTTTTCAAGATTTTCTCCTACAGCATCTATAATTTTAATTTGTTTATTATTTGATAAATTTCGAGATTCTGAGTTATTGTTTGCGAAAAATTTGACAAATGTGCTTTTATTTACGTTGAATCGGATATTATTGATGCTGGATTCAGATTCTTAAAATATCAACTTAATATAGACAAGATAGTAAAATAAAAAATTAAATATTTACACAAACACACATACATATTTATATTTATAAATCATTTAATCTAGCACAAAATGTACAAAAATGTGCAATTTAAGCCAAAAACGACAAAACATGCAATATAAAATTTAAATATGTTATTCTACAGGTTCTGAAACGGATAGATATTCGGGAAATTCGGAAATCCGGTCCCTAATCATTATTATGGAGCGGATTTCCATGTAAAATGACAATATTTATTTCGAAATACATTACCTTTAATACTAAAATAAAATCTAGATTTCTTGGATTACTTATGTTATCTAAATTGTATATTTGTAAATAAAAAATTTAAAAAAAGAAACCAAGAATTTTATTGGGGGAGCGACAGGAGGTGAAAAAAGGAGCGGAAAAAATTAGCTTGCTCCTTTTGCAAAATCAAAGTTCCGGCCCTGATTATCAATACATTTTAAATTATTAACAAAAATAAATAAATAAAAATATTTTAGAATGATCCCTGAAAATGATTATCATAGTTCAGGGATAAATAGGGCTTCGTTAGTGATTTCATGCCTTCCTCACCCCTCAAAAAAAATTGGATGTTTTTTAAAAGGAAGAATAATTGTTTATTTATTTATTTTATTCCAAGTTGGTTTATGCAAACAGGCGTTTTTATTTATTTATTTTTTTAACTTAACCAATTTGACTAAATGAAAAAGCAGCAGTTAACCATTTTTAACTTTATGACATTATGTTCACCTGTATTGCAATATTATTTAATAACATAAGACAAACATTAAATATGGTTATGGTTTTGTATGTTTGTTCGCCTTTATTGTCGTAGTCATCAAAAGCTAATACTTATGGTTTACAAAATATGTTTTTACAATTTTAGTCCTTTAATCGTGATATTGTTATACATCGTTAACTCATATATAAAATGTTGTTTGTTTTATACACTTAGTATTTTATTTCATTTGTACATATTTATAATAGAAAATGGGCTAAGTAACGCCAATGCAACCGATGCATTCCAGCGCAGAGCCTGTAGGGGTCGCGTACAAAGGGGTATACTGTACATTTCCGCCACATGAAAAAAAAATATTATACTATTTATTTAAAAATAAATTATGTCGTCAACATTATTTTATACAACATAATCATACAAAAATTTTCTAAAAATGTTTTTTTCTCTTTTTGATCATGGATTCTGCTTCAATTATGGCCATTATTTTTATTTTATTTTAAATAATCATGTAAAAAAAAAATGAATTTCATTGCTCTCTGTAGTTCCTCTACACATCCAAACAGCATGTTACTGGACTTAGTCGAACTTGCCTTCTTAGGTGTGAAAGGAGTTAGAAGATTAAAATGATGTTGCCTACATCTCATGCTCTAGATGGTGTTTTGAACATGATTTAAGCCCAATGAATTCCATTCTTAGGCGCAGACTTTCCATTATGGTTGGGGGGGGGGGGGGGGAGGGAGGTCGATAGAATCCCAAATAAAAAGTGCTGGGAGTTCATTTTATGAATAAAAATTAACAATTAACGTAATTATTGGAAAACGAACAATATAATACTAAAGTGTATGTACAATATAATTATCTCTGCATATAAACTAAAATTTTAATAATAGGAACTTAAGGCGTGGTAAAATACTTGCCTACATACTTCTAGGCCTTAGCTAAGCCATCTAGTCAACTTTTCTTATTTACTTAATTTTTTTTTTTTTTAACTTATTTATTGAAAAATATTACAATCTGTCTCTAGGACATTTATAATAGAGTTCACAGATCACATTCACACTATATGTACAATAAATAAAATAAATTATACAGAAAAATAATATATATACAATAAATAAGAATAAAATAACTTAAAAATAAATAAATAAAAAGAACACATACACACCTATATACAATATTTACAATTTGGCGAGAGAACTCCAAACCAGACTTGTCCCTCCAACTGTGGAGGGAAAAGCATGACTCCAGGAGTTCCCTGCACCCCTCTCTCGTCACTAGGGCTAAACCCAGTATTTACTTAATTAATTGTAGTTTTTGGTCTTTCCACGCTTCTTGGATTGACCAGCCCTGATGAAGGCCTGAATTTTGGGCCGAAACGTCGGAAATACAAAAATAAATATAATTATTTATTTTTACTATTTTTTTATTTTAACTGATCAATCCAACCATTCTTCTCTTCAATTGTAGTTTACATATTTTATTCCGTCGCGTAGATTAATTATTAATGATTTTATTTTAATTGAATGTCTGTTCTTTAGAATATTAGAAACGATATTCTCGTCCCCTTTCTACCTTTATTTGATGTGGGAGTGGGGGGGGAGGGGTGATCGCCTTCACGAGGTGTGCACCTATGAACATAATTAATTGTTCTCTCCTTTTAACTTCGTAATAAATATCTTTCTTTTATACATATTTTTTAATTCCTTTAGAAGCATAGTTAAATCCCTACTTGAGTTATTATAGCGACTGAACCCTTTAGTATAGGTACGTGCAGTGCCTATCTTAGGGCGGGGCAATGGGGGTAACTGCCCCAGGACGCCTACCTTAAAGGGCGTCCGTTGGGGGCGCCGAACAATCTTGAGGGGCGCTCGTCACTTATTATTAATTTTAAAAAAATACAAACCTATTAAAATAATCAACTTTAGCCTATCAATAAAATAACTGTATTTGAGAAATATTGAATGAAGTAAAATTGAAATATTACATAATGTGAAACAGCTAATAAATAAATTTAATGGGAGATGATATTGCCCGGGGGAGCCTAACGTCTAAGGCCGGCACTGGGCATTTGTGACAATTTCAACAAGATTTGACAAAAGTAGTAATATTTGACAGCGCAGTCAAACCATCTAGATGACATTACGTGGGATTGCGGTGAGAACTTACTTGCGGAATGTAGCGATAGAGTTGGATAAAAGTGTTTATTTCTGAACCAGGAGTGTCAAAGGAGAGCTATATCGGGGTGCATTAGTCAGGGTTTGTTGCTGCAGTGAGTGAGCTCCTGCCAAGTAAGATCCTCATATCAGATCAGTCCAAACCTTATCTTATAATGAGTCATTTAAGGAAAGGACATGAAAAATTAACGCTAAGGTGTCTCCTCTGGCCGGTGGCGAATTAAGTAGGGGAGAGGGAGTCCGTCCCCGACCCCATTTATTAAGAAAAATCCACAGCAGGGTACTTTATATATATATTTTTTATAATTTCTTTTAATTAGATCAAAACTTATTTTTTATTTTATTGGTAATACTCTCAATGTGGATTTATTTGGTTAATCGTAGTAATGCAATTTATCTAAAGACACAATTTTTTAACAAGCCAAAGCGTAGAACATGAAAAAAAAAAATTTTTTTACTTGACACCAATCACACGAAACAAAATGTACATTTATTGTTTTCTCACTACTGAAGATTGAGAAGCTTCGTATTTTTAATTAATGAATAAATTTTCACAGGCTTACAAAATGTGTATCAATTATTTGAAATTTGGGGATGAAAGATTAAGCAACAAATTACTACTAACAACAATTATAAATAAGCAATAGAGGATTTACTAAATCAATAATAACATTTATGTTGCAAAATAGACGAAAACCACACATATAATAAATTAAATAATATTTTTTTTAGCACGAATGTGTGGTCAACAAATATATATATATGTTTTATATTATACATCACAAATATATAAATTTGTTTTAGACTGGAATTATAAAAAAAAAGAAGTATATTTTGTACTACTCTCACCAATAATCGTATTTTGTCATTCGAATAAGTTCGACAAATTACACAGAGTACTTAACCCCTCCCATTTCCCATTAAATTTAATATAGGTAAATATTGGAGAATTACGCGAACTAGGCGTTTTATCCAAAATAGAACTTATTTTAGGGTTACAGGACCCAATTCGAGCTCTCCGATTCCTCATTAAATATTCCGACCAATTCGAGTTCATCCTTCTTAACCGCATATCGTGGACTGTCTAGTGGGCTTGAGATCAGATTGAAGATACTAATGAATTGTTTCATTAGATTCATCTTGGGAGCTCCCAGGCGCTCCCACGTCTCCAGCTGGTACGCCGAGTTTAAGTGGTTCTATCCAGCTTCCAGACGACAATATTTCCTAGGTGTTTTCCTTTTCCGAATCTTTATAACCAGAAGACCCTCTTACCTTCTTGATCTGTTTACTCATTGTTCCTCCGTCTATTCGTTCAACACGAGATCCCAGCCCACAAACTGTTTATTCCTTCTCGTAGAACTGAATAGAAACATACATGAAATGAAAATAATTGGAAAAAAAATATGTATATATATATATATATATATATATATATATATATATATATATATATATATATATATATATAAGGGTAGATATTTAGAGAAATATTTATGAAGATATTTAAAGAAGTGATTCAATAGGCGGGATTTAAAAGCAGAGAGAGTATTGGAGCGAGGGATGTAGGGAAGGATGGAATTCCATAGGGTAGAGGATCGAATGATACGTACACCTACCTATTTCCTTTTGAAAATCGTAGGCTCCTAGTCACTTCCTTAATTTTTCCCCACTTTGACTATTGCTGTACGGTATATGGGGGGGGGGGGTCATCCAATCCCACCGTCCCTCAAAATCCTCTGTTCGTTCCCGCAATACTCGTTCCCGGTCTTCTGATTTATACATAAGGGCCCACCGAACCGCTGCTTTCGACAAATCGTTCATTATCCGATCCTCATCCCTATGGAACTCCATCCCTTCCCACATCCGTCAATCCAATACCCTTCCTACCTTTAAATCCCGCCTGTTCAATCATTTCTTATCCATCGAGTCCCCATAAAATCGTATATAGATACTACTGAAAATATGTACATAAAATATTAGTTCGTTCTTCATTATTTGTATTCCAATTTTTTTTTTATCATATTTTTTCTGTATTATCAACTGTTCAAAATTGGAAAGCAAATTATATGTATATTTGTGTATGTATATATATATATATATATATATATATATATATATATATATATATATTTTTTTTTTTTTTTTTTTTTTTTTTTTCACCAAGCCTGTTCAATCACTTTGTATTTTTATTTATGTATCTCTGAGGCTCCTTAGCCCACATTTCTATCTTCCTGTATTATTCTAAAGGGATTCGTCCCAGAATAAATAAAGTATTATTATTATTATTATTATTATTATTATTATACATTCCTCTTGACTTGATTCTCCGCCCTTCAAGATCGTTTGTTTATCTAAAACATCGCGTGTCCAAAAGGATAGCTCAGCCTCTTGAAGAAACAATTGTTCAATCACTTCTCCGGACTTGCAGAATACGTGAAGAAGTCAGGAAAAGGAGGTCCTATTGAACTTCGTTGTTAACCCACCTATCTGTTCCTTCCAACTCTCCAGCATGCTACAGCTTAGAAGATTTCGTTTAAAATATGAGCCCTCCGCAACGTATCTTGTTGAAATCTGGTTGAGAAAATTCTACTTCTCTTTCCTCATCTTCCGATTGGTTAGTTGGCGGCATGCCAGCTATAACTTGTGCTGCGCCACGTGCCGTTGTTTAGAAATATGTTTGTAGATGTTGGAATTTTTGTAGCCATGTGTTCTTTTATATAATACATTATCTTTCGCCTTATGTACATAGATTTTCCAATATTTAGAGAAAATTATATCGTATTATTAATTAATTTAAAATATAACTCGATCTCTAGCTAAAGTACAGACTGAAGACCACAATTAAATCAACAAAATCATCAAGTTCATAAAAAGGTTGGACTACAACAAGATATGAAAAGATAATCCAGTTCACGCAAAAACAAAGAAAACAGAAGATGATGACCGTTGAATTTTATTGCACTTTAAAACTAAAACAAATAAAATTTAAATTTAAAAACAAAACAAAATTCCCACTTCAACCCTGAAATGTTTTGAATTTAGTACTTGATAAGTATCTAACCATTTTTCGTTGACAAATCATACAAAGATGACATGTGTTCAGCAACCTCCAATTTTCCGATCTGAAAAAAAGCCAAATGCTTCAGGGGTACTTGAGACGTAAACCCTTTAAATTTTGATGTATATTCCATCCGTTTTTCTTGTTTTTTTTATGGCATTTCTATATTTTTAATGTATGACATTTTGCTATTTTTGTAATCGAAAAAAAACTATTAATATTACTATCTCAGCGCTTTTATTTATCCAAAAACTATTCTCGTTTATAACAATATCGAGTTTAATTTTTTTTTTTAATACTTTTTGGGAGCTTATATTATTTCATTTTTTTATTATTTTTTTAAAAATTGGTAATGAGATGTCAAACTCCCCCAGAGTTTCATGACCAAAAATTTCAGTTCATTCAGTCCATATATTTGTTATTTTGTTTTAAGGAACCTACTTAGCAGCACTCATAACCAATTCTAAGCCCAGATACTTTCCGGTCCTTGATGTTAGCTGGTGGTTGTATTGTTTGTATACGCTAGGTCTGACGAGAGGATGTGGAAAAAACTGTCAAACACCTATCCTAAATATATTAGTACATTCCAATTATGGTAAAAACGAGTGTTCCAATGTTCCCAAACCTTCGTAAGTGAGGCCTCCAAAGTAATCTACAATGGAAAAAACCACAGAAACCACCGCCCATCTCCATTATGAATGATGTGTTATATTATATGTTATATTTTTACAACTTTAAACTTAACTATTTAATTGGGAATAAGGTCATTTAATTATTATTTAATAAACTATTGAATATTCATTTCTTCTGTTTATTGACGTTTTGATCCCGGTATTTTCTTTTTATTAGTCAACCATGGGATCCTCTTCAAAGCTAGAACTACAAATAGCTCAATCGGTACACAATATTACTTCCATATGTCTTTAATAACAATTATTTAAAAATGTTTAAGCTGCTTTTAAAAAATAGAGCTTCGATCAGGCCAGGGACATATTATATGTATGTTATATGTACATACACAGTAGTTTAGCTCATTTGTTAAGTCAATAGATTCTGAAATTCTGAAATGGATCTGGTCCGAATCCGGCAATAGAACATTTTTTTTATTGCATTTTTCACAGATCGAGAAAGTCAGAAGATCCTTTTAGCACGCTCAGCGTTTTCAAAGTGGGCACTTGATTCTTGATATGTTGGGGTGTTTAAAAAAAAAAAAAAAAAAAAAAAAAGATCATTATCCAATAAAATACTGAACTCGAAACCTTTCATGGGTTGTAGTGCAGGTTTTTTTCATACTTTTTCAGTAGTTTCTGTATACTAATCATGTCATAGATTTCCGACTTATGGGTTGATGATACTTCACAAAAATAATCTAACTTGTCATTAACAAATGTTGTCATTAGAGCAATGTGCGAAGGGCAGACCCTAGCTCATTGGCCAATGAGATGAGTAAGATCTATTTATCAAAGTCTATTGATAGCCAACTGTGAACAATCAGTTGAGAGCGGCTGTTCCCATTGTTATATTTGCCATCCACTGCCAAAGTGTAGTTTCATCTCAATGCTGCCAGATTCTTCTATGATTGTGCGTCTTTACTGTGAGTGGAACCGTTTTATTTTTAGCCGTATCCCACATCAATGCAGTGTCTCCTTTCAGGAATCCCTTTCAATATTTACTCTATCCATTCATCTCATGTTTATTGTAAATACCACAACAGAATATTGTTTTATTAGCTCCCTCAAAGTTTGTTGTGAGATATCTATATCCTGAAAATCGTACATTGAAAAGAATACATTTAGATTTTCAATATTTCACCGAATATTTACATTTGAACTTCTAAGGCATTTTCAAACCAAGGGCAGTAAAAAGATAATTGCAAAGAATGAATTATTCCAGTTTAGCAAGGATCCATCGATTATTGCAGTCCATAGTACAGTCCCCTTCTTAAAAAATTATTAACATCCGCCTAAAATTTTGTTAATAGCTTCATCTCATTATAACCTAAAAAATTTTTATTTTCGAAAATTCTCGAATTAGGGCGTTTTCAATCTGGTGATCGACAAACTTTGTCTATTTAATTAGGTATTAAAAACTCATGAAAACCCATTTTCTTTCAACTTGAATCTTAATAAAATTTTATCACAAAATCGAGAATAAAGCCGACCTACAAAAATATTAGGTCGTTTGGCGTGACCTTCTACCCTCAACATGTCAAAATAAAGAGTTTGTGTATGCCTAACGTTTTTTTATAGAAATATGTTTATAGAAAGCAAATGGGTATTTATGAGTTTTAAGTACCTAATTAAATAGACAAAGTTTGCCGATCTCCAGATTGAAAACGCCCCAATTCCGAGAATTTTCGTAAATAAAAAAGTTGTGGATAAGATGCTATTCACGAAGTTTTAAGAGGATGTTAATAATTTGATAAAAATGGGTCTGTACAACGGAATATTGGTCGTCCAATCATTGTACCTACTGGATATTAAATAGTGGTTTGTCGCGCTAAAATGTAATGAGAAAAATTGAACTTAAAACTACGACAATGTCTTCTAGCACCATCTTAGTCATTGGTTATAGGATATATTCATTTTTACTATTTTTAATCTGTACGATACGCTCAATTTTACTGACTACATTACATGACGTTCATGATTTGTAGAGGTTATGATTTTTTTTCTCAATTAATATAACACATTTTTTTCATAAATGCATATATATGCAAAAAACAAAACAAAAATAGACTAAAGTACATTAAATAACCCTTAATTCGAAAACTAGACACAGAATGTAATACCTGACAAAAAAAAAAAAAAAAAAAAAAAAAAAAAAAGCACCGCGACACAGATAAATTAAATATGTTTCAGGTTTTAAAAATCGTGCCATTCAACCATTCAGTTTATAAGTCTAACACTAGCAGGAGTAAATACTTGACCCTTAGGGACAAAATACAATTTCTTTCTGGCTTTTAAATTGAAGGAATGTTTTGATAACAGCAGTGTCGTTCATGAAGTTATTAAGTACCTATGTACCACAGGCGGATCTACGGGATGGGGGGGGGCGGCTTTCAGACTAAAGCCGTTCCCCAAAAATGGTAAAATGTAACCACGTTTAATGGAAAAAAATATTTAAAAATTATCTCTTAAAGTATTATTGTTCGTGTAATTATATTTAATAGGACTTCAAGAATCACATAAACACCATTTCATATATGTAGTAAGTATCTTTCTTTTTTTTTCAAAGATGTTATCATTATATATATGAAAAAAAAAAGCTTTCAGGCTGAAGCCCCCCCCCCAAAATTAAATTCTGGATCCGCTAGTGCCATCATCGGTTAGGTCTATTTGGTTTTATTAAACAGAATCGAACACTTTTAAGATTAAAATGGATTATATTTAAGAACTTTTTAAGCATGGACTACAACATAGGTTACCAGGGGGCAGACAGACTTAAAACAATTACACTAGCTTTCATTGGCTGAGTGTTTCGTCAGAGGTCACCGATGAGTGTGAAGCTTACAGTGTGGCGGTTTGCAAGCGCTATATACAAAATTAGTTAACAGTTTTATACAAAAAAAAAAAAAAAAGGTTTACATTATAAATAGCAAAAAGGCATCATTTAAGACATAAACTACAATATAGAATATTTAAAAAGAATATGCAATGTTTATAGAAATAAATTACAACATTTAATATACAAAAAATAAAAATTAGCGATTAACAAGGGTACAACAAAAATAAATCTTTCCAAGGTCACAATTTGTTTTTTTTTTTAATTATCCAAACTTGATTGGTCCTAGAGGTTATGTAAGAAGGTCAGCTAGTTGTTTACTTGTAGGACAATATTAAACATTAATAGATTTATTTTCAATCACTGTTTACTTTTTCTATTAAAATTACCTTTCTTCATCAAAATTATTGCTCTTTGGTTTTACGTACATGCAGTTGCTTTAACGGTTTTACGTATTAATTATTTTGAGTCTTCACATTTTAATATACTTTATACGTTTTATTTAAAATATTATCCATTTGTTGTTGCACAAAAATCCAGCAATTTACTACAGCAGTGGCCAACCAAGGATCGATCCAAAAGCGCATTGAAGATGGTAATGAAAGTAGCATTAAAAAGTAGCAAATTCATAAATATCAGGAATGATATGCTACTATACTTGGCAGGAAATTAAAGACTGTCCTCGCTTCTCCACTCTTCCTGTTCCCGGTCTTCCACCGTCCAGACATCGATTTATGGTCGAACTCTACTTAATCTGTAATAAACAACAACGCATTTCATGAACATTATTTTTGTTTTAATTAAATTCATTTTTTTGTTACAGAGCAACGAAAACAAAAGTGCGCCAAACTCGCAACCTCCAGTCCTTAAACCTGCTAAAGAAAGGGAGATAAAAATCCAGAGAGAACCGACAGTGGAGGCGAACAGTGACAAAGGACCATCGACAAGGAAAGGACCACACGTGAACAAAGAACCACCTGTGAGCAAAACTCCTTCAACGAACAGAGATCAACCACCGCAGAAAAATGTTCAAATAAAGCCGAGCGGTGAGAAATCGATTGCAAATGAGAGGGGAGTGAAAGGGGAAAAAGTTATCAATATCGTCCATGAAAAAACGGAACCTACCAAACCGAAAGATGCAAGAGAGGTGAGGGTGAAGATTGTAGAACCCCCATCGAAATCTGAGGAAAAAATACCACAAGCTCCAATGCCACCGCCTATGATGCCACCACCACCACCTCCTCCTCCTTCTCAAGGTAGGTAACTCCAATCAATGAAAATTATTTTTATGAATGAATGAATGATTCATTCTTTATAAAGAACATCTTACAGCAAGGAGTTGTTTTTTTAACAATTCAATAGTAATTATTTAAATACAAAGTAATATGAAGTTTCTTCTTATAAATTTAATAAAATGCATACATAAATATTTTACAAAATAATAATAAATAAAACAAAATACTTTACATTGTCATTGTAGATAAAAGTACAACAAAGCTGCTCAACCATGTTGAGTTGCTACAACAGCCAGCATACTGATAAATCCTAATATACAATATTTAATGAGAGAGAACAAAGAATAGAGTTTTACAGGACTATCATTCAAAGTACCGAATGTTATCTTTTATTTTCTTATTGCTAAACTTAATTTTCTCCTTTCTCACGACTGCCGCAGTGCTCATAACGAACTGCCCAGAATCAGTATATGTGATTGTGCAGGATTCCCAACGAGTCCAAAATTGATTCCGCAATATTCTGTACATCGCTCCTTTCCACACCCAGCTTCTCCAAAAAGCAGTAGAAATGATAATAATACAAACGATGAAACTTAAGTTAAAAATTATTAATGAAATATAGAAAGATTGTCTTTGGTCTTATACATTTGACAGAAGTTTTCTGAATTTTAGTCTACACAAGGTGAAGTGAAAGATCTTATAGATTTCTTCTTCTTTGTCTTGCGTAAGGATGTATGTCAATTTGTCTAATGTATTTAAATTGTGAATAACTGGGCTGATTAATCTTGATCTGTAATGAAATGAAAATATATTTTATTATTCTGGGACTGTTATTCCTTTAGAACAAATTATAAGTACAGAAAACATATATGTGTGGTCATAAATGAATTAAATATTTACAATAATAGTTAATTAAAAATAATAAAAATACAGAAGAAGGGAGAAAAAAAGAAAAGAAAAGCGTACATATATATAAAGACAAACAAAGGAAACTAAAATAACAGAAATAGTCTCTGGCGGCGGTACTTAGTTCTCTTAGGTATATTTCGTAATTATTGAGTAAGGAGTTGGTGTTTAAAGAGGAGAGGTTTGAAAGAGGAAACTTATTGTGCGTGTTGAATACCAGCAGAGATGGAATTCCAGATGGAGGGAGCTTGGATTTGTCAAACGCAGCAGTTTGGTGAGAAGGAGGATAAAGGTTGGAAGTACGAGATCTAGACGGGATTGGATGGAGTATTTACATTGTAAGCTGGGAAAAATATAGGAGAGTCGATGAGTTTCTAATGATCTGGTAAAGAAAGGAAGCTATGAAATACTGTTTATAATGTTAATAATGTTGCAATATTGGGCATGATAGAATGAAGTGGTATACTGATTCCTCTCTTTTTTAGTACAGAGAGAACAAAAATTCAGCTCTAAATTTTATAGTATGCATCTGAATATAGATTCTTTTGTTTCGGCAGCCGCTTAATTGAGCTATTAGTCTGGTGTTGTCTATGCGGGTTTTTAAATTGAGATGTTTTTCAACTCTTTTCAGGAAGCTTATGTATTGATAAAAGGGGTTAGAAGTGCTTTTTAGGGCATTTTCAATTTCCATACAATCCATGCGGTTTTGCGACTTTACCATGAAATTGATGTAATCATCTCTAGTCAGTATCTGCTTCAGTCATACATCTTGTGCTACTAACGATATTAAATATTTTTTTAATATTGCTATCCAGCTGAATGATGTTGGAAATCTGTGAGTCGAAGGTAGCACAATTTCGTTAGGCCACCAATTGAGCATTCGTTTAAATATTTTATACTTCATATGAATTTGTCCTGTTTCCAACCTGACCTGAATACTTAGGGTATTTATTAGTCTATGCAAAAGAAGTATTAAGCATGTTAAATGGCATTTTTCTATTTGGTCTGCATATTCTAGTCCCCATATTTCAGACAAATATAAAAGAATACTTTCTGGTATTGACTCAAAACAGTTAAGTTTGCGATTATACATGCTTTTAAGAAATGAGGGGTAGCTAACCAGAACATGGCATATGAGTAAAATGGGATTCCAAGATAGATAAACTTTTTCACTTCTTGTAAAACAGTATTCGTGTATTTCAAGGATCCTCCCTACTTTACCACTTCTTTGGAATGTCAAAACTATTATTCTGTTAGAATTTACTGTTAGCCCTTTTTCTAGACAGTAATTTTCTAGGATCTGGAGTTTGTTCTGGCCATCTCTTCAGGTGTCAGCTAAGAGATCACCAAATTGTCTACATGTAGGAGGATGATGAATTCAATTACATCTCAACCTAAAGACTTATATATTCCCTCCCATAAAACTTCCTCCTTCAGCAAATCCTTCGTCATTCGTGCTGCTTCCTTATGGAACTCACTTCCTACCCCCATGAGTCAGTCCTCATCCACAAATTCCTTCAAACAACTCCTGTTCCAACACCTACTCCACATTTAAACTTCCCTTAACATGTAAAATTACTTGCATCTATACAATGTTTAATTTCAATCCATTGCACAATTGAAATAACAATTAACAATAAATTAGTTGGTATTTTTATTATGTCAGACTAAGATACATAAATTTGTAACTCTGTTATTATTCTTAGGGGACAGTAGTCCCAGAATAAAATTATTTTTTCATTTCATTTTCATTAGTGGAATTCCTCGGGATTCCTTTGCCTTATAAGTTTATCTGACGAGTACAGAAAAAAAAACAGGGGAGTTAAAATATCGCCTTGTAAAACGCCTTCGGAAACTGTAATTTCACCGATAACTTGTCGATATTGATTTGGCTAACTCACATACATTTATTAGTAAACGGATAGCCTACCTTCTCCATAGCCTTTCGTGATCTGAAAATTCTTATTATTATCCTATAATTTTCCAACAGCCATTGCTATGGGAGTTCTTCCAGGGAGATATATTTTGGAGGCGTACATGGTAGCCATGTACTACATACCACATACATAATAAGGCACTATGTTGAAACTAACAGCTTAATTTTTCCTTTTTTTTATTTTTTTATTTCTTTATGACATTTACAACTGTATTACATAAATACATCAAGTAAATTTGGACATAATTGATATAATGACATGAATACACTTGCTGAGTAACTACCCAATGGTAGCACTCTAATGATATGACTACATTAGGAGATCACGGGGCCATCTTCTTTTCAGACGCCTCGGAGGGTTATCAGGAATTGAAGAGGAAGCAAGGTTAGAAACGAGAGGGTTGGGATGATTCTGAAGTTTATTATGGAAGGACAGGTATCTGGATTGGGCCAGATCTGAAACATAAGGAACATTAAGATCTTTATGGATAATTTTATTAGTGACAAAGTAAGGAGCATTGAGGATTTTACGAAGGATTTTGGATTGTAAGGATTGGATGCGAGAGGAATTCGATGGTTTAGTGGAGCCCCATAGCTCAACTCCGTAAGTCCAAATAGGTCTTATTATAGTCAAGTATATGAGTCTTTTGTAATTAATGGGAAGTTTAGAGCGTTTGTCTAGTAAGTGCTGAAGTAATCGGAAACGTCGAGCGGTTTCTTGTCGTTTCAGTCTAGTATGAGGATTCCAAGTTAGTCGTTTGTCCAGGTGGAGTCCTAGTTATCGGATTTGCTCAACAGGGATAAGTGGAGTATTGTTAAAGGAAACTGTAGGACAGGAAGTCGTTGGTTTACTAAATTTTTCCTTTAAATTCCGATAATACAAAAAAAATATTTACAAAAATATACACATATTACAAGATTACTGATGAATTTATATATTTCTAAATATTGTGTTGAGAATATAGGAGGTTAAGAATAAAAACAAGATGTCAGCTTCAACATTGTGCCGCATAAGTTCACCCTCGGGAAGATCCTGATCGTGGTCTATCTGTCATAATTACTTTTAAAATAATGTAATTTAGTTTTTTCAATAAAATGCTTGATTCAATTATATTGAATATCTTAATATCCTGAATTAAAATCTAGGACGTGATGGCCGAGCACGTTAAGGCGTGGTCCCAGAGTGCCCGGTTCTGAATGTTATGTGTCGATTAATTTTTATTTCTCAGCGGCCCCGAGAAATGAATCTAGACACTCCCACATTGGTAAGTAAGCGGCGGAAATCTCATGGTAGCCATCAAGGGTTGGCAAAAAGGAGCACAAGGCTCATTTGCCAGAATATTTCTCCCACCAGTAGCAGTACTATAATAAAAAAATCTATTATTTTTTTTCAAATTTATCAAACATCTACTTCGTAAACAAATAAAAGGGGACCATAGTTGATCTATTTTAAACAGAATTTGTAACCGCTAAAGAGACTGGGGATCTGTCCATAAGGAATAGTTCCTGACAATAATAGTTTCGAATTTAAAAACAAGAAGACAAGAACTTAAGAGACGATACGGCCAATTATACAGACTACTGACTAGAAAATCTCAACTTTCAATTGACAACAAATTACTGATCTACAAGACAACCCTGAAGCCTATTTGGACCTACGGACTTGAACTTTGGGGGACAGCTAAAGTTTCTAACATCAAACATATTTAATCCTTTCAGTCGAAAGTCCTCCGAACAATAGTCGATGCTCACTTCTATGTAACCAACAAAACCCTACATCATGACCTTAATATTCCATTAGTCATAGACCTTATCCCTGAAATTTTTTCCAAATTCCATCAGAACCTTACAAATCATCCAAATCTCCTTGCATAATCTCTATCTAGTTCCACTCATCCCTACAATCCTCCTCGAAGGTTGAAGGGGCAGTGGTCCAGAGATCTTTTGTAATATATATTTTGGAGTTCTGGCAATGGCCAGATTCTCCACTCAAGACACGAGTGTATGTGGCTAAAGCACTCTCGCTCAATATTCACTGGCTTTAGCACCGGTGACGCAATTGAGGGAGTAGCGCAGGGATCTCTTGGAGTCCTGCTTTTTCCTCTATAGTTGGAGGGACAAGCCTGGCTTGGGGTTCCCAGCCTAATTTTATATATTGTGTAAAGGTATGACTGTGTTTTTATGCTTTCAATTTTCTTATCTTTAGGTTATATAATTTTTTTATTGTACATAGTTTTTGATTATTATTTTACTTTGGTTAATTTTATGGTTTCTATATATATGGTGTGAATGTGTTCATATCTCACTATAATTATTGTCCACGTGACAGATTATTATATTTCTAAATAAATAAAATAAAACAGAACAACTCAGATATTATGACTTGTCTAAGTACGAGGTAGCTTATAAGCTCCACAACATAGGTCTGAGATCTCAGTGGGGATTAATTAAAGCACAATAACGCAGACAAACATCTACTAATAAAAATAAGACTACATATATATTTTTCATCGTATAATAATGGCTTCGACGTTCTAATAATGTTTAAAAATGAAAACAAAAAAATCTAAAAATCACGCCTTTGAATATCGAAAATTTAAATTCAAATTCAATTTTGAAATAATCCATTTGAAAAAAATATGTACTTATTTATATGTTTTAATAATATATTTTTGCTCAGGTCAGAAGCCGCCTAGACCTATTTCAAAGGAGAAAGAGGTGAAGTTAGAGGCGTTGAGAAGTAGGCCGAGGAGACGACCGGATTGGACGGACATGATGAAAGAGGTTGAAAAAGGGATAAAACTGAATCACGTTAAATGCAACGATAGGAGTGCGCCTGTCCTACCCAAAACCAAAACCAAAGGACAGGTACCTATATTAATACATTGTGTTATTGAAAATAAATTATCTAAACTTTTTCCATATATTATAAACCGTAAGTTACAAATGCGAGGTTGGTTGTAAACTGAAAAAAAAAAATGGAATACTTAATAGTTGACCATTGTATTATTAAGGAAGGACTAGTAGGCCCGTGCGAAAAATTCGCACAGCATATTGTTATCAAATGCCAAATTAATGAGAAAATAAAATAATGCAACGTATCAAAAGATAAAGAAATCAATTGTTACTTTATCCATAAATATAATCCACAAAGGAAACCAAATTAATTTAAATCTTCATTTTTGTTTGGAACCAACATATTTACAAATTTCAATAAGCTGTATCTTTGCGAAAAATTGTCCGATTTCAATGATTTTTTTTCGTTTTGTAGACAATTAAGTAATGCTTTATATAATCATAGGAATAACCAAGGGAAAAGTGTGTAATTTTTTAGTTTTTCGCAAATAAAGTTTATTTTTTTTCATAACTTGTTTGCCTGAATTTTAGGGGTGATTGGAATATTTTTCCCGCCTGAAGAAGAAGGAAGCCTTCGGAATTGATGGCTCAATCTTGAGATTTGGTGAAAAATTGACGATGATATGGCCTACCGATCAAAAACATCATCGATAAATAATATAAACTCCTCCTGTCTCGATCATAGAGACCTCAAGTCGACGAAATGAGACATGTATCCAATGACAGTACTCCAATTAACGTCAGGTTGTGTGGATGCGAACCCCATGCCTTGCGTTATCTCGAAAATGGTACGTTTTGGGGCTTAAAAACGCAGGATCCGATAGTTCCGGAGGAACTACCCGGGTCTTGCTGTACGCATCAAAATCTTCAAGGTCCAATTGGTCCCGCATCGATCTACAGACCTACCACCGTTCCAGTATTGAAGCCTAGCAAAATGTTTGTATCGATTTTATTTATTTTATAAAGAAAAACAAAAGCGGAGAATACGATTCGCTAACCCCCCGTGGAATTCTGAATCCAACGGTACCCCATTCATGGTATTTGAGCATGACAGGAGTTTATATTTGGTACAAAACCTATTTCGAGCCTTACTGTAATAATATATGTACGGATATGGTCCGGGGTGGCGGTCATAAATAGACTAAATAGTGGCAAAACTATTTTATTAAAAGCCAACGTTTCGACCCGACTTGGCAGGTCTTCTTCAGGGAAGTGTGTTCAGGAAGGAGTTTCACTTAGAACTGTTCAAAGTTCTCCCTGGACCATCTCCTCCCTTGAAAAAAAATTGTTCTGAACACCAAATTTCTTAGGCTTCAATGGTGTATAAATATTATTTTCTATTTAATCACATAACAGAATGTTTTTGAGAGTCATCTCTTGATCGATGACACTAGTAAATTACCCCTTTATTCAATATCCCTTTCTCCGCTCTCCAAAACACAATCGTGAAACAGGCACATAGTTCAAACTCGCGTTAGAAATATCAAAGCGCGAATCTTAGTCTTATTCGACGATAACTCAATTATTTGGGTGAATTTTGAACTGTTTATTAGAAAAAAAACATCAGGCTTCATAATCAAAAGTAATAACAATGATAATATGGTAAGACGAAAAAAGGTGTAAACACATTTAACATTAAAACAGGTCCAAGGATTAGATTTTACAATATAGCATATTTTGTATAAATTAAATTGATTATTATTATACACCTTTATTAACATTACTAATCCTTTATTTTTCTTACTAGCAAAAAAGAATAACTGGTAGTGATATAACGCATACAAATTAAATTTTAATGAAAATTAATTTATACAGTGTTCTTAAGTTACTGCATAATGTTTTTTGTTACAGTTCGTATACGATTCTGAAAAACCTAATTCCCACAACCTTCTCTTGAAAGAGATACAGTCTGGTGTACAACTCAAGAAGGTGAAAACAAATGATAGAAGTAAACCAATATTGGAAGGTTAGTAGACGTGGTGTTATATTAGGAAGAGTCAATATTTTTTTTCGGTAAAGAATATTTTGTAACAATAAAAACGCAAAAAGTAACGAATTTTTCTGGTGCATGATTGCAAAGATAAATAAAATTAAAGAAAAGCGCTGGGGATGGATCTATGACATGGCTGCCTGCATCTAGCTTGTACCGTTGATTATCTTATATATTTTAGCTCAGAATACTCTTTTCACCTTCAAAGCGTCTATCTAAGAATTATCATTCCGTGTTTTCTCTCTCCCTGTCATTTCTGAATGTTCAGTTTAAAATTTATTGCATTAGCTTTTACAAATACATGTTTATAAAGTAGGGCTATGAGAGATTTGACAGCATAGTGTTAGTTGTCAAAATTCGTTCCAGGAAGAATCAGCAAGGCTCTTAATTTTGATTTTTTTCTGTACAGACAAATTTAAAATTTTTGGAAACATAGCAGTTACAGATCAGGTAAGATTTCTTTTATTTAATACTTTAAAAAATGGTATGATGATGAGGTGACAATGGCAGGGGTCATACTAGTTTGGTTTAGAAGTGAATGGGGGGGGGGGGAGGGGTAAGATTATGTGGAACTGAATTTTTTTCACCTCTGGCACCGGGAAATCTATAGCTATACCTGTTTATAACTGATATCGATATCTGGCAATAAATGTTTTGTAATTGGCATTTTAGTGTAAAATATCTCGTACCTGGCTGGAAAAAAATGTTAATGAATTAAGTAGGAACATCCTCAGGATGTTTCCCTCAAGTTGTAGTCAACCTTAATTACACTACTGAATACTAGGATGCACATTTCTGCAGGTTTCAGTTCTGGGCTATTAATAATTAAAATATCAAAGTAGCAATCAAGTTATATTCCAGCAACATTAATAGTAACTACACTTGCCCATATCTTTAAAAACTAATTTGTGTCCTAATTTTAGGTCTCCGAAAATTCAGAAGGCAGATGACGATCGAAGAACTGATTACAAAGTCGGCTTCAGTAGCAGATGTAGTGGCTGTTGCATCGGAACCGGATGAACTCGATGACATCGATAAAGTTCGGGATGACCTTCAATCAACAAAACAAATGCTAGCACTTGAGTTGCGGAACAAGGAAGCACTTGAAAGAGAAAACAAACGCATACTGGCCCGACTAGCTAATTTGGAAGCAGAATTGGAAAAAGAAAAGCTAGAAAAGAAAATAATGCTAGAAAAAGGAGATGTAGCTAAAACAAGGACTGCAGAAGATGATAAAGTAAGAACTTAACAGGATCACTTAAACATATTAAAGGGTCAAACAGAATATGATTGAGTTGGAAATTATTCAGTAAATATATATACTCGTACATTAAATAATTAAATTATTCAAGCTGAATATATTAAAAATCTGGTCAAGAACTCAAAATATTTTTTGTATTAATTTTTTTTTTCCATGAGTGTAATCAAATTAAAATGCGCTCATAGGCTTCTATATGATTCTTCCAATAAATTTTTTTTAATTCCTCTTCAAAAATACAAGGAATCAGAAAAGAAAAAAATTTCTGAAAGGCATTGAGTATTACTTTGCAGATTTAAAATCTTTGATGCCATATTTTATTCAATTGATAGTAAAAATACCTTCAATAAACTTTGATAAAATATAATAAATGTATCAATATAGCAATATATTTTTGTTAATTTATAAATTGATGTTTCAGCTCATAAACAAACTAAAAGAAGAAGCTTCTGAAGCAACAAAAATGACTAAAGAAATGGAGGAGAAATATCACAAGACAGCAGAAGAACTGGACTTAACAAGAGCTAAGCTGGAAAGCGCATGGCTCAAAAATTCACAGCTTGAAATAGAACTCAAGTCTAAAGGAAACTTTACTGGATCTATCACAAGGCAGCCTTCAACGAAAAAAATGTCACTGACTAACAGTACCAGCAATAAGAAAATCATGCCTAGCAATGAACGAATTGAATCAGATACAGCATCAGAAACTGAAACCGAGGGTAATTAATTAAAATGAAAAGTCATACAACATAGAAGTAAAATAGTAGTGGTGTGAAAAAGTCTTAATTAGCATTATGTTCAATTAAAAACAAGCCAAGGGACCAATCTGTTGAGTTGAAATTTTTTTATCCTCTGAATAATGCTACTTTATTGTTTAAAGTTCATTACTTTGTTATCCACTACAGTCTTTACTCTTTATCGTTAACATCAAGAGCTGTTATATAAACTTAAGAAAGCTGAGTGGATCAGCGAAAATTGTTCTAATATTGAAATTATTCAGTAATTTAATTTAATATCCCATATTTCATGATTTCTTTTTGTTTTCTATTTAATATTGCATTTTTGAACCAGCATAAAATTATAATTTTGCACCAACAAGAACTTAGAATCACGGAAATTCAAAAAGAAGTTGAAGGTTCTAATTCTGGAATTCATTATACCCTCAAAAATTTTAAAAAATCCAAACCTATTTGAAACGAGGTCAGGTCTCAAAAAGATAGTCCTGCAGTTAAACAACATTAAAATTATTGCGTTTGCATAGCTGGTAAAAATCTATCAGAGAACTGGATTAGGAAATAACTGATGCTACAAGGACCCAAGTTTCCTTCATCTTGATCAGTAGTGAATTCCTATCATTTGGTCTTAAAGGTAGTGATACCTGGAGATAACCATTTTTTTTTTTTATCTCTAAAGAAGCAAAAGCGACTTAAGTTTGCCAAAGAACACAAAAATGGGAAGGAAGATGAATCGAACAAATTTTTGTCAAAATTTGAAATGTTTGGATGACTGTTTACAAATAAAAGTAAAACATGGAGGTATCCCCTTAATGGTTTGGGGATGTGTTTCTAGACTTGGAATTTGAGACCTTTATTGAATAGCTGCAAGACTAGATGGAAAACGGTACTATAGATTTCATACAGTACCATCTGGGCTTAAGTTGATTGGGCATAATTTTTTTTTCCGCAAGATAATGATAGAAAAAATGTTATATTTTGCAATTTTCTGAAATTAACATTAAATACAAAACAAAAAGAAATTATGAAATATGGAATGTTAAATTACTGACAAATAGTGCAGAATTCCAATATTAGAACTATTGTAACAGATACACTCAAATTTTTAGAGTTTATACAACAGCTCTTGATGTTAACAATAAAAAATAAAGAAGGAAGTAGATAACAAAGTAGTGAAATTTAAAAAACAAGGTAGCATTATTCAGAGAATAAAAAAAGATCAACTTAGCATGTTGTTAATTGAAAATAATGCTAATTTAAACATATATTACATCTACAATGTCTACAGGGTTAAGTCTGTTTATAATTAGGAAGATAAAAGCACTTTTAAATTCACACATTTATCATTTTTATAAAAATTTGGTTTGTTTAAAGATTTTTCCACACCACTATATTTATTCTTATGTCAGTATGTAAAACATATATTCTTATGTATACGGCATAAGAAAAATACAAGGCAAGATTTGATATATTTATGTGTGTGTGTGTGTGTGTGTCAGAATATATGTTTTCTTTTTCATTATTAATCAGGAAAAACGATTTCATAAAATAACATTTTTTAGAGGATGAACCAGAAGAATCAAATGAAATGAAGGCAGTGACACAAGAAGAACGAGAGTTGAGGCTACTAACACAAAAACTGAAGTCACTAAAAGAGAAGAGAATCGTTACAAACAACGAAAAGAGAACGTTAAAATCTCAGTTATCGAGACTTCATCATGTTTTAAAAGAAGAAAAAAGAAAATATAAACTATTACAAAATGAAGTTGAAAAAATGGCTAACATCATGAAGGAAGTAGACGATGAAAGCAATGAAGAAGAAGAGGAAGAAGTGGAGGAAGAAGAAGATGAAGACGCAGAGGTAAGTATATAATTTATCACAACTATTTGAATGCACAATAAGAATAAAAATATTACACATTATGAGAAAAAAAAATGATCACTGTCCACAATTTAAAGAATTATATACATAGTTGAAATAGCACATTAAAGCAATTCTATTAATATATATATATATATATATATATAATATATATATATATATATATATATATATATATATATATATATAATATATATATATATATATATATTAATATATATAAGGGGCTGGTGTAGCCTTGCGGGCTAAGGCGCTTGCAATAGGTAATCAAAGTTAAGCAATGCCAAGCATGGCTAGCACTTGGATGGATGACTGTCCACCAAGGAAAGCTTCGCTGCCTCCCTCCCCCGGGTATGTGAGCCCCGTCACACTACTGGAGGCAACTCACACCGACCAGGTGTAGGATTGATGACCCTACCCCATAATTTAAATCGGGAATCGGGGTGTGGTCTAGGAGACCACACTTGCGGTCAAAGAGCTTCATGGTCTGTAGTGCCAACCGAAAAAAAAAAATATATATATATATATATATAAAATTATTATTTTTATTTATTTGTTTCACACATTACATGGTTGTTTGTAACAGTTGGGGACTGAATTGGTCAACCAAATATTACATTCATATATTTTCAAAATTATTTTATATTTGTAAATTCACGAACAATACTTGCCGTTTCCAACAATACTGCCCTTTGCATTTTTTCCATTGTCACAAACGACAAGTCCAGCTCATGCAAAGAAGATTGAGATTCTTCTGGTATTAATCCATTACATGAAATTACTAACGGTAAAATCTGGCTTTCCTTTAAATCATACAGTTGTTTTAATTCTTCCGCCAATTCTACATATTTTCTTTTTTTCTTATTATTATTATGTAATGTAATAATGAGCATACCCCTTAGGCAATTTCTGTGATGACCTTAAATTTTATTGAAAACCCTTAATTTCAGGAAACAGAGACAGAAAGTGAAGAGCAATCTGACCAAGAAGACAGTGAAGACGATTTATCTGAATCGGCAAGTGCACAAGACAAAATAAAGAATTTGAATAGACGAATTAAAACATATGAAACATTGGTGACAAGAGCAAAAAAGGGCAACTATTTACTTAAAGCAAACATAGACAGAAGACAAGATGATGTAAATAGGCAGAAAGAGATGTCTTTAGCTTTGCAAGAAGATTTGAATGCAGTCCTTTCCGAGCTAGGTTGATTGAAAATATTATTGTGTAAAATAAATAATTTATATACTATACATATGTATACATTGTACAGATGAGAAGTTTAGTGGTCTCTAATGAAAGAACTTATACAATTTCTAATGTGTGTAAAGAACTAATTCATACATAATATTCAATTTAGATATCTTGCATATTTAAGATGTAATTATTATTTTTGTTAATAAACAAAGTTTTATTCTAGTCGAATTTTTATACTTACTCAGCTACTCAATTCATTAAATAAAATATTTTTTTATGAAAAAAAAATTACAAGACAGTTTCATTTGCCCCATTTTACTGAGTTTTTATAAAATAATGTTCCTTTTAGCGTATTCAATTATGTATCATTAGAAACTACAATGTTCTCTAAAACTATCATAAATATACACAAAACAAAAATCACATCTTGCCAAAATTGAATTAAAATTTTAAAAAGAGGTACATAGTCATAGCTAGAGAAGAGAAATAAATGTATGTGGGAAAAAAAAATGTATACCTAGCCCTGTCATAAATATTGTTACAAGGAAATATATACAGATTTCAACAGAAAAATTATTTTTTTCAAAAACTTTTTAGAAAATAAAATTTAT